>OU015499.1:128944378-128984378 GCA_907164885.2 Dolomedes plantarius | reverse complement strand
TAAAGGGAAACAATTTTATACATTTATAAAATAAAAAGGACGAGCCTGGTTTAGTTTTCATAAGATTATAAATGTGCACTTTTCTGAAGTACAGAACTATTCATAACTTTATAATTACTAATAACTATATTACATGTACTGTGTGATAGATTTTAAAACAAGGGACGACACACAGACCAACATTACACTGTTCACATTCATATCTAGTCTCTCGACGAACTCTTTTACCATTGTCAAGGGTTTTATTGGCACACACGACACACTTTCGAACGGGATGCTTCTTATTTGAGGCAGAGTTTGTTATGTACGAGGGGAAGTGCCTTTCAGACAACCTAGCTATATTTTGTGATGGTTTTATAGCTAAGCTACTATTCGGGATTTGTTTGATTTGTCCTGAATCTTCAATTAATTTTTCGACCAGTCTCATTCTGAAATCCGCATGTCTTAGATTTCCACCACTCTTTTTAAAGATTACAAAGGAGTTCCACACAGCCTGATCCAGCAGATAGCGAAATATTTTTTTATAATATTTACGCTGTTGATGTCTCGTTATTCTGTAATAAGATAAACACTGATCAGCCAAATCCACTCCACCCATTGATAAATTATAGTCAATAACCACGGCTGGTTTTTTTTTTCATATCTCTGTTTGAAGGGATATCCACGAGATCTGCGTTGTGAATAGTGCTTAGCATGCAAAGTGGTTTCTTGTCTTGCCACTTCGAAACGCAAATCTTTCCTTTTTGAAAGGCAATAATTTCTCCTTTCTTCAATTTTTTATTCTTTATTGGCAGAGGTAAACCTTTTCTATTTGCCTTCATAGTTCCGTAGAGGTCTGTTTTTTCTTTTAAGAGCAAATTTACTAGTTCTGGAGATGTAAAAAAATTATCTGTTTCAAGGTGTAACCTTTGCTTAACAAATCGTGAACTAGAGTCATGACAGTTTTCGTAGAGAGACCATACATATTGTATTTGTCGTGGAAAACTGTCCCTTTGCCAGTGTAAACGAGGGAGTTCCAAATGTATCCACTTTGGGATTCGCACAACTGATACATTTTGATTCCAAATCGTGCACGTTTAGTTGGAATGTACTGTTTCCATCCCAGTAGTCCTTTGTATCCCAACAAAGATTCATCAACAGTTATTTCTTGTGCTGGATGGTAAACATTTTGGAAATTTTTTATCAGCCTGCGATGCACATCATAAATTTTCCTTAACTTTGGATGGGGATGAGTTTCAGCATCAAAGGTTTCGGAATTTTCAAAGTGCAGGAATTTCATTATCAGGGAGAATCGTTGAATGCTCATCACCTGGCTGAAGAAAGGAGTTGACAGTATTGGTCTCTTGGACCAAAACCATCTCTCTACTGGTTTCTGGACTAGTCCTTGTAACAGCAAAAGAGCAATAAATTTATACATCTCTTCTTTGCTAGTGTCTTGCCACTTTAAAGAACGAGATGATGGCGTCAGATGGGCAGTTACAATATAATTATTTGCATATCGGTTCGTCTCAACGACTATGTGAGAAATAATTTCCTCATCAAAAAATAAGCCAAAAAATTCTGAAGGATCCTCTGTGTCTCTTATAGAAACTTTAATTCCAGAATCTCCGGTAAAAGGAAATTTTGGTGGAGGCGGTACTTTAGCATCAATTTCACACCAATTTCTCGCTTCCTCTAAATTGTCATCAAAATCAGATTCGGAATCTGATGATAGAAATTCTTCATCGGTAGACCCAATAAGGCTTTCTTGATCAGATTCAAAATCCATTTTATACAAAATTGAAATATTAAAAATTTAAACTTCCTCTGACGACCGACTCCAAATTTGGGCTAGTAATACGCTAAGCTTCCAAGACAGCCAAAATGCGGGAGTCGTTTACTAGACGGAAATAAATATGTTCCGTATATGGCCTCAGGCAAAAGGGTCTTTTCTTCAGATATTTGCCGCTGAATGCGTGTGAAAGTTTCAAGCGGAAATAGTATGGGGGTCGAATTGTTGTATCTTTCAAACGATGTGAGATGTTTTCTATGAAATGAAATAGCCTCAAAGTTTGTTTCAGTGGAATGAAAATCGCAGTATTACCTTTATATCGATTAGATTGCTTGTACAATTTATTAGTAGTGTATACAAGAATTTTCAGTTTTTGTTTATGCAGATTTTATTTCATTTTTATTTTTATTTATTCTTTGGTGTGATTTATTTATCTAAGAGAGGGGGGGGGGGAGACAGAAACAAAGAATAAATTATAAAAAGGATATTGTATGAAAGAAAGGTAGTAATCAGAAAACTAAATAGTTAACATGCATTTGAAATTCATCAAAATCGACAATGCATGCAAGTAATTAACATCTAATTTATAAAACTATTTTAGGGTAGGTGGGGTCAAAGGTTGGCATGGGGCAAAGGTTCGCAGGTACATTTAAAAATGACCAGGAACAGTTTTAGGGGGAATCAGGTAGGCAGTGCATTCATATACTTCCAGTCAGTTGCCTCGTGAAAGCTATTGGAGTTACGACCTTCTCTAGCAGAGAAAAATGAGATAAGCTTATTTTCGTCATTTTTAATGTAATTTTTTGCAACTTTTGAGTAATTTTGAGAATCACTCAAACTCTCGAACTGTTTTATGCTTATTCTCACGTGTTAGGGTGGTAAATAACCTTTTAAATCAGGGGTGTCAAACTCAAAGGCTAACTTGGGCCAAACAAACAAGGTTTAACTATAGGTGGGCCGCAAAAAAAATCAATATTAATACAAACGTATGTTTATTTACCTAATTACAGTATATTCAACATAAATATACGCATTTTGTTTAATAATAGCAAAAAAAGAGTATAATTAAGAAAGCATTTAGCGAATTCTTCCTATCTTATTATAATTATGCGTCGGTATTTTAATATATATTGTGTGCCAATATATTGACCAGGCCACAAAAATGTTCGTCACGGGCCGCGAGTTTGACACCCCTGTTTTAAATCATACCTTAAGTTTTGGATTAACTCAAATACAACGGCGTCCATTCTGCCAAAACAGAACCAGCACAAAATGGGGTAAAAGTTTGCGGGAGTCATGGGGTAAAGGTTTGCAGTGCAAACCTTTACCCCATGACTCCCGCAAAAAATAAATAAATATAAAATGACTCCCGCAAAAAATAAATGTTAATAGTATGAAGGGTAAAGGTTTGCAGTGCAAACCTTTGCCCCTCATACTATTAACATTTGTTTCATGTTCTATTTTCATTAGGAACCCTTATTTACAACGTCTTTTAGTTCTTGGTTTACAGTTTACGGTAAACATCCATCTTGAAACATGGTTTCTAGCGTGCGGGAATTATACGGGAGCTTTTGTCGTCGGGAAAAATGCGCGAATTATACGGGAATTTAGCATTTTGACCTAAAATTGCGGGAATTTTATTCAACCTTTTCCTTATAATATTTTCAAATAAACAAAAATTACTACAAAATAAACGAGAATAAAATGATCTAATACTCGTATGTGCGGCAGAGGGGAAACGTTCCGAAATCCTTTTTCTTTTTTTTTTTATTTATTTAATTTTCTTTTTATTATAGCCAAATATTTACTGGAATAAGTTGTTCTACTATTATTTTAAATTCAAGTTTGTTTCCATTGTTCCCGTCATTCACCTTTCATTTACAACCCTTTTTACCTGGAATTAACTAGTTAACTAATCCTCCAAAGCCTTGTATAGGTACCTTTATTTTAAACCCCATTATTTCACAAATTATTCATCCAATTGGGATTTATGTGGGATTTTCATTTACACGAGACTATGAAATTTAGATGCTGAACCGGGAGAAAAAAAAAACAAGTTTTCAATTCTTAAAGGAAACTTCAAATTTCACGTGGAAATTATTAATGGGCATTCACATTTTTGTAATTTGAAAATAAATTAAGGTTTTTGAAAAAAAACTGTTTGTTTTTAATTATAATTTTTTTTTTGTAAAATGCTTGAAAATCCATAAATTAAAAATAAAATAAATTAGTACAACACAAAAAATAAAATAGTTCTGAACAAAGACCTATTTTACAAGATAAAAGAATTAAATGTTGTTATAAGACAGGCTTCAAAGGTCTGGTCAGAGAAATTAGTTCTCCCTCATTGATGGACGAGTTTCGGCTAATTTGCTACATAGATAGCAAAGGAAAAATGGGGGGGGGGGGGAGGATTTTGCGACCCAGTACTGCTAGACACCCTGTTTCGTTACCTATGCTAAAAGTTTTTTTTTCTTTTCCGGAGTTTGAATAATAAGATACCTAAGTGATATTTAATAATATTTAATTCATAGAATCAAAAATCAATCAATAAATAGGATTAATGCATGTAGTCAAGTGTACTAAGTCAATTTTTTGTCTACCTTAATTTGCTTAATTTTTACGGATTTTAAAAGACTGAGTATAGCCTAAGATATGATATAACGATAGTGTTAATAGTTGATATTTTAGTTGGAGGTTCTTTAGTTTAAGAAAAAAAAATATTGAGATTAACCCTGTTTAATTTGTGAATTCCTTTATTAGATTCAACTTTCATTAAGAATTCTGAAATATCAACTATTAAGATGTGTTAATAGTTGATATTACAGTTTCAAGTTATTTAGTTTAAGAAAAAAATTATTGAGATTAACCTGTTCAATTTGTGATTTTCTATATTTATAACACCTTTAAAAAGATTACAAAATGTGACATAAAATTATTTGAGGCAAAGATTCGCAAACAAACAACACTCCCTGAACGAAAGTCAGATGTTGCAATTACTTTTGTCAGCTGACCCCAAGTGGGGAGAACCTGAGAATTCTATTTCCCCCTCCGAGGAGGGAGGAGGGTAAATTCGTTCCGCAGCATAGCAGAGGGGGGAAAGCAATTTTTGAGGAAACCGTTTGTAAAGAAATTGCATTGGAAATTGTGGACCATTGGGGAGAAAATTCATAGTGGAGGCTTCGGCCATTCATAGAAAGAAAAAGAAGTTTGGCCTGACCTTCAGAGGGTTAAATTGTCGGGATAGTGTCGATAATTTCCCCTGAAATTTCCTCTACTCGCGTATCCCGGCTGTTGGGAACTGCCTGCGAAGCGAACTCTCCCCTGCTGACCCTGAAAGTCTCGGTTCGAATTCTCGTTCCTCCTCCGGAAGTTTTGGTTTCCGAATGAGCGCGGCCTCTGTTGCGTAAACCCGTTTCCCCCTCTGTATGGGGATTGCTCCCGATTTTGACTCCCTCTACTCGGAGACCTAGGGAAGCTTTGTGGAGCTTGATAATTGAGGCTCGGGCGATCCCTCGACGCGGAACGTGATGACTGCCTGTAATTTCGGTGGGGGCACTGGTTTTTTAAATGTCCTATTTCGTGACACCCAAAACATATTATTTGAGCCGGAGCTCGCGGCGGTGGGTTTAGCGACAAATGTTCTAACTTTGAGGATAAATGCGATACTAACTCCTGCAATTTTACAACCATGTCTTCAAGATTTGCTTGCCTCTCAATATTAAAAGAGTCCCTTTCATGACCCATTGCATACACAACTGCTGGGGTTTCTAATTCCTCTAAATTCCCCACTTCTTTGATTGCCTTCTCCTCGCTTTCCGCGATATCAATTAATTCGGAGAGGTCTTCCGGGCTGCGTGCAATGACGGCTCTACGTATTTTAGGAAGTAAGTTTTTGAGTAACATGGCCATGAGCCATTGTTCCTCCATGTTTTTTCGCGTCGCCTCAGGCAAATTGTGGGTTTTGACCACTCTTTTAACTTTTGACCTGGCTATTGCTAGGAATTCCTTTACCGGAGTCTGTTTTTCCTGTTTAAACGCCCAAAAATCAGTCAAAAGGGCTGCCGGGTCTTTTTCTGTACGGAACCTCTCCTCTAAGATTTTAAATATGTCGCCGACTGAATTTATCTCTTCGCGGAAATTTGAATAAACGGTTTGAGCCTGACCGGCGAGTCGTTGGCGAACAGCAAAAAATTTGTCCTCGGGGGACCACTGCAAAAATTCAGCAATTTCCTCCACTTTGGCTTTAAAACGTTCAAAACGTAAATGCGGGTCCGCTCCCGTAAAAGTGGGAATCTGATCTAAATGGTTCAGCAAAAGGTCCCTACGCTGAAAAGTGATAGCGCGCAAAGCCTGCTGCGCTTCATCTTCACTTATTGCTTCAGCCAACGTACTAGCATCAAACGCGTCTGGGCAGAGAGAGTTAGGCATGATGAAGAATGTAAAAAAAAATTTCACTACTAAAACTGGGAACCCTAGTTATTTTGGCACTCCTCAATACGTTAAATACTTCCCGCAAAATAATTTTCGTGTACACAGAATAAGCATTATTACACAGCAAATACTCACTTAAAACATATTCCCGAACATGCATTTATAAAAATCCCCCAAAATTTTAGCGTACACAGTATAGATTTGTAATTATACAACATTAATATATATAATACATTTACTCACATATAATTATACACTCTCCCAAAATACACATAAATGCACTTTATACCATTTTTATAAACTTTGGCACACTACATGCTCATTAATTGTTTTCATATTAAAGTTCTTGCCTCCTTTAATTAAATTAATTTTCGCGAGCCAACGTCGCATTGTGCCAAAACCCAGAGAGGGCACGGTACCATTGTTATAAAAGAAATGGCTTTTATTGTAACGATAGCATTTGTTGAATCTTTAATTTACCAGGATCGTATAGATTTTTAGGTTAGCAAAATTAACTATATTCCAGAAATAAAATAACTTCATGATAGTTGAAATAAAATTCACTTCCAAGTAACACTCAACTAAGAAAATTGGACTAAGACTAAGGATATTTAGGCAAGAACTAGTTTATTAAAAAATTAACATATTTAGATGACTTACATCTGCTCCTGGTTTATTTACAAGGTAAGGGAGCTTTACCATAACACAATCTTTTATGCCAACACAAAGATGGAGCACATCTCCCTGGCACTTAATGAATGGGATAAATTCACATAAATTCACATATAAAAAGGATTGTCATTTCTTTACATGGTGGTTGGCAAACCCAAAAAAAACTTAAACCTACATGTGGAGCTCCTTAAATAAAATTTCTTTAAAATGGACTAAAAGAAATAAAATAAAATAAAACTTGCATTACCTCGCGTCATAAGGGCTGAAAATTAAAATAGAGGGGAAATAGGAAATAAAGGCATAGTAAAGCAGAAAGCAATCGAGGGGTACCCCGGATGGAAAGTCTTTTACAGCATGGGATGGTCAGCAGGGGCTGCGCATTGTTCCATAGTCCCAGGGCTCTTCCATTCCTTCAATCAAAAGTAGGCCGGGTGTCTTACGGAGAGCGCCGGAGCATGAAAAAGTCTCCTATAGGTTACTGCCAGCGGGGGAAGAGTGTTCTCTCACATCAGCCGAGCATCCGCCAGCCTAGGCCTCCGCACTCCCACCCACGGCGTCTCCTCTGCCTCCGTTCGCCGCGGCCGAAATGTAGTTCCTTGCTGCGCCATAGCTGTGCCTTAGGGAATGGCATGTACATGCCTGAAAGGTTATGCATTACCTTCAGCATGCCGAGACTCAACTTATTTTTTGCTGTAAAAATTCCCAAAACTGGGTTTCTATAAAGGCGCAAAACTCACACGGAGTTATTGGAGCTCACCGCCTTACGTATCCTTCCGCTACAGAGAATGGTAGGGACGGACGGCTGGAACATCGCTTAACATTCCAGGGGCCTGGGATTTTCAAGCCGCCTCCTCCTCCCTTTGGGAAAACAAGAGCCGCCGTTCGAGAAATGGCACCCAACAACGTATCCAATTACTGGTGTACCGAAAGAAGGATAAAAGATAAGACAAAGAAAGGTTCACCGTTACTAGGCAAGAGAGTTAAAGCTTTAAAGACTGGCTTACGTTTATTAAGATTTTCTATTTTAAAAACAGTTTGCCAAACCACCTAAATTAATTTGCCACCACCTTACAATAGATCAATTTAATTACGTACATTTACACCTAATTTCACTTCTTAATAATTCATCTACCTCCTGAGACACTTAATTGCAATAATATCCGAGATACTTAATTACAATAATACTTAGAAATCAGAACACAAGTATTACATAAAACTCATTTATGTGACATATTGCACTAACTGTTTAGAAAAATGAACACGTCGACTAGCTTTCACACCTTATTTAGCATTACTCTTACCCTCTGAGATTGGAATGATTGACTGATTTCCATTAACCTATAATTGCTTTAAATCAGGGTTGAGTTTATATGCTGGCTTAAGTATATCAATAGTTACTGCAGTTTTTTTTACCATTTATATCCAGAATAAAATTTTTGTCATTTCGCTTTAGTACAGGATGAGGTCCTGTATAGGGTGGTGTTAAAGGAGGAACAATTCTGTCTACTCTTAAGAAAACACGTGTACACGATTTTAATGTTGGATTAATGTATATTTTGCTATTTCCATGAGAGGGGGTGGCTATTGGATTCAACTTCCTCATCATTCCAATTAAATCCCATACATAATTTGCAGTTATCGGTTTTTTTTATAATTTTCATCTGACAATAGATCGAAAGGCAATCTCAAATTAGTACCATATACCAGTTGAGAGGTAGTTGCATTAAGATCATCCCTATAGACCGTTCGCTAACCAAGCAAAACAATCGGCAAAATCTCCGTCCATGTTGGATTTTCGTGAGCTTTGAGCGCTCCTTTAATGTGACTATGAAATCTCTCTATCATGCAGTTTTATTGCGGATGGTATGCTGCAGAACGAATTCTATGTGATCCCAACATATTTGTTAGCTTGCTAAAAAGAGAGGACTCAAAGCATCCACTTTGATCAGTCGTTATAGTGACAGGCGAACCATATCTGCTAATCCAACTGTGCAAAAGAGCACGTGCAGTAGTTTCAGCTGTCATGTCGGTGGTGGGAATCACTTCAGGCCATCTTGTGAATCGATCTATAATTGTCAGACAAAATCTCTTTCCTTCGGATAAGGGTAGCGGTCCTATATAATCCAAGTGGATATGAGAAAAACGAGCATCTGGCTGAGCAAATGTACCAAGCGGAGCCTTGCTATGTCTAAAAACTTTCGCTCGCTGACAACCGTTACAGCCACGAACTCTAGATTTTATATCCTTCCTCTTACCAGGCCAAACAAAACGATTGCATATCGGCTTGGTTGTGGCGGAAATACCAGGGTGGGAAAAAAATGAGAATTGTCAAAAACTGATTTCCTAAAAGATTTGGGAATAAATGGTCTAGGATGACCAATGGTGGTGTCGCAGTACAAATTAATGTCTTCCAGTGGAAAGTCGTGTTTTTTAAGTTGCAGTGGGAAATCTGATTTGAGTATTTCCTGCAATTCTTTATCCTGAAGTTGTTCTTCAGCCAACTGCTTATAATCTACTGGGAGTAATTTTGAAACTGCGTCTATCTCGATTCGAGATAACGTATCTGGTACCACATTCACTTCACCTTTAACGTACCTTATATCTGTAGTAAATTGAGAAATAAAATCGTAATTGACGTGGAGAACATTTTTCTGCTTTTTGCTTAAAATCAAAAATAAGAGGTTTTTGATCGGCAAATACACAAAATTCTTTTCCCTCAAGCAAATGTCTAAACATTTTAATTGATGTATATATGGCCAACAATTCACGATCATAGACGGACCAATTCTTTTGGCTTTTACTTAATTTCATTGAAAGAAATGCGACGGGTTCCCATTTGTTATTTGAAAACTGCATTAGGGTACTCCCTATAGCTACATCTGATGCATCGGTCCAAAGACTTAACTGTGCACCTGGAATCGGGTGCGTAAGCAAAGTTGCTTCGGCAAGTGCTTTTTTTGAAGCAGAAAATGCCTCGGCAGCCAAATTACTCCATTCTAACGGAATTTCTGACTTATTTGAGCCTCTTGTTGATTTTCTTTTGCTCACTAGGCCTTCAAGTAACTGGTTTAAAGGGGCTAAAATCTCGGCAGCTTTAGGAATAAACTGCCTATAAAAATCAAACATACCTAAAAACATTTTAAGTTTAGTTATTGTGTCAGGTCGAAGGAAATCCTTAATAGATTTTACTCTATCAGATAGAGGTTTTAAACCGTCCTCAGATAATTCAAATCCCAAAAAATCAAGAGATGATACACCAAATTTACATTTAGACACATTAACACACAGACCATATTCATCTAATTTAGTGAATAAACATTTTAAATGGTCATAATGCTCATCCATATCTTTTGAAGCTATAAGAATATCATCAACAAAAGCAAACACACCATGGAGATCCCGCGTGACTTCTGTGGGAAATTGTTATGCTAGATGGCGCTGCCACTCTATAGTTTTGTAACCCCACTCGGACATCCAGATGCGACGCAGATTCGAAGCGAACGCGGTAGCAAAGATTAGCACCGCACTGTACTGTACTCAAATGCATGCGTGTAAATAATATGTATAATAAAGGCGTATTATGTGCGAACCCGTGATCAGAAGTTATTGTGTACTTAAGGTGAAGTATTAACAAGAAGAAAGAACCAAGAAAATACTGAACCACCAGCATCCCCCATATAATTTGGTGCATCGGCCGGGAATTTGTTAATATCACCTTTCTTTTGGATACACAGATTAGATACCCATTAGAGGTAAAAATTTTGATTGAAGATCATCGGGTAAATGAATTTATTTCTGTTTTCTGAAATTTGTAGAAGAATAAAGATGAGTACAGAAGATTCGCTAAAACGTAACAAAACGAAAAGGGGAACAATTAGAAGTTTAATTACTAAATTAATTAAGAAAATTGATGATGAAATAAATAAACAAGATTCAAACCCAGAAGTTGTTCAAGATTCCCTCGATGTTCTTTTAGAACACAAAACTGCATTAACTGGTTTGGATGAGATCATTGAAAACCAAACTGAAACTAAAGATTTACAATCGGAAATAGAATATTCGGTTGAATATAATCAGTCCATTGTGCTCTGTAGATCGCGTGCAAATAGGTACTTGAGTAAATTAAATAAAGATTCGATTTCAAATCAATGTAATACAGATCTAAATCGATCTAGTACAGAAACAATAGGCGATACAAAATTGAAAACTAATACGAAATTACCTCGTATATCCCTAAATAATTTTACAGGCGACATATGTAAATTTCAAGAGTTTTGGCCTCAATATAAAGTCGGAATTCACGAAAACGAAACACTTCAGGATATAGAAAAATTTAACTATCTTAAAACTTTGCTTAGCGATTCAGCGGCTACCGCCATAAGTGGTCTGCCCTTAACTGCTGAAAACTATAAAACGGCGGTCGATATTTTAACTTCTCGTTATGGGAAAAGAGACGTTTTAATTGCGTCACATACCAACCGTCTTCTAAATTTAGAGCCTGTGCATAGATCAAACGATGTAACTGCATTGAGAAAATTATACGATGAAATATCTGTACAAATACGAAGTCTTGAATCCCTAGAAATTCAGTCTGACTCGTACAATTGTTTATTGTTGCCTATATTGTACAAATGTATTCCAAATGATCTTGTCTTGCAATTCCATAGGGAGCAAAGTGATAAAAAAGAAACGAATGTAACCGACTTACTAAATTACCTTAAAAAGGAAACAGAAGCGCGCGAAAAATCTCTAAATGTAACAACTTGTAACTTCGAAAGCACAAAGCCTTTTGAAAATAGAACTAAACAAAACTTTCCGACGAAATATTCTTATCAGGTAAAAAATAAGACCCCATCTGCATTTACTTTAAATACTGTAACAGTAAATCATTGTGCATTTTGTAGCGAAAAACATGAATCTGAAAATTGTAACTTAAATTTAGAGCAGAGGAAGGATTCCTTACGTAAGCAAGCGAAATGTTTCAAATGCTATAAACAATTCCATCGTGCAAACCAGTGTCGTTCGACCCATATTCAATGTACTAATTGCCTGTCAAAGAGGCACCAAAAATCCTTATGCGAGAAAAATATGCAGACAAAACATCCAGTTAAACCTTCCATGAGCGAGAAACAAGTGATAGTTTCGTCTCTGATTCATCAACCACATAATAAAAACAAGTGCGAAACCGGTGACTCTTATGTTTACTTTCAAACGATACGTTGTAAGCTTGTCGGCAGAAACGAAATTGTTAATGTTCGCTTATTGCTCGATTCCGCCGCTCAACGGAGCTTCATAAACAAAACTGTTTCACGTAAATTGGAATTGGAGGTGACAGGTCATGAGTCACTCAGAATTCACACTTTTGCAGGCGGTCCAAACCCACCAGTGAGCTCTCAAAATCGAGTACGTGTGTTATTGAAAGATACGAATTCGGATTATATGTTTAGTCTAGAAGCTTTAGAATCAGAAAGCATTTGTCCGGATATAATAGGAGTGCCTAACCTTGAATTGCGCGCTGAAATTAAAAAATTGGGGATTGATTTGTCAGATGTTTCTGATGAATTAAACGAAGAAGGAAATAAAATAGACTTATTAGTAGGTAGTGATTATTATTGGTCAATTATGACAGGAAAAATTAAACGTCTTTCACCAACTGTTGTTTTGAACGAAACAAAATTTGGATGGACACTTCACGGAAGATTTTCTAATGAAATTAATTCGAGTAATTTAGTGGGAGCAATGTATGTTTCTATTTGGGAGGAAAATAACTATGATGATAAAGCATCGATTGAACTCAAAAGGTTTTGGGAACTTGAATCATTAGGAATTAGGGATGAACCTATAGACACAAAAGCATGCGATAAACAAACCTTAGAAGAATTTAAAAGAAATATTTAATTTGAGAATGATAGATATGAAGTCAAGTTACCTATGAGATTCGGTGCAATTGATCTTCCAAATAATTATGATCTTGCAAAAAAGAGATTTGAATTTTTAGTTAAAAGATTTCGAAATAACCCTACTTTATTTAAAGAGTACAAAGCCGTCATTGAAGATTATCTGTCATCAGGAATAGTAGAGATAGTTGAACCCCAGGATGTAAACTCAACTAATGGCAATTTAACCTACTATTTACCCCATCACCCGGTAATTCGAAAAAATAAACAAACTACGAAACTGCGCATTGTTTTTGATGCTTCGGCACATTCTCCTTCTCAGTTATCTCTAAATGACATACTTCTTCCAGGTCCAAATTTAAATTCAGATTTATTTGATTTAATTTTACAATTCAGGAGTAATAACATCGCAGTAGTGGCAGATATAAAAAAGGCATTTCTACAAATAAGCCTTGCAGAAAGTGATAGAGATTTGACCCGATTTTTGTGGATTGATCAACTTCCACAAAATGCAGATTCTCCGTTGGAATTTGTAATAATGAAAATGACGCGTGTATTATTTGGTGTGACATCTAGTCCGTTTCTGTTAGGAGCTGTAATTAAACACCATGTAAAAGAATTCGAAAGTCAATATCCCGAAACTTGCTCTGTAATCAATAATTCAATGTATGTAGATGATTTGTTGTTAGGTGCATCTACAGTGGAAGAGGCATTAAGGCTATCGAAAGAGTCATTCGACATTTTTCTAAAAGCTAACATGTCCCTACGCAAATGGCAAAGTAATTCTCCTCTTTTAAAGGAATATTTACGAACATCAAATTTGGATGTATGTCTCGACACATCACTTAGTGCAACCCCATTTAAAATTTTGGGATTAATATGGGATACCAATAAAGATATTTTCAGATTAGACAATCACAATCTTTCGGAATTTGTTAATTGTCAGGAAAAAACTAAAAGAACCGTAATTCGTACGGCTGGGAGAATTTTTGATCCAGTTGGATTCCTAACTCCGTTTACAGTCATTATAAAAATTATTTTCCAGTCATTGTGGGAACAGGGTATCGATTGGGACCAAAATTTGCCAGAAAATCTAGAGACCAAATGGGATAGCTGGTGTGCACAACTTCCACACCTTAGTAAGATAGAAATACCCAGGTACTATTTCCGAGATTTACAGGGCACTTATGACAACGTAGAAATTCACTGTTTTAGTGCTGCAAGCGAGAAGGCCTTTGGTGCTGTGATTTTTCTTAGATTCGAAAAGGATAACAATGTGAAGACAAGCTTTGTTACTTCAAAAGGCAGACTAGCTCCAATAAAACGTTTGTCATTACCAAGATTAGAACTTATGGGTGCCTTGATTGGCGCTAGGCTGATCAACCGTGTACTGTCAATCCTTAAGTTTAGTGTTAAAAAACAATATTTGTGGACAGATTCGAACATTGTTCTTCACTGGGTTAAGAGCTTCTCTAGTACATGGAAACCCTTCGTGAGTAACAGGATTGTTGAAATCCAAACTCTAACTAACCCAAAAGACTGGAGACATTGTCCTGGTCGTGATAATCCTGCTGATAGACTTACAAGAGGACTCAATCTCACGGACCTCGAAAATGATAAGTTATGGTGGTCTGGTCCTCCATGGCTGATTAAAGATATTGAATTTTGGCCCAGAGAAGCAAAAGAAGCAGAAGACGAATTTAAGCAGGAAGAAGCTAGAAAGATAATTTCTCAGAATTTTTGTACATCAGATTTTCAAGAACAATTTATAAAGATGGAGCGTTTTAGTTCGTTACTAAAGATAACTAGAATAGTAGCATGGATAAAAAGGTTCATATTTAACTCAAGAAATTCGACTAAACATGAAGGAACCTTATCAGCTAAAGAAATGACAGAAGCCGAAGAGTTCATGATAATTGAAGTGCAAATGAAAGTTTATAAAGAAGAAATTGATTCCTTAAAAGATAATGAGCACGTTAAGAAAAATTCAAAAATTTACAGTTTATACCCATATTTAGATGACAATAATTTACTACGAATAGGAAGTAGACTCAATCAAGGTAATTTTAGTCCGAGTGTGATAAATCCAATTCTATTACCTAGAAATGAAAGATTCACAGAATTGTTGGTTATGCAAGAACATCAAAAAATGATGCATAGCGGAGTTACTTTGACCCTAACAAAAATAAGAAAACGATTTTGGATTCCGCAAGGACGACAATTTGTCAGAAAAACCATCGGGAAATGTCCACTTTGTAAGAAATATAATGCGAAACCATCCAACCAATTAACAGGTCAACTCCCAAGGGACAGAATAACAGAATCACCACCATTCAGCGTAATCGGGTTAGATTTTGCAGGACCGATTTTCATAAGAGACAAAAACGATACCTCAAAATCGTACATCGTATTATTCACCTGCGCCACAACCAGAGCTGTTCATTTAGAACTGTCAACAGACATGACCACAAAATCCTTTCTTTTGGCCTTTCGACGATTTCTGTCAAGACGTGGCACTTGTAAGGTAATATACTCAGATAATGCTAAAAGTTTCAAGGCTGCGGATAACGAGCTTCAAAATTTTCATAAGATCATAAAAGAGCGCGAACTACAAGATTTCATTTCCAGCCAAGGTGTGAAATGGAAGTTCATCGTGGAACGTGCCCCATGGTGGGGAGGCTTCTACGAGCGAATGGTAAAATGTGTAAAAGACCCATTGTGGAAGATTTTGGGACGATCTCGTCTTTCATTTGAGGAAGTAACGACAATTTTAACGGAAATTGAAGCCGTTCTCAATATGCGACCTCTGACTTATACAACCAGTGAATTTGGAGAACCTGAGCCCCTCACACCTGCTCATTTCCTCCATTTCGGTAGACAGGACTTTAGTTATCCTCTCCATTTTGCTGAACTGGAAAATAAACTTTCCACTAAAGAGAATTTAATCCGAAGGAAGATTTATCAAACAAGATTATTGAAACAGCTGTGGACTAAATGGAAGGAACAATATTTATTCCATTTGAACTCTGTCCATCATTATAAAACTGCAGAAAAACACCGAAATCTCCAGGTCGGAGACATTGTACTGGTAGACGGGACTTCCAAATCTAAACTGTTATGGGACTTGGGAATAATTCTAGACATTATTCATGGTAGAGACAATCTTATTAGAGCATGTATGGTAAAAACTTCAAAGGGATTGTTCAGAAAACCAGTACAACTGTTGTATCCTTTTGAATTAGATTCTACTTGAATGATTAATTGTGTAACTTTAAGTGTTTAAAACTGATTTTATATGGTTTTTTCTTTTTCTTTTTTTGCATTGTTTAAATATTATTTCTCTGCATAAAATTTTTAATTTTAAAATTAATCTTTTTTTATCTTATAAATAGTCAATTTACATGAAGTAGTTCACTTTTTACAATTTAAGTATGATATGCGATAATTTGAGTTTATTTCTTTGCAATTGATTTCCTCATATTGATATGTGGATTTAATTTTGATTTAATATTAAAATATATATATGCTTAATACAATTTCATTGAAACATTTGAATTTGAATATGTTTCTATTAGAATATTATTGTACTTGAATTTAGATATTGTTTATTTTGAAAAGTGTTAAATATTGATTGTAATAATTATGTACTCTTAAAAGAGTCCAGGTGGGGAGTGTGTGGGAAATTGTTATGCTAGATGGCGCTGCCACTCTATAGTTTTGTAACCCCACTCGGACATCCAGATGCGACGCAGATTCGAAGCGAACGCGGTAGAAAAGATTAGCACCGCACTGTACTGTACTCAAATGCATGCGTGTAAATAATATGTATAATAAAGGCGTATTATGTGCGAACCCGTGATCAGAAGTTATTGTGTACTTAAGGTGAAGTATTAACAAGAAGAAAGAACCAAGAAAATACTGAACCACCAGCATCCCCCATAACTTCATCTATAAACCTCTGAAAGGTCGCACTGGCATTACATAAGCCAAATTGCATGCGAGCACTTTCAAAATTACCTAATGGGCAACATATAGCTGTTTTATGAATATCGGCAGGATTTATTGGTATCTGATGATAAGCTTTAATTAAGTCGATATGACTGAAAATTTTTGCGCCGTGCAATTCTGAAGTAAAATCTGAAATGTTTGGTATTGTATATTTATCCTTAACAGTTTGAGAATTTAATAATCTGAAATCACCAACAGGTCGCCAATCAGTGGAACCTTTCTTTTGCACAAGGTGCAAAGGTGAAGCGTAATTACTTTTCGAAGGTCTTATGTGACTTAAATTTAGCATGTTTTTAATTTCAGATTTAACAATTTTTAAACGGTCAGGCGCTAATCTCCGTGGCTTACAAACGACAGGTGGTCCTTTTGTTTTTATATAATGTAAAGTATTATGCTTTACAGGTTTATTTAAATCTGATAATTTCGTTATGGAAGGAAATTCAGATAATAATTTGTGAAAAATGGAGTTATCGTTAAATACTTTAAAAATTTCAGAAATACACAGAACACCATGAGACTTTATGTTTATATATGAATCAGTTAGACGCTTATTTCTAAAATCAGGTTGCAAATTAAAATAATGTAAAAAATCAGCACCAATTATATTACAAGAAACATCGCATACATAAAAAGGAAATGAAAAACTCTCCTTAGACCAAAATTGAGATTTACAATTTTCAGACCATAAACACTAATTTTAGTGCCGTTAGCGGCTTGAAATACCTGATGAACTGGCAGCCTTCTCTCAGACTTGGATGCTTTTACTAGACAGGTATCCGATCCCGTGTCGATTAGGAACAATGCTCCAGTATTATGGTCATGCATAAAAAGGCGACGAGACGTTTTCGGCAAGGAGCATGTCGCCACTACTCCCGCGTTACGATGTTTCCCTGAAAGGAACATGGGGGTGTGCACCTTTTTGCGTCGGATCCAAACTTCCAGTGGTACCAACACCACTCTTTCGATATAACCGAAGGCGATCGATATCTGTCTTTCGGGCGAGTTCTTGACTGCCTACGGCGATTCCGAGAAAAACTTCTGGAACGGTGGCGAAGGGAGTTTACTTCTCGTCGGAGCTCTTTTATTTCTTTGAGTAGAGCGTCAACATTTGTATCACTTTAAGCTGAACTTGAGACACCAGAAACGGCATTTACTTGTGGCTGAGTTACCTCTAATATTCGGTCGGCAACCTCAGCAGCCTTCTCCAGGGGCACCGGCAAAATAGATGCCAGAACAGTCTGTATATTGACTGGCATTTGTTGCATAAAAAGTTCTAACAGGAGACCGTCTTCCACGTTATTATTTTCAGCACGTCGTTGCATCACTCGAAGTAGTTCACTCGGCTTCTTATCTCCAAGCTGTTCCCCTGATAAGAAACGACGAATTTCTTGCGTTTTGGTTTCACCGCAACGTGAAATTACGCTTTCCATCAGCGTTTCAAAAGGCTTATCAGTTGGCTTGACAATCACATCTCGTACCATAGCTGCTACTTCGGTGGGTAGGTTAGTCGCTACGTAGTTGAATTTCGTTCGGGACTGCGTAATAGGCTTCGAACTGCAAGCTCAAAAGTAGCTTGTACCATATGAAACCATAACCCTGGGTCCATAGCATTATACGGTGGAATTCTTACTGCCGCCACTCTTTCCGTCTCGTCCTGCATATTTGAGTCTCACTTCCAGCTGTTTAAATTTAACCAAAGTTTCCAAAAAAAATTCATGCAAATTCCGAAGGTCACCATTTTAACGAGGTCGTGCATGCTGTACGGAGTAAATGATGCAAGTAAAACTTCAACTTAACTTTATTAAAAACATTATTTAAACAATTAAGTTTCCGAAGTGGGTAACAACACTACAACAGGCAAACGCCTCGCTAGCTCTCATGGCTCAACTAACTAGCTCAACTATGAAGTGTGGTGTGCGACTTCTTCTGGGCCAAGCCCTCGAGAGCCTTTCTTGCTATTGATTGGGCAGGGAATAACAGCTAATGGCCATAAGGTGGAGACAGAAAGAGATAGAAAAGTGATTGGGTGTCTCTAGGATCCATGAGCTTAAACAAAACTAGTATGACAGAAAATTTTCTGTCATACTGCTAGGAGAAAGTTTAAGGATAGCATCTAGGGAGAAAGTTTAAGGATTTAAATAGATAGAATGTTTTTTACCGTAGCCAAGGCTACGTATTATTTTAAATAATTTTATAAATTTTTTTTTACCGTGCAAGCACGTATTATTTTTCATTTTTTCATTTTTTTTTTGGAAATTTTTTGGGAAAGAGGAAAGACTTTAACGAACAAGAACAGCACGAGGCCGTTTCTTGTTCTCAGCGGCGGCTGGGTCATAGTCGAAGTTTTCCAAAAGCAGTTCATTGTCGATGCTTAGAAAGAAGTTTGATGCTAGTTTTTTAAGATAATTTGGAATAGTGGGCAGATTTAATTCTTTTTGCAGATCAACGTTCCTAATATACCAGGGTGCATCAACAATTTGTCTTATGGTTGTGTTTTGACAGACTGTGAGGTGGTTTATAGTGGAAACTGCTGCGTATGACCAAGCCAGAGCTGCATAAGTTAAAAGCGGTCTTAAGAAGGATTTGTAGATGAGCAATTTATTATTAATGCTTAATTTGCTATTTCGAGCAATTAAGGGGTAGACTGAACGTCTGGCTGCTCGAAATTTAATTCTACTCTGTGTGATGTGATGTTGGAAAGTGAGTCTTTTATCAAGATGGACACCGAGGTATTTAACAGTGTCAGACCAGGGGATAATAGTGTTTCCTATTTTAATATTAATATTGCGATACGATGAGGTGTATTTATTTGTGAACATGACAGCAACGCATTTATCGGTGTTGAGTTTAATTTTCCATTTGGTGAGCCATGTGTGGATGCGGGTGATGTGTTTATTGAGTGTGGTGACAGCGAATTTAATATTTTTATTTGTGCAGTAAATGGCGGTGTCATCAGCAAAAATCGCAAGATTAGAATTAACGTGTGTTGGGAGATCGTTGACGTACAAGTTAAACAGAAGGGTAGATAAAATCGCACCTTGGGGAACTCCACTAAGTATTGGTTTTTTATCGGAGATTGTGTTATTAATTTTAACTTGAAAGGTTCTATTGCTTAAGTAGGAGATGATTAGTTTGGTGATGTGCGGGGGGAAGTTATAGTTAATAATTTTGTGAATTAGGCCGGGGATGTAAACTTTATCGAAGGCTCTCTGAATATCCAGGAATAGGGCAGCAGTAGAATCTTTATTAATTTTGGCTTTAGCAAGGTGTTCAGTAATTCTATAGACTTGGTGGGGCGCAGATAGAGATTTACGGAAACCAAATTGATAGGGTACTATGATATTATTATCGTTGAGGTGGTCATTTATTTCTTTAGCTATGAATTTTTCTGTTAACTTACTAAGGGTGTTTAGGAGACTAATGGGACGATAACTATCAGGTGAGTCAGGAGGTTTGCCAGGTTTATGCATGGGTACTATTAAGGAATTTTTCCAGCGGGGGGGAAAATAATTAAATTTAAGAATGCTGTTGATGAGATGGGCAATTTTGAATATGTATTTAGGTGGGAGGTTTTTTATCATAGTATTCGTAATAGCATCAACACCAGGTGTTTTACGATTGGGGAGGGTTTTAATTACCGTTACGACATCTGAAGGTAGAATATTAGGTGTGTAAGTATCGTGCTGTGTGTTTAGGAAAAGATTAATATTTGTATTTACTATATTTTCAGTAGTCGGGTCAGACATGTTATTGGGGGTGAATTGATTAATAAGTGTGCTAGCAATAGTATTAGCTTTATCACTGTCAGTGTAGTTGTAGCTATTGGTGTGGGGGGTCTTTTAGAGGGGGAATGGTTTTATATGTATTTTTAAAACGTTTGGCTGCTCTCCAAATGGAATTGTCGTCAATAGTGAGTGTAGAAATAAAGTTATTCCAACTTTTGTTGGCTTTGTCTTTGAGGTAATATTTAAGGTCTTGTTGTGTATTATTCATTATCCTTTTATTGTGTGTGGTTCTATTTTGCTGCCATGCTCTCCTAGCGCGGTTTTTATTGTTAATTAGGATTTTTAGATGGTTGTCAATGATTTTATTATTTTTTGGTGTCATGTAGTGTGTGCTTTGATTATAACTATTAGTGAGCTCTCATGGCGGCGAGCCAGCTTCTTATATACATGCTCTTCTCCCGAGCGGCGCTACATTCCTCCACGCCATTGGATGGAGCCGGAGAAAAACGCAGACGTCAGTCGACTGCGCAGCAGGGAATATTCGGCGCTCGCTACACATACAAGGAAGATGTTCATAATAAAACCATTTCACTTGATAAGTCATATAAAGACATAATTCTGATTTTACATGAACACAACTGTGGTAAAGAATAAGTTGAAATACATTTTAGACCTTTACAAAATTGCTAGATTACAAATAAAGTATATTTTGAAAAAAGTTATTACATGCATACTAAAGATAATTTATCGAAAGGAATAAATTTCTGACATGCATTCTCTACTTACTGCATATTGGAATCAAACCACAATCAAAACATTTATTTAGATGGGAAAAATTTTAAGCATGTTGATAAATGCTGTGAAAGCTCGAAAATATATAAAAATGATAAACACTTTGAAAGACTTGTAAAATTTCGTAAAGGAAAAAGTACCAAAAAAAAACACACTAGTTCATATCACCGTCACAAAGAGGGCCATAGGATAATTTAAGATCGCCTCCAAATATCCATCGACAGATGGATTATTAAATCTGAAGCATCCCAAACAAAACATTCACAGTCACAAAAATACACACTTGCACTGAAACTTGTAACATCATCTGTTGTGAATACCTATGCATATGAATGCACATGTCATGATTTTTTAATTTTAAATAACATGTGCAAACATATTCATGCTGTTAACAAAAAATATAATGAACATACATCACACTCTGGTCCTCTTCATGCAACACCCTCCCCACAAATAACAAAAAGCACAATTATTGATCACAAACATAATTCTGAAAAGAATAAAGAAAGAAAAGATGATACATGCAAAAATTAACTCAGAAACATCAATAAACCATTTAGTAGCTCAACAAGTTATGAATTTCTCTAAATATGGTGAAAAATTTACTTAGTATTAATATACCCCAAAACTTACTTCCTAAAGACTCTCAAGAACCTGCCAACAAGAAAATAGTGCCACAAAAAAGGGTTTTTTTTCCTACAAAAAACAGAGATTAAGCAAGCCATCTAGAGAGGAACAACTGATATCCACAAATTCTTTATTAAATAAACCTTTTATAAGTATAAATACTCAAAATGATCACAGTTATATTGCCATGAATAAATAAATAACCATTCATCATAAATATATACATAACTTTGCCTAAAAATCATTGCGACTAACTCCATGTAAAATATATATTTCCTTATAACAACGAATTTATTATGCCTTTAAAGTTTCATTTTCCCAACTTATTTTATTTCTATAACAACTAATTTTAAAAACAAGCAATTAAACATGTAACTTATCCTACAGAAAACACATCCTTCCCATTATTTTGAAAATCATAAGAAATAGCATCTTTTACTTAGCATTAAAGTTTGAGTTTAAACACTAGGAGATGTGCCATAAGTTCTGTTTATGCACAGATAGTACAAATAATTGTTTCATGTTTGTTTAATTTTTTGTTTTATGTTGTATTATTTATGCACTATTTCATGTATTAAATAAGATTTTAATTTTATTGTTTGTTTCTATTATATCAGCAACTGTGACAGCAAAAATTGTTTAATTTATTAAATACTTCTATTTCTAGCTCTTATAAGTTCTAATTTTAACATTTACCGGTTTTAATTAACTTATTTTTAATATCTATAAGTACTTCATAACTTCAAGTTTTACATTTAGTTAAAGAAAAAAATCATTTTGGAAGAATGTTCTGACAAAGGAGGTTGCTAAAAGTTTATCTTTGCAATACAGGATTAGTACTAAAATAAGGGGAGGAAAAGTTGCTAAAAATAAATTTTAAAGAAGCTTATTATTAATATTTCACGAACATTCAAGCTAAACACGTAAGCCAGAAATTATTGTTCACGTATCAGAAGTTAACATTCGAAGTCATGAATTTGCTTGAATGCAGAAATTAAAAACAAAAAAAACCTTATAATCTTGCATTCACCTCCATTATCCGTTCAATTTAAATTAATAAATATAGGGCCGAATTCAATGTAACGTTTTAGCTCTTTAGCTAGTTAGCTAGTTAGCTAGTTAGCAAACCTCATTTTTGCTAACTGTTAGCACATCGGCATTCAGATGACTGGCCAGTTGGCTCTCCGCTCCACCACTCTCCGACGACGGAATGTTCGGCAAACCTCGGAAGATTTTAAACGATTTTAAGCCAATCAGAAACGTCTTTAAGCCAATCAGAAACGTCTTTAAACGTCTTTAAGCCAATCAGATTGCGCAGCGCTAATACTCTAATGAAAAGCGTGTGTTCTCAATTTTTGTTACTTGAATGCCTACGTTTAACAAAAGATTCTGTCTTACATTTTACACCTAGTCTCCAAGTAATAACCATTCTTTTTTTTGAAGATGGCCCGCTCATCTTGTTTTTCAGAAGAAGAGTTATATATGCTTATAACAATGTTGGAAAATATGAGAGGTCAGATGATGAGTCTGAATTTAAAACCCCAGTCTTGCAAAAAAAAAAGGATGGGATGAAATTACCACGATGTTAAATTCTGTCGGAAATGGCACCGAGAGCAGTGCTAAAGCTATAAAATGTAAATGGTATGATCTCGAATCGTGCACAAAGCTAAAAGCAGCAATATAAAAAATGCGCTGCTTAAAATAGGAGGGGGATGCCCATCTAAAATATCTTTGAACTCTCTGGAAGAGAGAGTTCTAGCCCTGATTGGGATTACTTGTGCCGAAGGAATTACACCGTTAAATTACGACGGCGCGGCAGTACAAATTAATCTATATATATAAAACAGTTCCGTAACTGACTCATTCAGTGGCGTAGCTAGAACTTTTGCCGCCCGGGGCGGTCTCCAATTTGCCGCTCTTTCTAAGTCAATCAATTGGTGCTTTTTATAAATTAATAAACATTGATAAATAATTGTATTTGAGACAAACTATAGGTAGGGAACTTTTTTACCATTGGAAGCCATATTTAAATTAGGCAGTAATAAAGAAGGCCGCGTCATCTCCATGCTAACGGTGGTACTAAGCATTCAATAAACATCGAGCACGGAGTAGTACATAGAACTTCTACTCGACGTCGGCACCATTCATGTCTTTATCCGAGCAAAATTTTTAGAGATAATATTTTCAACCCTACATTGGCTTGACGATGAGGAAAAATATTCGAAATCATATAATAATTCATAATTCGTAGAAATCGAATAGTAAACTTATGAATTGAACAAGTGGTTTTTTACTACTAATCTATACTTATATATAAAGAGAGAGCGGATTTTGTATGTGGAGGGTAATCTCCAGAACCACTGCACCTATTTGAAAAATTCTTTCAGTGTTTGAAAGGTACATTATTCCAGATGGACATAGGCTATATATTATGTATATCTGATCAGTAGAAATAAAGTTATGGGCTTATTCCTAACAATCTCCATTGTTACCGCTACTGTCCTCTACCGCTTTTTGTACCAAAGACTTCAACGATTCTTAGCGTGGGTGCTTCTCGCGGTGGGCTTCTGTTCTGACGTTAGCGGATCGAACCTAGCCGTACGCCGGCACGCATTTTTCTTTTAAAAAATTAACTTTAATTATTAACTAACGTAATATTAATTTAAATATTATTTTAGGAATATTATTTAAAAAAAAATTAAATATTATTTTTTTTTAAAATTCTTTACTTAAAATCATTTTTTTATTTTTTTTATTTTTGTCTCTTAACCTCTTTCTTTTAAAAAATTAACTTTAATTAATAACTAACGTAATATTAATTTGAATACTATTTTAGGTGCTTAAAATAATTTAAAAAACATTCTTTACTTAAAATCCTTTTTTTATTTTTGAATAAAACTACGGTCTCAAGCACACCTCTTTCTTTTAAAAAATTAACTTTAATTAATAACTAACGTAATATTAATTTGAATATTATTTTAGGTGCTTAAAATAATTAAGAAACATTCTTTACTTAAAATCCTTTTTTTATTTTTGCATTTTTATTTCATATCTTATTCTAATTTTGGGATACCAATGTGTATCTATACTTCTATAATAATATATAAAGAGAGAGAGCAAATTTTGTATGTGGAGGGTAATGTACAACTTTTGTACATTACAATGTACCTTACAACTTTTCCTTTGTCAACTGCAGTCAAGTAACCATAGCAACACCCTGTAGCTTACGGGGTCCGTTTTTCGAAATCGCTCTTTAGAAAGGGAGGAGGTATTGATAAATAGAAAAAGGATCTTTGAAATTGGCAATGTTTAAGGGTTTCTTGAAGAAAATTACATTTGGAACTATGCTTTTTATTGGACATTTAAGGTAAAAAAAGATTTATAATTTATTAGCTATCAACTGGAAATTTATTGGTATAATATTACAGAATTTTATTTAACTTATAAATTTTATGCTTTTGAATTTATGTACAATTTTACGCACAATTTGCATAAATCGAACTTGAATTATTGAACTTTATTCAAAAATCACTGTTTCATAGAAACTGTGAAATTTATTGATTATTTCGAATAGGCCTATGTTTGTTCCTTTATAAGTGAAAAGGTATTGTTTCCATTGAGCTGAAATTTTTGTATAGATATAATTGATAGTTCAGATTAAAACATAGGCATATTATTTTTTGGAAATCGGGCCCATAAGTTTTTTAATTAACGTTTTAATGATTTTGCCCCTAAAAGTTGCTTATTTCGACAGCTTCCGCGGCTGTCCTCGCTGACAGGGAGACTATGGGGCCGAAAGGTACCAAAATCGGCACGCCTATCACTGATCGGTGGCTCCGGACACGATTCAGTGACTGACTGACTGACTGACAGATAACGCACAGACCAAACCGCTGGACCTAAAGTGCTGAAATTTTGCATGGCTATTCTTCTTATAGAGTAGGGGTGCACTAAGAAAGATTTTTGAAAAATTCTTCATAGATTTTTTAAAATTAAATTTTTAAGCTGTTTTAGTAACTTTTTTAAAGTTTGCATTTAAAACAATAATTTCAGGGTTATAAAATTTATATCAAGAGAAATATCATAAAAATTCCTTTAAAATAAAATCTCTTTCGAATCTTTACCTCCATTTTCTGATTTTTGGTAAATTTTTAAAGATTAATTTTTAGAATTTAATTTATTAAATGTTGATCACTTAGTTTCTTTTCTTTTTGTGGTACTTTAAATTAATTTTACGTCATGTACATAACAACGAAATAAATTGATATAATTTTTTTTTCTTTCTAATGCGGCAGACGATTAGACATTATCCAAAAAAATATTAAAATACAGTAAACGAAATGTTTCTCAAACTGTACTATGTTAACTGTGCTATATTCTTTAGTATGGTCTATTAGATTTAATTTGAATATTATCTTTTACATTATTTTGTCTATACGAATTTTTTATAAATATATTTTTGTTTTGTTTTTTGGCATTAATTGCATACTTTGACCGTTGTGTTTAATTTGAATGTACGCCGTAGCGAAGCACGGGTATTCAGCTAGTACTAAATAAAAATATGCCGCCCCAAAATATGTGCCGCCCGGTGCGGACCGCACCCACCGCACCCCCCTAGCTACGCCACTGGACTCATTCATTCACTGACTGACTGACTGACATACAACGCACAGACCAAACCGCTGGACCTAAAGGGCTGAAATTTTGCATGGCGATTCTTCTAATAGTGTAGGGGTGCACTAAGAAATATTTTTCAAAAATTCTTCTTAGATTTTTTAAAATTAAATTTTTAAGATGTTTTTTAAATTGTTTTTGCGTTTGCATTTAAAATAATACATTGAGGGTTATAAAATTTATATCACGAGAAAGATCATAAAAATTCCTTCAAAATGAAATTGTTTTCGAATTTTTACCTTCATTTTCTGATTTTTGGTGAATTTTTAAAGATTAATTTTTAGAATTTAATTTATTAAATGCTGATCACGTGATTTCTTTTTCTGGTACTTTCAATAAATTTATCGTCACGTGCGTAACAACTAAATAGACAAAAAAATATTTTTTTCTCTTTCTAATGCAGCAGACGATTGGATATTATCAAAAAAAAAATGCATATCCCTTACGATTTTTTTATAAATATATATAGATAGATAGCTATATATTTTACATCAATTGTATACATTGATCATCGCATTTATTATAAATATATATATTTATTTTTTGGCATAAATTGCATACGTTGACCGTTGTATTTAATTTGAATGTACTCCGTAGCGAAGCGCAGGTTTTCAGCTAGTGTAAGTATAGAATTTTATTTTGTTTTTCCTGTTTTCTCAGTGGAAATACAATTCAAATTTTTATTCAAATTGTTTCCAACATGTTTTTCACAATGAAGACTTATCAGAATAGTTTAATCCAGAAGGATATAAAGCTTTTAATACCTTTTATGAAAATTGTGCAACTGAGGTAATCAATCAATATTAGCTCAACTATCATTTTTTCCCCCCCCAGAAAGTCTTTTCTCTTTTGATGTTAATTTTTTAAGAAAGGCTGTGATCAAGTCATTTCTTCATTAATCATTCTTTATTTAAAAAAAAATATTTTAGATATTTGCTGTTTTGTAGTTTAAGTAACGAAAATACCTTCTTTTTCTATATTTTGTTACAAATATATGCATTTATTTTTAAAATGTTACATTCTTTTTTGTCTATTTGACAGGAGCTAAGAGGTATTCCTGAAAAAGGTAAGTCTGTAGCACTTACTTTTAAAAATAAGTCATAATTACTCCAGTCTATGTGAGTAATTACATGCAATTTTTCAAATTTATTGAATGGATCAAAATTATTGAACGAATGTTTATCGGTATACCGTATTTATCAGAACTGTCATGTTTTGTCTGTAATATGATTAGCAATGATGATAAATTTTGTCTTCAAAATGTTTCTAAATATAATTTATCTTTATTAAAAAAATTTAAATTGTCAACTCATTTTTTTTCTAAATTTGCTTTCATCTGCTATATGTACAAATAAATTTAAGCTTTTTCAGCTGAACTCTCCAACCATTTTAATGAAGATAAAGATGAGACACCAACAGAGGTCAGTTACTTTCAAGTGCTGATCTTTTCTCACATTGTCTTTTGATAAATTGTTGAGCTGTTAATATGTTCATCTTCAATTTTACCACTTGTTGAACCCAAACGGTATGCCGCATATAAGATATTTTTTCCAAGATAGTTTTGATGATATATGTGTATATGAACTTATTAGCTCGAAGTTTTTTATATTATATCCATATAGTTTGGATAAGAGATCATTCTCTTGTACGTACTACTATGCCATCCGTCATTTTCTGTACTAAATGTATATTAGGTTTTCATTTTATACTGATTTTTAAATAAATTGTTACTGAAGTCTGTCGTTAAACAGCAAAAACTACTCAACATTTAAGGAGCTTGCAAATTTCAACAGTTAAGAAGTGGTGTTTTCACCAAGATGACTTTTTAGATTATCATACCGATGATACATATATATCATTTTTACTTTCTATATTATATCCCCATGTTTCGGATAACATATCTTTCTCACCTACCATATATATTACAATACTTTCCCTGTTTTTTTTTCCAGTGCATTTGGTTTTCATGAGGTACTGCTCATTTTGTTTATCTTAAAAAAAAATTGAGTTTGTCATTAAACAGTAGTTTGCCGCGAAACCTACTCAGCATCTAGAGTTACAAGTTGGCAAATTTCTTAATTAAGTGACAAGGAACTATTTAATAAATATCAACAGAAAATGAAGAATTCCCATAATGTCCTGAATAAGTTTCTTGAAAATTTCTCTAGCTTAATTCTAAAAACAGTAAATATTTTATCTCCTTCAACAGTACAAACTTATTTAACGCATACTGTATAGCACGATTCTTTAAAAATTGTTACTTTCTGTACATTTTCAGGAAAATAAATTTAAGCGTGATAATGAGAATTGATTGACTAACTGGAAAGAATTATAAATTTAGTATAGATTTAGTTTACATGACACCGACAGCATGGAAGGCATGGAGGACTTAATGATGTAGTCACAGCTTATCATTGGAAGGCATGCCTCTGTCTATTCCTGTCTATATTCCCTTTCTTTCCCTTTTCAACCTCTCCTTTTTTTTAGCTAAAATACAGCCGGCTGAGGTAATATGCATTTTTATTATAAATACTTTTTTTGAGCTTATTTAAGTTAATAAGGAGTAATAATTCGTCACCAGCCACCTCTAGTGTAAAATGTGTGATGTAATATTTCAATTGTAAGAAAATGTAAATTAATGAGGCATTGTTAATAATTGTGATTGATATTTTAATATGTGTTTAAATTTAATAAATTGTTGTTGCCTATAACCTTGAATTCTGTCGTTTTGAGTTGGTTTTGCTTGTCATATCACCATATTAACATTTTAGCCTGTCTATTTTTTTTTAAAGTAAAGAATGCTATACGATCACTCTCCTTTACACTATGTGTAGAGTGGTTAACCTTAATAGTAAATTAAAATATAACAATAGTAACAACCCAAATAAGAAATATAACAATGTTACTAATCTTCAGAAATACCATATATTATTTTAAGTTAGGAAATTAACTTTCTTTTTCATATTTTCAGGTTCTACTTCGACAAAAAGAGTAGAAAGATGTAGGAAAAGAAAAAGAATGAATAATGATGTTATGGATGAAGTTAGAGAAACACAAAGAAATACATATGAGTATATAAAATTAATAGCCGAAAATTCAATATCCACTTCTAACAAATTTGATTCCATACTAGAATCAATGAGAAGAAATGAAAATCATCTGCAAAATATAAATGAACAATTGAAAAATTTAAATGAAAATTTACATTTACTAGTAAATGCGTACAGCGTAACAAATAATATTCAGTTTGTACAAAAAGAATAAAGCAATTGTAGCATCAAATTGTCAATTTTTATTTTATGTTTTAGATACATTACTAATATGATTATTATGCAAAATTTTCTTATCTGCTTGATTAAAATCTTGCAGCAATTTGATTTCTTATAATTTCAGCAGAATTGTTGCTGTTTCTAATACGCCATGCAGAAAAATCATCATCTGATGATTCTTCATTTATATTTACCTCTGGCATATCAACATTATATAAGAGACTTAAATTATGCAGTACTACTGCAGCTTTGATTATCTGACAGCATTTTACTGGGGAATATAACATTACTCCACTGCCGTCAGATAAAATCCGAAATCTTGATTTCAGCAGACCAAAGCACCGTTCTATAACATTGCGTGCTGAACAATTTCTTTGGTTAAAAATCACCTCACTGGGATTTATAGGGTTCCGATAAGGAGTGAGTAACCATTGTTCCAAGGGGTACTATAGCGTACTGGAAATAGGGTCTTATTTTTTCCCGAGACCCCACAAGCGCTTGGAAAACACAGCTGCGTGTTTTTCAAGGAATGTGTTGTTCGGTTCCACCAGTTCGGAACACGTGGGGGGGATTAAAAACCGTTTTCCTCACAGAGGCAGCCACTAAAGCTGTCATCTTAACGTCCTGCAAGGTAAAAAAGTTCGGCAACTAAAAAGAGCTGTCAGCCGATAATCTGCCGGCATCTGCCGCCTCCTCCACCCCTTCTGAAAATCCAGACATTGAAGAGAGACGCTGTATAAAATCCGAGCGGGTGAGACGTGTTTTTGCTAGGCTCCTGTGTTGTTGGGCCGAGAATGGGTCCTGGAGCGTGTATTTGTGAATCTGCACGTAAATTAAGTGATTATGCCGGAAGTGTTTAACGTTTAATTCTTTTTGTAAATAAATCTACTTGTTATGTTTTTGTTTTAAAAATTTGGCTTTCGCTTTTAATTAGAACTCTGTCTTTCTTTGGTATGGATCTGAAATTTCTTCAAAATGCCTCAGAGAGTTTATCAGCCTTACAGTGACGCCACAGTACCCACTGTCCCCGAGCAGAAAGGCAGGCTGTGGTACAATGCCAGAACTAAATATATACCGTGCACCGCTGTTCTGCCGAATGAAAGAGTCGTGTGTGCTTCCCGGCCATCGAGTAACAACATCTATAATTCTCAAGTTAGAATCACACGTCTGCATAGAGAAAAAAACATGAAATATTAAGTAAATAACATTGAATAATTTTAACAATACACATAGCCACGATATCTTTCAAGCAAGATTACTATAAAAAATATCTAGCATAATTATAACAACAAGTCTAAAAAAGTTCTTGGTACATAAAAATTTAGGATATATTATGAACTTATATAATGAAAACATACAATATTCATTTGAATTTCTATTTCTGAGATCAGCATATTGTTACACCCTAATTATAATACCTAAATTTATTAAATATTATTTACCATTTGTACATTTATGGAATATCTGCACTTTCTATTCATATATGCGTGGGAATCTGTTTTAGGTTTGGCAATATAAATGTGAGTGCATACTATTGCCCCGATGACATTTGGAAAGGAGAATTTTCTATAGAAATCCAAGCGGCACTGCTGCAGTTCCTGAGAGGATGTAGGAAATGAAACATACTTTCTTTCGATTTTCATAACAGCTTCTACGAATCTCGCAAGAAATCTACTTGCTGTGAAATCTGAGCTAACACTCTATCAGCAACCACATTTTGGAAACTTCCGCTCCCCATTACTCTTAACGAATTTAAGACCTAAAGAATCAAATAAAACAGAATATTTATTACAATTTCAAATGCTGAGATCCACATTATGACAAAAATTGATTGTTGTAAAGGATCTACTGGGGTACAAAACATATTGAAGTCATACACTACATTTAAAAGCTTTATTCTCCAGTATATTTTAAATATGCTTCACTATGTGATCACTAAATTTATTTTGAATGTAAAGGATACTAAAATGTCATATTTTAGTGAAATTCTTTAGTTTGATACGCTTTTTGTGAGAAATAAGCGTTTTAGCTTTTATTACAAAAATTGAGATTAAAGAATGGGAAAATGTATAAAATTTTACCTGTAATTCTACAGCATAGCCATTTTCCCCAGTTATTAAATGGGTCTTAGGTCGTCAATAAGTTTCACAGCTGCATCCTTTGACAGCCTGAATTTTTTGATAAAGGATGCCTCGGAGAGATCAAATGGGTTCATCATGTCTCGCATACGATTACGCTGTAATCTGTATGAAGCCTCACGCTGGCGCCTTATTTCATTTATCACATATATTACTTCAGCCATCTAAAGAATTAAATACGTATAACATGAGAAATATATTCTAAATACATCTTCTTGAATTTGAGGTAGATAGGAAAAATGAAGTACGCATAAATTGTCATGGTTATAGGTACTTTAATTGTTTACATTTTTTTTAAATATGAAGTTTTGGAAACTGGGATTAACCACATTTTATAAAATTGAAACAAACAAAAATCAATGAAAATCATCCTTAAGGACATAATATAACTGTACTTTTTTTTAGATTGAAAAAGAAGTTTCTTGTAGGTAAGCATTCAATTACATACTGACAATCATACTGACTTCAGTAAACTTCAGTGATCTTTGCTTAATGATAAAAGTTTATATACCCCCAATTCTGGGTTAATATGATATTTCAGTAATTACACTGCTGGCCACTGTAAATGCAACACCCTGAAGGAAACATGCAAATAACATGAAATTTACAACATGCATTAGCGGAGGTGAGATATGCAAATGATTAGAATTTCAGCGCAGACGCACATCACGCGCGCCTGTGGCTCCACTTCAAAGCGCTATTTAAGGCTTGGAGATTTCGACGATTTCAAGTTCAGCAATTGTGTTTTTCTTGTGGTTTTTTCAAAAAACGATCAATTATGCCTCGTCGAAAACAGCGATCATCTTTTGATCAAGTATCGGAGTTCGACAGAGGAAGAATAGTGGCCTACCGAGATTGTGGATTATCTTTCAAGGAAATCGGTAGTCGTGTTGGACGAAACCAAACAACTGTAATGCGGATATGTGATCGTTGGATGCAGGAGGGTAAGACGAACCGGCGTGTTCGATCGCATCCACCTCAGCGCACCACTTCACGTGATGACAGGCAAATTGTGACGGACCGCTCAGTCACATCACGAACCATAGCACAGCACATGCAGTCTGTAACGCATCATCCAGTGTCTGCGCGTACCATTCGACACCGTTTACAGCAGAGTGGTCTGTCCGCAAGACGTCCATTGCTTTCTCTACCTTTGACGCAGAACCACAGACGTCTCCGCCGTCAATGGTGCGATGACAGAAGGATGTGGACGGCAGAATGGAATGAAATTGTCTTTACTGACGAGTCACGCTTCTGTCTGCAACACCACGATGGTCGCATTCCAGTCTGGAGACACCGTGAAGAGAGGATGCTGAACAGCTGCGTTATGTACCGCCACACTGGTCCTGCACCGGGTATTATGGTATGGGGCGGTATTGGATATCACTCTCGCACACCTCTAGTAAGCACTGCCGGTACTTTAAACAGCCAGCGCTACATCTCCGAGGTGTTGGAGCCAGTTGTCCTTCCTTACCTTCAGGGCTTTCCCACAGGCATATTTCAATAGGGTAATGCGTGACCACACGTGGCACGCATTGTCCAACGGTTCTTCGTCAATCGCCAGATTGAATTGCTTCCCTGGCGCCTCGCTCTCCGGATCTTTCGCCGATAGAAAACATGTGGTCCATGGTTGCTCTACGATTGACCCAGATTCCATCCCCAGCTGCCACAGCAGATCAACTTTGGCAACGTGTGGAAGCTGCTTGGTCTGCTGTACCCCAAGAACTCATCCAAAGTCTCTTTGAATCAATGCCCAGGCGTGTGGCAGCGGTGATCTCCAACAATGTCGGCTACTCTGGCTACTGATTTTGGCAGGGACCACACTTCACAGAAGTCTATAAATTTAATCATTTGATACTTGGTCAACATGTTATCTACAAAATAAATTTTGTTGTGATATCTCTTGTCTATCTTGGTGTTGCAATTTGGGTGGCCAGCAGTGTAGCTTTTCGAGAGGAATAGATCCGGATATCTTAACTGAACAAAACATTAATATTTATTAATTCTTTTTAACTTTAGTTTAGAATTATGGAGCCATGTAGATACGCTTCATTAGATCAAACCACGATTTAGATTTCAGATTTTTTTTAAAATTTTAAACAGAAAAATGTTGTAATTTTTAACTGTACTAAATTCTTATGCTTTTTAAAATTTCAAATTTGAAGCCTATTTAATTCAAGATTTCTCTCATTATAATATAGGATTTCAAGATGACACTGACCTCATGTCTGAATCTTTTCTAAACGTAATTTGAACACTTAACGTTCCCCCAGCTATAGGTTCCAGTTGAGATTAATGTTATTCTAGGAATAACAATATACCATATTTTTTCTATATATATATAGAGAATCTATGCTCACTTCTACCCAGGCCTGGGTGTATATAATTTGAAGTGGCTCTCTATTTGAATTTGAACCACACACAGTTTATACATGAAACAATGTTTATTGAATTCGTTGCACATATAATTGGCTTTTACAGCAATAAGCATGCGTACTACTTGTACGGAATGTATAAACACAGCTTTCAAGAACAATATATTTTTATACTCACGAACAGTAAGTCAAACCAGCAGTACTGCCACGTAAACTTCTGGCCCGCTAAGCACTAGCGCAGGATAACACCTTTTTAACCTTAACAACCTCCCCTTTTTATTAATGACGCTGCGTGGTATTTATACTAAGCGCGTATGCCGAAATTAGCATATCTAAAGCAGCTTCTTTAATTCACTCAAAAGTTCGATTCTTGTGAATCGAATCTTGTGTATACCTTACATATATAAGTATATCTAGTCTAATTAATGACTATTTTATCTTACCGCTATCTAGTTTGTAGTATAGATTTACCCCTCCCATTATAAGCTATAGGTTCCATTTGAGAGAAATATTATCCTAGGAATAACAATATTCCATATTTTTTTCTGTAGATATGAGTATATCTAGTATAGTTAATGACTATTTTATTTAACCGATATCTAGTTTGTAGTATATATTTATTCCCCTCTAATAGTATAAAACTTCAACGAAATGATCAAAGTTTCGTTCACTTATGGAACGAAACAGAACTTTGCAAAGTTTTTTCCACCAAAGGCTTGTATGTTGACAGACTCTCCTTGCCTCGAAAACGGAAGACACCAAAAAGGCTTGAATATAATGATGCAGCTGAATCTTTTTATCATCACACCTCGGCAGAAGGGCAATGTAAAATAGAAATTCATTTTGCGGGGCTTGACATTGTAGTAAGTAACCTCCGAGCTCGATTTTCTCAGAATGACTACAACAAAATCAATTCCATTATCCAGCTTTTGTTGGATTGGGATAGCTTAGATGAAACTGTTGTTGGGAAAATCCAAATCTTTTATCAGTTGTCTTCAAGTCTTTCCTCACAGATGAAGTTTTTTCACTGCTTCTCTAAAAAAAATTTTATAAAACGGACAAGAAAAATCCAAACATAAATCTGCAAGAGTTGGCACAGTTTTGCACTAAAAACGGCCTGAAAAACAATGTACCTGATGTGATGCATCTCTTAGAAATTGCTCTTTCATGGCCTATCACAACTACGACCGCAGAGAGGTCATTCTCTACCCTGCGAAGGCTCAAAACTTACTTGAGAAGCACGATGAAAGAAGAACGCTTAAGTGGACTTGCCATAATGGCAATAGAACAAGAATTGACGCAGCTGTACACGAGTGAAGAGAAACTGGACTTGCTTGTGGGAAAATTTTCAAGGCATTCTGAAAGAAGACTTTTATTAAATTAAAGAGGGCTCTTATGGCCAAGTACGAGACACGGTTTACCAATGTGTTAAACAGACATTTAAAATACATTGTAACAACTTGTAGAACTTGCCTAGAATCATTATTTTATATTTTATTTATTAACTTAAGATTTTTCAAAGTTTCAATATTTGTTGTATAAGAAAAGAGTTTGTAGTAATAAAAGCACTGATTTTGACTAGAAAGGGATTTATCTTTATCACCCCTGTCCTGTGATGTAACGAAAAATAATTTTTTTTTATTTATTTTGAGTTGAGAGCTAATTATAGCAGAGGTGTGATAGGTTTTTTATCGAATAACTGAAAATTCAACACAGCAATCAAATAACATTTATATTAAAATGAGTTACGTTTAGGAGATGTTGCTTTCGTAACTTTGTTAAAATGATAAGTTTCACTTAACTGTTTAAGTTGTTTTATTTCCCTTTGCTTTTTACCTGTTGAGTACTTTCCGTCGCTAACAACTTAGGAGAGCTTAGCGGCCGAAAGTACTCAACAGGTAAAAGACAAAGTGAAATAAAACATCCTGAAAAAGATAAGTAAAACTTTGACTTTATTGGTTATCATGTTTCACAATATCCTCGCCAAATTCATTAATCATGTTGTAGAAGAGATTTTGGGTCCTCAGATAGCCTAAAAACACGTTTTAGGGCTTTCAGTTTCGAAAAAAAAAAAATAAATAAATAAATAAATAAATAAATAAACTTTTATAGAAACTTTTTAATTTGATAAAATATTGTTTATTGAAATCTTATTTCCTTATTGAATTAAATTACGACCATTTTTTTTTGTCGTACTATTACAATATTTATATATTATTTTACTATACAATCATTCCTCCGAATGCGATTGACTGCTTAGTGAAAGGAAAATGTGTTATCGATATTTTGAAATATCGTTTATATTTTAAAATATCGTCCATATTTTGAAATAGCTTCAATATTTTGAAATATCGATATTTTTGTGCCAAAATATTATTGATATCGATATTAATAGCCGATATTATCATCGATACTCATATCGATATTTTGCTTTCGATATCCCATTCTGAATTCGTGCCGCCCCCCCCCCCCCCCAAATTTAGAAGCACGCTACGCCTATGTTCGGAGGGCCACTAAAATACCGTCGGCGGGCCACGGGGTGAAGATCCCCTACACAAGAAAGTTACCAGACATCAAGGAAAATGTTTTAACTATGTTCTTAGCTCCCTTTGTAGCACCTGCGAACAGAAATTGGGATATGGGCGACACCGCAACCTCCCAGGATTCGTTACAAATTTTGATGTGCATATTCCTCCAGAACTATGAATAATTTTAGAAATTCTTTTCAGCGGGAAGACGGCAATGCTTTTTCCATAACCTCGGGCTGTGTGCCCTCTTTGTTTTCATTCAGAAGATATTTCTTTGTACTCTTCTCTAGAGGTTTGCGAGAAGTTTAAAGCAGTGTTTAACGTTGTTCTTAGCTCCATTCGTACCACTTGGGTACCTAAAATACAATCTCGGTGTCTCCGCCAATGTTCGGAGAGAATTTCGCGCCTGCGTCTGTGCCCCCTGAATGTTCGTGTTGAAAATATTACTTCTCCGAGTGAAATCTAGATGGCGCCACTTGTCCGCCAGGAATATCCATGTTTGCGTATGAAGAATGCTAGATCAGCAGTTCGATGGGTTTTGAGGCTGGGCTTAAGCTATGTCCACACTTTTGCACTTTCGAGTTCGATTTCGCTTTCGACTTACGGTCAGGGCCTTTTTATCGCATGGGCAAATCGGGACTTTGCCCAGGGCCCCCTGATGCTAGGGGCCCCCAAAACCCCCTTGGTGTATGCACCTAGTACTTCTAATAGTATGTATAGTCCATGGATAGTTCTTATTTTTATAAATGTTCGTAAGGGGGGGGGGGCCCAAATAGCATCTGCCCAGGGGCCCCCAGCGTTCATAATCGGGCCCTGCTTACGGTTCGTCTTTCCTTTTAACTTGCTTTTAGCCCATGCTTCCCGGCATGGCTCTAGACGCATTCGATTTGTTGTCCACACTTGTTCGACAATTCATGCCTCACGAGATGGAAGAGTCGGACAGTTACTGCTGCGTTTCTTGTGATTTCGCGGAGTTTATAAAGGTGATCACTATTTTTACGTAAAGCAACAAGGAATGTGAATCAAGAATAGACTACAATTTTGGTACGGTGCTCTGTATATAAATATGTATAATCCCTCTACTTGCATATTTATCATTCATATATATATATATATTGTAGATATCTGTATGTGTGCACGTGCAGGGGAAATGATCTAAATGAGAAGACTAAAAAATAAATTTAAATTTAAATAATATTTTTTATATAATACCTCAGTAATCGATTAGAGATGGTTTTTCTTATACACGTAGGTTCTACATCAATATAGTTTGACAGAGAAATTAATAACTGGTGATACGGAATATACAGAAGACCTGTTTTTTTTATATGCCAAGTTATTAGAAATAGAACTATAATTTATAGCTTTGTTTATGAAGTAATAAAACCAAACAAATACTAAGAATAGAAAACGGTAGAATATTGCTTGTTATTAAAGTTCTATCTTTTAAATATATAGTGTAAAATTACACTAGTATATTATTTTGTTTCTGAATAAAAGGAACATTTATATTACTTTTGAAGTATACAGAATATTCAAGAAAAATCGTTAGCTAATTATACTATATATATATATATATATATATATATATATATATATATATATATATATATATATATATATATATATATATATATATATATATACAGAGAGAGAGAGAGAAAGTAATCTCTTTAATATAAAGTAAAGAATTTAACCGGGACATTTACTTCTTTTCTGAGCAAAGCGGGCCATGAAGAATTGCTTTTGAATTTTCATATACAGCGGTCCCGCCCTTAACGGACACTCCCGAATAGCAGACACCTCTAATTAACGGACATTTTTACGAGTCCCAGTCCTTTTATATAGGACAATCCATGTTATTCCCTCTAGATAGCGGACAGGTAATCTTGAAAAACTTTCAATTATTTTGGCAAACATTTCAAAATTATTCTAACAAGCAAGCTAAAATTATATGCTTATTCGTCTTTACAAGCCCATATGTTTCCTTAGAAGCCTGGATGTTTCAAGAACATTGATGTACAAAAACTTAGTGTTTCATGGAAGTCAAATAAGAAAGCGTGTATGACCGCTGAGATAATGAGCGATTGGCTGGTGGAGTTAGACAACAAAATGAAATAACAAAAGAAAAAAATTATTCTGTTTATGGACAACGCTACTTTCTATCCTGATGATTTAAAGCTCAAAAGTGTTAATTTAACTTTCTTGCCTCCTAACACCACTTCGATGCTACAGCCACTTGATCAGGGAATTAATCGCAGCTTTAAAGTACGATACAGAAAGCTGCTTCTGAGACAGGTGCTTTTACGGATTATCTCCTGCAAATATAGCGAAGAGTTGGCAAAATCTGTTGGCGGTATCTGTATTGGATGCAATTTCCTGGACTACGTCAGTCCTCAAAAAGGTGGAACCTGGGTGCGTTCTAAAATGTTTTAAGAAGGCGGGATTTTTGAGCACAAGCGAAGTAGCAACTGACAGTACTACTGAAAAGGACTTGAGGATCTAGTAGCCAATTTGGATTCAAACGTCAGTGTTGAAGAGTATGCCAAGATCGACGACGATTTATGCATTGAGGAAGAAAACCTGCATGTTTCCAATTTCCTTCATCGGGACACTACTGAAGCACTGGCCCTTTCTGAGGATGATGACGAGGAATTGCCAATGGACGACTGCAAAATCAAAGATTATTCGGAAGCACTGAAATTCAACGAACAATTAAAACAGTTCTCTCTGAACAATGAAGATTCGGAGGGACGAGAAAAACTAAATCTTAGAAGATCCAGGAAGATTCACATTGAAAAACAAGTTTGCTGTGTAAAAAAGAGAGATCAAACTTTGTTAACAGATTTTTTTGAGTAGTAATTAAAATAATTTAGCTCCAATACATGGTATTTTGGGATTATTTAATGCAAGGTAAAAGGATTAGCCACAATTAAAAGGTAAAGTAGTACATAGTTATTCTTTTCTTACCTAATTAATTTTTCCCTTTTAATTAAAATTGCAGCCGTAATTTTCAATCAAATGTCAAACAGATATTCCTGGCGATGACTGTTCTTACAATGAAGGTATGAAATTTCCCGTTCTGAAGGG
>OU015499.1:128790711-128944278 GCA_907164885.2 Dolomedes plantarius | reverse complement strand
CCCAACAGACATTAATGGGCAAAGTCCCACAAACAAACACAGAGAGGGTAAACTTAGCTATGTCTTAACATCATTGTTTGTAAAGGAGGCTGAAATTGCTGACCTCTGGAAACTAGATGTTATTGGAATCAAAGATCCCATGGAGAAAATGTAGAAACTTCAGCAAGATCTAAAAACTAAAGCACACTTTAGAGAAACAGTGACTATCAATGAGGATAAACGTTACGAAGTTTGTTTACCATGGTCTGATGATAGTTCTTCCCTACCTGACAACTTCAGCCTCGCCAAGAAAAGGCTTGATGTGACAACTGAAAAGCTCTTGTCTCTCAACTTATATGACAAATATGATAAGGTTTTTCAGGAATGGCTTGATGAAGGAATCATTGAGGAAGTTCTTCCAAATGAGTAACTTCGTATGGGAATTACTTACCTCATCGACCTGTAATAAAAGAAAGTAGTAGCACAACACCCATTCGACCAGTTTTTGATGCATCAGCAAGATTACAAAACTACCCCTCTTTAAATCAGTGCTTACAATGTGGTCGAAATCTTATTGAACTCATTCCGCACATTCTGTTAGGATTCAGGGAAAAGAAATTTGGCGTCACCGCAGATATTAGAAAAGCCTTCTTGTAGATAAGCGTTTCTAAAGAGGATAGAAACTACCTACGTTTTCTTTGGTGGAAGAATTTAGAAGAAAAGAAACTTAGAGTATTTCGCTATGCAAGAGTTGCTTTTGGAATTAAGAGCAGCCCTTTTCTACTCGCTTCAGTGATAGAATACCATATTGAAGTTAGCAAAGGTTTTGACTGTGAATTTAGGAAGATACTACAACAAAGCTTCTACACTGCTGGCCACTGTAAATGCAACACCCTGAAGGAAACATGCAAATAACATGAAATTTACAACATGCATTAGCGGAGGTGAGATATGCAAATGATTAGAATTTCAGCGCAGACGCACATCACGCGCGCCTGTGGCGCCACTTCAAAGCGCTATTTAAGACTTGGAGATTTCGACGATTTCAAGTTCGGCAATTGTGTTTTTCTTGTGGTTTTTCAAAAAAAAACGATCAATTATGCCTTGTCGAAAACAGCGATCATCTTTTGATCAAGTATCCGAGTTCGACAGAGGAAGGATAGTGGCCTACCGAGATTGTGGATTATCTTTCAGGGAAATCGGTAGTCGTGTTGGACGAAACCAAACAACTGTAATGCGGATATGTGATCGTTGGATGCAGGAGGGTACGACGGACCGGCGTGTTCGATCGCATCCACCTCAGCTCACCACTTTACGTGATGACAGGCAAATTGTGCGCATGGCAGTGACGGATCGCTCAGTCACATCACGAACCATAGCACAGCACATGCAGTCTGTAACGCATCATCCAGTGTCTGCGCGTACCATTCGACGCCGTTTACAGCAGAGTGGTCTGTCCGCAAGACGTCCATTGCTTTGTCTACCCTTGACGCAGAACCACAGACGTCTCCGCCGCCAATGGTGCGATGACAGAAGGATGTGGACGGCAGAATGGAAAGAAATTGTCTTTACTGACGAGTCACGCTTCTGTCTGCAACACCACGATGGTCGCATTCGAGTCTGGAGACACCGTGAAGAGAGGATGCTGAACAGCTGCGTTATGCACCGCCACACTGGTCCTGCACCTGGTATTATGGTATGGGGCGGTATTGGATATCACTCTAGCACACCTCTAGTACGCATTGCTGGTACTTTAAACAGCCAGCGCTACATCTCCGAGGTGTTGGAGCCAGTTGTCCTTCCTTACCTTCAGGGCTTGCCCACAGCCATATTTCAACAGGATAATGCGCGACCACACGTGGCACTCAGTGTCCAACGGTTCTTCGTCAATCGCCAGATTGAATTGCTTCTCTGGCCGCCTCGCTCTCCGGATCTTTCGCCGATAGAAAACATGTGGTCCATGGTTGCTCCACGATGGACCCAGATTCCATCCCCAGCTGCCACAGCAGATCAACTTTGGCAACGTGTGGAAGCTGCTATTTCTGCTGTACCCCAAGAACTCATACAAAGTCTCTTTGAATCAATGCCGAGGCGTGTGGCAGCGGTGATCTCCAACAATGGCGGCTACTCTGGCTACTGATTTTGGCAGGAACCACACTTCATAGAAGTCTATAAATTTGATCATTTGATACTTGGTCAACATGTTATCTACAAAATAAATTTTGTTGTGATACCTCTTGTCTTTCTTGGTGTTGCAATTTGGGTGGCCAGCAGTGTATGTTGACAATGTTCTAGTTAGTTTTGACAGTTACAAGAATCTAAGCAATTTTATTTCTAAATCCAGTCAATTAATGTCACAAGGAGGTTTTTATCTGAGAGACTGGGAATACACAGGAGGATGCAAAGCTGAAAATGATTGGGAAATCCCTGTGTTAGGCTTGAAATGGAATCGTCAGCTGGATTCTCTGAAAGTTATTATGAACTGGATGAATGAATTAAGCCTTGAAAAAATAACAAAGCGAGTTATACTGTCGGTGGCTCATAAAGTGTTTGATCCCATTGGATATACCACCCCAGTTATGCTTTGCCCCAAGTTAACGTTGCAAAAAGATTTGCGGAACCGATTCAGAAGTGAATACTTGAGACTTCTCGTACAAAGAACAAAGCGTAAAGATATTCGTAAGATCGCGGTTGGAGATATTGTACAAATTGGAGCAGACAATCTCAAAAGAATCAACTGGCCACTAGGTCGAATAACGGATCTTATACCTGGGAAGGATGGATGTGTTCGACTTGTTAAAGTACAAACTTCGCATTCGAAGTTACTCCGTCCAATTCAACATGTATACCCTTTAGAGATTTCTTCTACTTGTGAGTTTCCAACACCATTTAAAGAAAATTGCACTATTGTAAAAAATGGAAATGAAAGTATTTCCACCTCTAAAAGGAAGATAACTAGATCATAGATCAGGAAGAGAGATAAAAGTTCCGGAGAAATTAGATCTGTAAAAAAAAATTAACTTTGGGATTATTTATTTCTTTACTCTTATTTTTGTTTCTTTATATTCTGCATTATTTATGTGTATGTCATTTATTCTTGGCTATGTATTTTGTGTAACGTTTTGATCATAATGAATAATCAAAAGGTGGGAGGATGTTAGGTTGAAAAGATTGGTAGCAATGCAGGCGCGCGGTGTATTGTTATTTTCTATTTTAAAACTTTGAACTTGGCATCACTCTCGCTTGTTCGTTAGTTGCGTTTTGTAAAATGATGAAATAAAGGTGGATTTTTTGTTAGAAATGGCGTTATTATTTGTAGAAACTGTTTTCTGTGGAGCCTGGGGCTCAGAAGTAGGTAAAATACTCTAGAGATAACGTTTTTTTAAATCAACTTTACTATTTTTTTCTTCATAACGTTAAACTCAAGTATATATTTTAGCAGAGATTTCGGTGAAATCTTGGTTTGCTCTAACAACTGTATTGAATCTCTCACTGCGGCGGATAAATCCATATAGAGGGCAACCTCTTTAATTCGTAGGAGACGTAAGCATATTCCGGCACTTAATAGCCCTAACGCAATTCCTATTTCGAATAATGCTAAAGCTGAGATTTTGGCTAACAACCTCGCTAGTCAGTTTACTCCTAACCAGGATGTACTGGACACTCGTTCCCTCATGCTAGTGCTTCAACAAAATTATCATCAGTCAAATAAGTAAAGTCACGTTTTAAATAATTTAAAACGCTTCTCCGTCAGAGATTTTATGCTTTATTGATAAGCTCAAAAAGGGTAAAGCTCCTGGCCATGATAACCTTTCAACTAACATGTTAAAATACCTTCCAACTAAATACATAGTCTACCCAGCATGCATAATCAATGATCTCTTGAAACTAAACTTATTCTCCAGCTGTTGTAAGAATGCTATTTTCGTCCCTGTTCATAAGTCCAGATCCGAACCCACTAACCCGGTTAATTATCATCATATTAGTCTCATCTCTTTACTTTCTAAAGTCTACGAATATATCTGTCAGAAGGCTTGAAGAGTTCTGCAACATCAACAACATAGTTCGCCCCTACCAAATGGGGTTTCGAAGGTGGCATTCAACTCAGTATCAGCTATAGCGTGTTGTGGAGGTTATTCAGGATGCCCATTCTAATGGTCCAATGACTTGAGTCATATTCGTAGATATTAGAAAAGCTTTCATCCGAATTTACCCACATGGTCTTATCTTAAAATTCCTTAAGCTCAAGTTCCCCTACAACTAATACAAATCCTTTGTGACTATCTTTCCGGCAGATCATTTTCGGTTCATGTTGGCGATAGTATTTTTTCGCCTTGACCCATTAAAAATGGAGTTCCCCAAGGCAGCCTACTCGGACCTAAATTATTTAATTATTTAATAATTACGTGAACGATATGCCTAATCATCTTAATGTCTACTTAGCGTTATATGCCGATGACACCGCCATTATCACTTCTCACAAGTACAATCACATTGTGTTCCAGAGGCTCCAAAATTACTTAAATGCGCATTGTGAAGGGCATTTTCCATGGAGAATTAAAGATAACGTTGATAAATGTGGCGCCGTGTATTTCACGTGTAGTTCTATCACCTCAGACAATAACTCCCTTCTTAATCAAGAGTGGATTCCCTGGACCGATTGTTACAAGTACCTAGGTGTCATGTTAGATTCAAAAGTCACCTCGCGCTTACAGATGGAGGACCTGGTTCGGAAATCTAAGGCATAACAAGGTTCCCTCGGCTATCTATTGACTTGAAAAATTCTCCTGTCAGTTAAAATCATGTTGCTTATTTACAAAGCCTTCATTGGACCGGTTATGACCCATGGGTATTTTGTGTAGGGCACTGCAGCAAGCACTCATCTCATAAAACTACAAGTAATTCAAAACACAATCCTACGCGATTGCGTCTTTGTACAGTGGTATATTAGTAAGGTTACCCTTCATAATGACCTCAAGATTAAGCCCTTTTCTACCCGAAATTAAGAAACTGGCTTGGAAGTTTCACAGAGGTATTAATTCTATTCAGAACCTCATAATTCATTCAATCCTGGCATACGACCTGATTATCCCGCCATCGGCAAAGCGACCCGGATCCCTGCTTTACCGGCCGGATAATGCTTCCCCCCCACCTCCAAAAAGTGGAGAAGGAGACAAGTGTTGTTGGGGTTCTGGGTTCTCTCTCGACTTCCGCTCCAATTTCGTTATTGGTAAGTTTAAGCGCCTGCCCCTTTCGGCCATCGAAGTTTCACCTTCGTACTCGGTGGGGATCAATCAGTCTCTTCTCTACTTTTCATCCTTTTAGGTGGTTACTGAGCTACCCTACTTCCTCTCATATGTTGAGAATTTGTCCACTTTTTCGCAACCGTATGCTTTGGAAATGAATTTTTAGTTTCCTGCTATTTTTGAGACATCTCTCTTTCTCTCTTCCCTTTGCGCGCCCCCCCTCCAACTACTTTTTGTTATCTAGCTCGCTCGGACACTGTCCTACGCGCTTGGATGATGGAGCTGTCATTGTCAACGTCCCTCGCCGTTTGTGCGAGCATATGCTATCGGAGTGAGGCGGCCATTTTGGAGACATTTGGAAAACAAAACTAAGAAACCCTATGGAGATTTAACACAGTCACTATCTTGAGGAGACTTTTATCCGAAACCTTATTTATGAAAATATACAGGGTGTGAAGTGGGGGAGGGGGTCGCGAGATGCGTGAAAACCATTGAAGGGGGTCGCAAAATGTTGGGAAACACAGCTTTAGAGCATCTTAATGCTCTCGTTTGATTAAGTTCAAATTTTCACACAAAAAAGCACAAATATCTTACGTAGTCACACAGCTCATAACAACCACAATAAAATGAACTATTCGAGCAATCCCAAAATGTTTTGGCATTTTTTGTACAGTTTTTATAGGCAAGGTTGTTATTAAAAAAAACGTTTATATAAAAGTATAAATGTAAATACTCGTTAAGTATAAAAGTTATTCATACTTAACGAGATTCCTACTATGTAAAAATTTGTATATTTAAGATCTAAAAGTTTTGAAAAGATTACGCCTGGAAATGCCGTAAACAAAAAAAAATATATATTATTTACTTTTGAATGTTGCTATGCCCAGAGCTGCCAAGAAAGCGATATCCGAATTCAAACGGAATATTATGATAACCCTTGTGTGGCAACCTTGCCTATAAAAACTGTACAAAAAAATGCCAAAACATTTTGGGATTGTTCGAATAGTTCATTTTATTGTGGTTGTCATGAGCTGTGTGACTACGTAAGATATTTGTGCTTTTTTGTGTGAAAATTTAAACTTAATCAAACGAGAGCATTAAGATGCTCTAAAGCAGTGTTTCCCAACCTTTTGCGACCCCCTTCAATGGTTTTCGCGCATCTCGCGACCCCCTCCCCCACTTCACACCCTGTATATTTTCATAAATAAGGTATTTTAAGATATTAATAAAAACACTAAACTAAATTTTCAACAATTTAATTGGAACCAAATATTTAATTCAATGAAAATGAAGTAAATGGAATCATTTTAATGTGATGGCTGTGCTTGCAACTTCATATCCAGCTTCGAAATTCGTGGTTGGGTGTTTAATAGAGCTTCATATCCTCTTCGACACTCAGCCAATTTCGTAACTTCATTTTGATGTGGACGAGAGCTGCAAAACCACTCTCAAATAGATACGTTGTGGTAAATGGCACCAAAATACAAAAAGCAAGTTTAGACACTTCTGGGTAGGATTAATACCTCTACTATAATACTTTAATTTTATTTTTGCTACAGAATCTTGCATTTATGTTGCGTGGAGCCCCTAATTGCAGATTACTATTTTTTTATCGTTTGTCAGTGCCTTCTACCTAGGCTTACCATACGTCCGAGATTAGCCCGGACAGTCCTGGTTTTTTAGTACTGTCCAGGGTAATGTCCGGGGCTGCAAAAATGTCCGGTGTTTGAGAATTTTATGACTGGCGAGGATTTTTTTTGACGTATTCTGAATTAATTTGTCAACTTTAAGGAAGAAAAGTCCACAAATTTTTACCATCTTCTGCAAAAGAATTGCTATGCACTCTAAAAGAAAATGATGTTCAGGAACAACAATTCTTCTGAAGCATAGACCATTTTTATCCAATACTTAGAGTTGTGAAGAACCAATTTTTATAAAGTTAATAAGTTTCAGTGGATAAATTTACGAACTGAAATTACCTGGTTTTATTTAGAAGAGAGTGCACAAGTTGTTAATGAAATTATAAAAGATTTAACAAATATAGATGACTTATTTGATGAACATACATTGTTGAACCAGGTAATTGAAAACCAAAGGGTAGGTTATGGTTCAAGTTCTGAGAAAGTACCAGATACTATTAAAGAGAAGTAGAAAGCAATTTTTAAGGTGTTTTAAAAGACTGATAATTTCATGTTGCAATATTTCTAAAATGGTTGAGTTTGCGATGTCTTTGTCTGGGACATCTGCTGCAGTTGAGAGAGGTTTTTCAATTTATTATGGGGAACATTTGGTCAGCAGAAATGCTTTCAGTATCTACTGTTACGCATCTGCTAAATGTTAAAATTAATTCAGAACTTACTTGTTGTGAATTTTATAATGTAATTAAAACAAACTATTTCTGAAAAAATTCATGTCTAGGGAAAAATACAAATGAATAAATAAAGTTTAATGTTTCAGTAAACTGTTAAGACTTTTAGGTAATTTCAAAAATATATATTTTTGAACCTCCCTTGTCCTGACCCCCAAAATATGGCAAGCCTACTTCTCCTTTACTTTAATATGTTATTTATACTGTGTATAAATTTTTATGCAGAGTTCACAAGGCCAAAAGGCAATTTGACATTTTTCCTTTTCAACTTTTAGTGGTACAATGATGAAAAGCTGAAGTTAGGTAAATTCCGAGGAGTTTATTATAAATGTATATATTTTTATGTTGAGTTTTCATTTTAATGTTGTGTATAACATTTCGCATTTTTTTTTAAAAAAATGCTATGTTATTTATGCCGTGTTCATTTCATGGTTCTATTGGAAAATTCGGCTAAACCTGTAATTTCAGCTTTTTTTTTGCTCCAATGATGAAAGGCAAAATCTAGCTAAATTCTGAGGAGTTTATTATAAATTTATATATTTTTATATTTGGTTTTTTCTTTTTATTCATATGTATAACATTTCGCATGTTTTTTCCCCGATGTTATTTATACTGTGTTTAGTTTTTTAATTGATTTTGATTAAGAAACATTCGACAATTCCACATTTTTACTTTTCAGCTTTTAGTGGTACAATGATGAAAGGCTGAATCTACCTAAATTCTGAGATGTGTATAACATTTCACATGCTTTTTTTCTATGTTATTTATACATTATTTAGTTTTTAAATTGATTTTAGTTAACAAACATTCTTAAAATCCCGGGCTATGCCGAGTACTTCAGCTAGTCATAAATATTTTTAAAGACTTCCGGTTCTATTGTTCAAGCTCCTTTTTCTCTTCTCATATGATCATTATTTATTGCAATCCTTTATAGTAAAATGTACTTTATTAACCCCACCCTCTCCTGAATGCTTACGCAATACTTGAACAATACCTCTCTAAGATTTGTATGTATGTGTATATACAGGTGTATACCTGCATACACTGAATAGAAGATTCATTATTTCCACCTGACAGTTTTATGTAAATCAGCTATAACATCAAGCTGTTGCTGCTAGAGGGTCAAGTTTGTTCAAAATGAGGTTGGTTGATTATTGTAAAGAGAGTTGCAGCGCATTGCTTGTAAAGGAATGGGTAAAAAATATATGTTATTGGACTTTGAGTGATGGACGATTGTGAGTGCTAGAAGCAGTGAATATCAGTAAAAGTGCTTTGCTTGGGATGTATTTGAGATCACCTGTTAATATTTACAAAGAGTAGACAACCATACAAAAAGCTTTGTCTCAGTGTAAGGTGTGCGACCATCACTGGTTACTGGATGTATGAGTTTTTGTTATTATATATATATAAATTTCCGTAAGGTACTCAAGATGTTCTCTATGACTGTTGCCCAGCCTTTTTTTCTGAGCTTGTTCAACAAACCCCATATTTCATGGCACTTAAAATACTCAGGTCAAAGAGAACAATAACAGGTAATATTTTAATATTAGTCAATAAATCATTATTTTCACATTTCTTCTATAATTTTTTGTTTATATATGTTATCAGCTTCATTTTGTAATTCTTTGTAAATAAAAATTCTTCTGTCTGTGTGTTTATGTATATGTTCATATTTCCTGCCTTGTTTTCATATGTACACCAGTCTGAGACAGTCGTCATCCCCAGGTACCTTAGAAACAACAGTTCTCGAAATTTGTTTTTTGTCAAAGGGAGCTAGACTGCAAATCACGATTCATTTTCATACACTCATGGACAAAAAATTTAGTGCACCAAGAAGGAGTCGTCAAAATGAAAAAGAAATTTTACATACGTAATGACTACTTTGATATAAGTAAATGATAAGAAAATCAAAGAAAACGGATAATTTATTTCAGAGAGAAAGGCAAAAGAACGGAGGAGTTAATACTCCGTTGGACCCCCTCTAGCGCGAATGCACGATACGATACGATCGGGCATTTAGTCATACAAGTTCTGTATGATGTCTTGAGACATTTCGTTCCATATTTGCTGTAACCTTGCCTCTAGTTCGTTCAAACTCGTGGGATGCCCAACTCGTCGTCCCAAATGATCCCAGATATGCTCGATTGGAGACAAATCTGGGGATCGGGCAGGCCAAGGAAGGGTAGTAACAGTGCGGAGACAGTCTTGTGACACCCTTGCCGTATGAGGCCGAGCATTGTCTTGTTGAAAAAGGGCTCCTGGGAGCCGTTGCATGAGTGGCAACAGATGTGGTTGCAGGATTTCATGAACATACCGCTGGGCTGTCATGGTGCCACGGAACAATACTAGGGGTGACCGTGTATTGTAGGAAATGGCACCCCATACCATCACATCAGCTGTGGGAGCGATGTGTCGCTGTACAGCAAAGGCAGGATTGAAGCGTTCACCACGGGCTCTCTACACACGAACACGATTGTCATCACTGCCGAGATTGAATCTGGATTCGTCGCTAAAGACGACCTGGTTCCATTCCGCTGCAGTCCAGTTTCCTCGTGCGCGGCAAAACTCCAAACGGAGGCGTCGATGGGTGGGCGTCAAGGGCAGCACACGTAATGGGCGCCGCGATACCAACTGTCCTTCAGCCAGGCGCCTTCGTATGGTTCGAGAAGACACAGAGGCCCCTAGTGAAGGTACTACCTGTGCCTGGATGGCGGCCGATGAAGCAGTTGGCTGTACGCGTGCATTTCTTACGATGTGGCGGTCTTCTCGACGACTGGTCTGTCGAGGGCGTCCTGAGCCTGGTCTTCGTGTACATGACATCTCTCGGGTCCACTGGTCCCAATACCTCCTCACAACACAATCAGAGCGGCCTAATTGACGAGCTACTCGCCTAGCTGACCACCCAGCTTCCATCATCCAGACGATTCTCCCCCTTTCAAACTGCGACAACTACTTATATTGTCTTCGAACACGGCGTAATGGCATGTCTATCTCAGCTCTTCCTTTGTAAATGATTCAGCACACTCAAACAAGCTTTGGTTACCTGTTTTATACTCTACAGAGTACGATGTTCAACGGCCTACCGGCTATACGTAATGCGCAATCACGCTGCATTTCTAATCATTTGCATATCTCCCCGACATGTACTTTCATTGCAAGTTTCGTTACGATCCCGCAATTATTTCTTGGTGCGCTAATTTTTTTGTCCATGAGTGTATAATGTTCACAAACATTTTTCCTCTATTTCTATATGTTAATTTATTCTTTTTTTAATATTCCTAATCACAGCTAAAAAATTTTTTACCATGATTTTGTCATGCACAGTCATATTAACTATAATAACATGTTTATAACAATTGTTCTTGTGAATATGAAGTGTTTAAAAATTATTTTAATATTATAGTTATCTTTATATAAACTCAGGGGCGTAACTAGGCTAGGACAACCGGGGAAATGCCTCGGAGCCCCTTGGCCTCGAAGCAGGGGGTAAAAAATGGAGTCTTAATATTCCAGGGGGGGGGGGAGGGCTAATTTACGTCTTGCCCCGGGGCCCCTAAATGCCTAGTTACACCTCTGTGTAAACTGCATATTTTTTATGAATCGTCAAGGTTTAAACCAAATGGAAAATACTTGTTAATTTCTACTGTTTCCTATAAATTGATAAATTGCAGCAGCAGCTTAATATAGCATTTCTTTAGCTCCAAAAAATCTATTATAATTAATGTCTATGCAAGGTTTGTTTTGTGCTGCATTTAAATAGATAAAAAGTATCTTGCTAACATAAAGGCCAGATGAATACTTGTTGGATGCTGCTATGATAAAAGTAAAGCAGTATTTACTGAGTGTTTTTTTTACTATGAAGCTTTATATATGTTTTAAAAATTACAGTTTTCATCTTTATTTTACACAATTTTTTATATTACAGAGTTATGAAAAAGCAATTTTACTATCTTATGTTAAGCTAAATGTCTATGTTCATTGCTTCTTCGTAATGCAGGAAGAAAAAGCAGTGTATATTTTTTTCTTTTTATGGTGGTGTATAGATTTGTCCATAATGCAAAAAAGAACTTAAAAGTAAAGAATAGAAAAGAAACGGATATTTTTTCATCGGAAAATTTCGAAGCGATAAACCACATAATATACCCACTATCATAATATACCCACATAGTTACCCTCTATCTTGATGCATGAGAAAAACAGGCCAGAAAACGGTAAATATGACAAACCAGCGATAACTTGGCATTCTCCGTTTTTTCCTCGAAAATGAAGTTCTTGAGCATGCGCATTTATGCACATTTCAAAGAGCCGTTAAACCACACAGATGCTAGTGTTAGTAGCGTCGCAGGTCGCAGCGTTTGTTTGTAAACAGGCGCAAAGATCCGAAATCACGAAGCTTGCCGAGTATTAAACATCTGGAGTCGACCGTTGCGTAATTAATAAATTGAGTACGTTAAAATAGGTATTTATAAGGTTGGTTTGTATTCTTATTTCGGTTATTAAAACTGTATATTCCTTAATATTTAAGTAATGTCAGTGTCTGACCGCACAAAGCGTCGTAGTTCAGGGAATGTTTCAGCTGAAATTGATGATTGTTATACGCATTCCTCAAGTTCGGATGAAATGCCTTTGGGTGAAAACGTTGAAATTATTAGATCTCGAATTAAAAACAGTTGTATGAATGGGCAGTAAAGCATTTCATTAAACATACGACATTGAAAGATTTATTGTCAAATTTACATATGTAAAATTCAGGAAAACTCATAATTCTTATTTTTGTGGAGGAGTGCATTGATGAAGTGAATGGGACAGTAGAAGGGTTATTTTTCAAAATTTAAATGCGAATAAGCGTAATGATAATGATTTAAAAAATTTTAAGTATAGTGATGATCATCAGACAGGCATTTCACCATTTAATTCTCTGCAGTTAGGCGTAATTTCACAAGTACCCCTTGATTATATGCATTTAACTTTATTGGGTGTAATGCACAAGATGTTGAACTTGTGGCTGATTAGGCTTTTAGAAGTTAGGTTAAATTCTGTTAAAGTTATCACTCACTCAGATATAATCACAGGATTGATACCGTATATCCCATCAGAATTTCACTGTAAACCACACACAATTAGTGAATTCAAATATTGGAGAGCAACTGAGTTCAGATTATTTTTATTTTATGGCGGTCTGTTGTTCTGAAAGATATTCTTTCAAGGAAACAGGTACCCCTTGTTGTGTATCAACATTTTCTACTGCTGCATTGCACTTTGCATATTCTTGCTGGTAAATTTGCATGCATTCCCGAATTTAATGCTTCTTCTAAAAATATATTATTAGAGTATGTTAGACTGATGTCACCATTATATTTTTCTAAAATGCATGTGTATAATTTTCATTCCTTGATACACTTGACAGATGATGTTTTAAATTTTGGTCCTGTGGATAACTTCAGTGCATTTCAATTTAAGTCTTATTTGCAGGTAATTAAGAGAATGTTGAGGAGTGGTCATGAACCATTGCAACAAATATGTAATAGTCTCTGAAATGTCTCCCTATAACAATAATTAAATATATAGCAAAATGACAGGATGATGTTGAATATGATGCTGAAAGTTTCAAAACAATATTTGTTACGGGTATCTTCAGGCAATCATTATTAATAAGCCATTCAGTGCTGGAAAGTTCTTTACAATTTCTTCGGTGAAAAGGTAAAAGTTTAGGGTTCAGATGTTGGAGATGTTGGTTTGTTGGTGAATCACTATAAAGTGAACCTTTTTAAGTTAAGGATTTAACATAACAATATGATTAAAAATTGGCTTTAAATGAGCCCATATACTGCATGGGTCATGATGTATGCTGCCTGAAATAGTGCAAAACTGTTGTTTTACATATTTGTCAATAGTTTTATAATAAATCATTCCTGTATATAATGTAACTTGCTTTTGAGAACCTCCAAAATGAAAAGATTGGAGTTCTGCATTTAAATTACAAGAATAATTTTCACTAATCTTCATGAAAAACTACTTCAACTTTAGAAATATTATTTTTCAAATTTGTTAAAACTTCATATTGATGTCTATGATTTCCTTCAGATTTCAATAGATTCAAAATAGATTATGTGAAATGATTAATTAGTTTTCGAATTGTACTGCATGTCTTTCCTTTTTCTCTTACCGAAAAATAACAATTAAAAATAAATTTTCAATACCTTTTACGGAAGCATATTTTTTTTTGTTATGCTTCACTGATAATAACTTAATCTAACATTTCAACTTCATTGGAATGAAACATCAATTACTTTGAAGAACATTTTGAACATACTCCAAAAAAGCAACTTTTTGTTAGGGGATTGCAGCAAACATCGTTATACAATTGGCTGAGACCTTAATGCTTTATAATTCCAAGGTGATGAAGTTTAATAATCATGAGGTGGAAATTCTCATGTTTAGTGCATAAGCATTTTCTTTTTATTTGCATTAGAATGAATTATATGAAATGTCTTTTATCTACTAAAAGTTGAGTATCCTATTTTGATATTTGATTTTGAAACATATTTGTTGTGATTATTTACCACATTATATACCACATTACCATTTTATAAGTGTCATTCAGTTTTTTTTTATTTATTCATCTTTGTTTATTCAAAGTAACTGTTTCCCCAGGACATTGGGTGCTGTTTATATCAGCTTCCAAAATATCCCTGTCTGATTTTTGAAGTCTGATTGACAATGTTGATCTTTGCTTTCTTTCATATTTGAAAAATTATTCACATATTTTTGGTTCCTTTTATAGGGTAGGAAATCTTTACAAGAATTCAAGATTTTATACTTTGGGATAGTTTTCCTAATATCTTAGTTGCTCGCCAAGCCATGTTTTTTGTTCCAACCTTCACACCATTATTGCTTATGCAAGCCTGCTGCACGGCAAGTGAGTAGGACTGGTTCTTAAACCCCTCTCCTCCGTACTATTCATCCGATAACATGGAACACAGCTTATTTATTAACATTTTTCAATAAAATAAGAGTATAAAGAAATTTATTTATTAATGAAAGTTACTTGTAAATATCTGGTGATGATTTTTAAAATAATATTGAAGTTTATTATTAAAAAAACGTTTATTATTCCCTTACTGCCGATTTTGCAATTCAACTTGAACAGTCTAAGTAATGCAGCCTGATATTTAGAAACAATACTGCTAATGGTCAATGTAACTATTTAGAATTCTTGAAAAAAGTTTAAAAAAAATAAGAATTTTTTACAAAGTAAAAATAATTTTTTAAAAATAATATTCAATTGACAAAATCCCTACATATAAAGTAAAAATAAATTCAAATTTAACAATCTAATTCAATCTGTTTCAATTCAATATAAATATATTATACAGTGGAATCTCGATTGATCATTTTCCGAATCATCGTTTTCCCGTTTATGTCGTTTACTTCACCGAGTCCGACAGTCATATTGTTTTGTTATGTTCCCAGATCTATCTTTCTCCTGCATTTATCATTCAGTTCAGTCGGTCCCTTGAAAAATGATAGATCGAGATTCCACTGTATATTAATATTTTGTGCTATATATATGTATAAATATATCAAACAAAAGTAAAATATATAAACTTAAGAAAATCAGATTAAAAAATCATACAAATTACTTACATGCAAAAAATTTGTGCAATCTATTTCAATTTAATATATATATATATATTATATATTTATACAGTAAGCTATATATATATATATATATATCTATGTATAAATATATGTGCATATATATATATATATATATATATATGCTATGTATAAATATATTTTGCTTAAATAAAATATATAAACTATAAAAAATGAGATTAAAAAATCATATAGTTACAAAACATGTATTAGTTATATGAAATAGATGAAAAAAAATCCAAGTCTGTTCAAGCAGCAAATACAGCAGAAAAAAAAATCTCTGTTCTGACTTACTATTACAGTAATCCTAGTGATGTAGCTCATCTAGGCGGGTTTTCCAAGCTGAGATAACAAGCCATGCCACAAGTATTGGCACGAAATCATCTTCGTAAACCACTGAGATGAGATGTAATCTTAGCCTAAACTGTTTTAAAAATTTTCCTCCTATGGCCTTTGTAGGAAGTTGATTTGGTTTATCTGTTTTACAGTTGATATAACTTTTCTGCAATTGACTTTTCAACTACTCATTTTGAAGTAACTTCATTCTAATTTCAGTTGGAACATTTATTTCTATTATTGTTAAGAGTTTTTTTAACTGCCTTTTTTGGAGATGTTTGCTTGGCATTTAAAATATATCTTTTTTATATTTTTCACTTCTTGATCAACTCTCAGTTCAGCCTGAAACTTTATCAATTTCTGATATAGGGAGGATTTATCCCAGCTAATTCTTTTTCTACCAGCAAGAACTCTTGATATACTTTGTGGACTTTCAGAGGATCTAATTGATGGATATATATCTGAGTTATTTTGTAATGACAAAGAACTTGAAGAAATTTCAAGAGGATTATCAACACCTTCACATGTTGCTTGTGTTATAAAAGTCACTTGATTTGAATTGTTTTTCTTCTGCCTATAATTATATGTTACAATTCGCTATCTTTTTCCTGTCTGCCTTTGACTTGATCCGATAGACTTGATATACCCCTTCTTTTCTTCCTTTCTTCTTAGATATCTTTCATGCTCCTTTATTTTAGCTTCAGAATATGCAATTTGATCATTTTAAAGTTTTTTCACAGTGTTTTCTTTACCTTTCTCGTTTCCAAAGAAGTTTTTCTTCAGTGCTTAATTTTTGCACCTTAGCCATTTTGAATAAACAAATAATGACTAAATTTGTTGGTAAACTCTAAGTGAAGCAGAAAAAGTACTCCCTTAAGACTTTTCTCATTATGGTTTGATTTTAAATGAGTTAAATGAAACTAACAAGGACAAGTTAAACTAACAAGTTAAATGAAACTAACAATGACTAACAAGGCCATTTCCAAGATAAAATGTGAAACAAGTTTTAAAACAGCAGCATAGAAATTCGTTTCACAACTGCTTATTACATAACTGCAATACTAATTTTCTTGAAACATAGGACAATTCTAAAGCTCTTATGATTTGAATCAACTAGTATTGTCATATAATAAGTGGATATTAAACTTTATTATCTAATTTCACAAAATCTCAGTAAATTAAAAATTAAGATATTTGATTTTAACCATTAACCACTTGTTAGTATCATTCATAAAATAAATATACATATATACACAAATAATGTAAAATCTAAATTATTTTCCCTCCATTTTTGTTATAAATTAAATATTGTTTTCAGAAAAAAAAAATACAGACTTCTAATAGTTATTATTGATTTGTAAGTTCAGCTTTTTAAATATTAAGTCAGTAAATTAAAATATTTGTATTTACTCAAATTTATTTATAAAATATTGACATAATTTTTATGGAAAAATTTTTAAAATTTTTCATTTCCATGGTCTGTTAGTCACTACCATGTTTTCAAAAAGACATGGTAATACCATTTTTAATGTTAAGCTCCTTTTAGGCTTAATTATAGCAATTAAAGGTTATAGTATATTTACTTTGAAAGCAGTCCCAGAGTTCTTTGTAATTCAATCAATAAAATTATTAATTTTTATTATTCTATTTAAGTAATGTGAAACATGGTAATGATACTTAAAAAACATGTTGTTCCCAATTTTTAAATAAAAGTGTCAAAAAGAAACAGTACTTATCTATTGCTACAAAGAAAGACATCACTGCTTATTAGGACATGTGTTAACCTACAATGTTGCAAGTTTAAGACTATTTTAGTGCCCTTAATGATGAGCTATGAAAGCAAACACTTTGCACCATGGTAATGACAATTAACTCCATTGATAAAGTTTAATTAAATATAATTAAAAAATGTTTGTATTAGAGCTAAATTTCTAATTATATTACAAGCCGAAAGAACATTTATTATACTAATGTTGTCCTTGCTCTATGGCTTTACGAGGCTTTAAACTAAAATTTTGAATTATTAAATTTGAAGTTAGGGACATGCCATGGTAAGGACATTTGCAACTTTTTAATTTTTTGAAGTATTCAAATTAATTTTTATTCCATGTTGAGATTATTGCACAATGCAGACCGTTACAGTATTTCTTACAGTAAAATTAAGACATTCATGTTAGACTCATTAAATTTTAATTTTTGGTTTAAGGACATAAAATTCCCTTTATCTGAGAATGACCCATGTATGTAATTCTGTTTATAACTTAATGTAAATTTATGCTAGGATATTCATTTTGTTGTGTGACATCTTCTTGTACCTCATTTTACCCCTTTTATATGTCTTGGTCTACTTTTAAGTGATGGTATTGTTCAGAAACCTGAAAGTGGCTCTGAATTTTATCATGAACTTTTTAAAGAAAACATCATGTTTATAAATTAATACAAGCTGATTAATGAAATTTTTAATAAAATTGCTTTAAATTGTCCGAGGAAATGCATGAATGAGCATACAGAAATATATACTTGGAAAGTTTTAGAGATGATTAAAAGCCACCTCCTCCTCTGGCACGTGTTACTAATTCAGCCTGTGCTATATATATTTCTCATAAATTCACCCCTAATGAAAGCCAATAATAATCAATTATTTACTCTCTAATCAAATCACAAATGTTATTGACTGTAAGTCTCTACCTCAAGATATATTGTAGTTATGTATAAAAGTTTCAAATTCTCCTAATCCTAAACCTCAGATATCTTAATTTTTTTTTTCATTGTTGTATAAGCTGAAAATTTCTTTATTGTTAATTGCCTTGTACTAGTAAATAGTACATTGAGATTTTTATGAAAGATTTTTGCCTTACAATTTAGTTTTAAAGTAACAATATCTCATTTAGTAGACAATATTTTTTTTCTTTCTGTAACCTTTGCTCATAATTAAGACAGTAAATGTTTTGCCTTTGTCCTCACCATAGCTTATGTTTACATAAATTTTTCCTTAATTTGGAAAGAGGAGGGAAAGAAAAAATAGTTTATGGAAAGTAATTTATATAAAGATCATAAAATGTTTGTATATGACCTAACAGTCTAAATTTCATCATATAAGGAATTTTTTATGACTGTTTATTTTGTTATTAACTTATCCATCAAAAAAAAAAAAAATCATTCTTATATATATTACTGTTTTATATTACTTTTTCTTTAATCACTTTTTTGTTAAATATGATTTGAAAATTTTGGTGTTTCTTTCAGTGTAGTCATTTAAAACTGGAAAATAATTATGACTGTGGAATAAATATTTCACACTCTATTTTGGAAATAATTTATATAGACAGTTGCTTTTCTATCTTATTGTTTATGAAGAGATTGGTTTGATTTTTTTGTAACCAAGAAGAGTTTTAATATGTGTAACTTAATTTTTATCTGATTGCCTGTAGCACTGAACTGCACTATAGAGTTCTGACCAAGCGAATTCCAGTTTATGTGGATATCTTGTAATTCTTTGACTTGTACGCAAAGTGAAAAATGTTATGAGATTATCTTACCCTGTAAGAACAGTGTAGTTTCTAATATTCTCTGAATCACACAATAGTTTATTCATTTTATTATCCAGATAACGGTAACTCAAAATAATCAAAATGTACTTATTCTAATTATGCTTGTTCTATGGAATAGCCAGGGTGCTGGCATTTGGTTCCAGAGTCTGAGTTCCAGTCCCACTGTTGGCATAGACGTTTTTAGCCATTCGGAATCGGCCTTAAGTAGCAGGGCCCGGTCTAAGTAGCCCTCGTGTAGCAAAAAAATGACCGTAGTGCCCCATACCAAGCCAATCCTTGTTGTGCTGTGTTATTTATGCTGATTCTAATTATGCTTAATTTATCTAATTTCATTTTTCTAATTTTAACTCTAGTTTTCAAATTTTATATCAAAAGTATTTTATTATTAGTGATAACAGGCTAGAAGAGTGTTTAAAATACAAAATAAATCTCATTCATATTTATAGTCCCAGCGTAAATTGTTCTAGACATGCTTAATTATTTTTAGTGCACTGATGAATAATAATAGTTCCGTTTGGGTTGCATAGTTCATTTAGTGGGTGTATTGAAATTTATATTGGAAAAATGTTTACAGTTCTAATCTTTCCCTTTTAAAGAATCATAAATTGCTGACATTTTTCTTAAGTCATAGACTTTGTTATGGACTCTTTCGCCTAACATCCACTGGGAATATGATAGAAAATAGTAATTTTATCCCTGGAAATGCACCATAGAGCATTTATGGGAATAAACTTTTAATTTCGACGCTTATGTAAACTCGAATAACCTCTTCAACAAATTTTAAAAGTTATTGAGAAAGACGTACTGAATTCAGGACTATAAAATTCTTTGCAAAGTTATATAGGAATACAAAAATACAGAAAAACCATTTTATGGACTAATTGAACTCTAATTAAAAATTTTAATTACAATCCCTCCCCCCTCATCTTGTGCTCAAAAATTAAATTATTTGCAATAAAAAAAGATCAATTTGAGGAAATTAGGATATATTAATATTTTTAAAATTTTTTTTTTATTTCAAATGGCAACTGTTACAGGACAACAGATATCAAAAAGACAAAAAATACAAGTACAAGATAGGAAAATGACATCAGTTAATCCATCAACTTATGTCTGGCAATCCAATAGCGCTCCCATAAAGAAACGGGAGGGCAAGGAAGGCCTGAGCAGGGCAAGAAGCAAGGTGAAGCATGTCCAATTCTTCCTGGTTATCACACAGGAGACAAAGAGGGTCGGGAGCCAAGTTAATTCTTTGGAGGTGCTTGCGAAGGCAATCATGGCCAGAAAAAAGCCGTAGCATTGCCACAGATTTACCTCTAGGCCACTCAGGGATATCATGGACATATCAGAGCTTGTGATCGCTTCTAGCAGCAACAACCTCTGAGAAGGAACACCTGAGGGTCTTTTTGACTATCGTCTTGATGGAATGGTAGGCCAAATCCTGGTTGTTTAGCTGTAAAACAGAAGCCCCCCTTTTCGCTTGGAAATCAGCAGCCTCGTTCCCCCCGATTCCGCGGTGGGCCGGGATCCATTGCAAGACAACTGTTTTATTATGATTGGACAATCGTTCCAGATCAGAGAGCTTCAGAAGATTTTCTCTCCATACCAGATCGTAAGTCGATTTGAAATCCACAAAGACAGCAGATAGAATGTGTCTATTGTCGAAAGCGTCCTTAATGGACTGACTAAGAAGGGCATCATGATGGTTGGTGAATCTGAATCTTCGAAATCCAGTCTGCTCCTACTCAAGAATGCCTGTAGTCTCCAAAAACCAGTTCAATCTATTGATAATGACTCTTTCAAAGGTCTTACAAAATATATTTGTCAGAGAGATCGGCCTATAACTCTGGACAGCCCCTGGATCCTTGTCTTTTTTGTAAATCGGAATAACTGTAGATTTACAACAGTAGGAGGGAAGATATCGCGAAGACCAAATTTTATTGAGTTTTTGATTCAAAAGCTCTAGGTCCTAAGTGCATGAGGAACTCGGAGAATATACCATCCTCACCTGGGGACTTGCGTGTTTTGAGACACTTAAGTGAACTCCTTAATTCGTTTGAGTTATTAGGGCCTTGGAGATAGATAAGTTATTTTCCAAATATTTTTTAATATAGAAATAACAAGAAATACCAATTTTATAAAGATTTGGGTTTTTTTATATTTAACTTTAGTAAGTAGCAATCGCCCATCACTTCCAATTTAGAAACTTTTTTAATTCTGAAAATTAAAGGTTTTCAGAAAAAAAAATCTTTGTAATGTACGAATAAAGCTTTAAAACAATTGTTACAAAATCATTAAACATGTTTTTGAAGCAAAAAAGGCAACGTTTCAGTAACCCCGTTCATAACAAGCATACTCCAGCACGTTGTGAAACTAGTGATTATGGTCACCGCAATGACATTTTTACCGCCCCTTTTCATGCATCTGTATGAGCATCGTACTTCAGTGAAAAATATAATTAGAAAGACATGTAATGTAATTATTTTTCTACTGAAGTTTATAGCTGTAATTTTTTTTTCTTTAGAGGCTGTGAAATTCTGCTTATTTAGTATAATTTGAAGCTGTGTCACATCACTGTGACTAGATAAGTCTCAAGTCATATCGCGCTTTCATTTGGAAAGCTTAATTTACAACCCGCTTAAAAGGTCTTAAAAAGTTAAAAAATAAATTGCATAAGAGATAAGAGGGGTAAAACTTCTTTTAGCAGTTCTGAATTAATATTTCAAAATTATAAAAACTTAAGATTCTTTTTACAAGTCGTTTTTTATGGAGCATCACATGGTACCCGTGTAGATTTATTTTGTTTAGAATTTTTATTACATTCTTCTAATATCCTGATACATTTCAAAAGGTGTTGGTCTGAAAAAAAAATTTTCACCTGTCTATTCATGACATAAATCTCACGGACTATAAGAGGTCCACAGATAATTATTTTGAAATGTTTGATAAAGTTATTTTAAGAATCACATAAATGCAATATTTGTCAATAGATGAAAGAAAATAAATGTGTGGCATTTATATCACTGTTATCCTAATGTATACATTACATTTATAAACTTTCATAATTAAATCCGAAATTATTTTAAATTACTCACAACTGTAATAAATATCAAACAAAAAAATAGCAATACTGCTTTCTCATTATTGATCGAGCCAAAATCAGTTATTTTATGGAAATCTGTTCAAACCGAAACATATGAAATCTCTGCACATCTTAATAATCTACAGAACAAAACTATAAGGTTTGCGGAGAAATCTTGTGCCCTAATTGTAATAGTTTTAAATGCGCAATAGTTTATTATAACCAGTCCATAATTTGTAACATCTTAGTTTATATATCTTTTTCCAGCAAGAACAAACTTTTATATTTTACTGTTAATTTAACTTTAAAAATATGAACCGTGATGCTATACAGTTAACATATACCATTCAATTTCTTTTTCTTCTGTTTTCAGATACTCAGTACAGATCGTTAGGTGCTAAACTAAGATCTTTGTAGAGTCCAGAAATTCTGAAGTACAGTGTATTACTCGCAGTTTGTTTTTGGATCATCGTGTTTAGAAATGGCGACATACCAGAAGAGCAAATGTCGTGCATTTCCAGTATAAAAGGACCTTCCCACGAAAGACATTCCTGAACAGAACCCTACTGAAACTGAAGATAAATGCGCTGCATGTGGGTTAATGTAGCATTGGTCTAAATGTAAAAAGTTTCACAGCTTCTCCCTCACATTGAAGAGCAAATCTTCACATATAATTCATGTGAAGGACCATTTTCACAATTTGCTGCCTTAAATGTGCATATTTTAAACCACATTGCTGATAAACCACTCTGTACCCATACTGGAGAGAAACCTTTCCCATGCAATGTATATCAAAAAAAGTTTTCTGAACAGGGTAGTTTAAAAACACATTTCCATATCCCTACAGGAGAGAAATCTTTCGTTTGCACTTTATGTAAAATAAGATTTTCCCACCTGTGTGATTTATAAATTCATCTCTTCACCCATACAGGATAGAAACCTTTCGTCTGCACTGCATATGAGATAAGATTTCCTCAGATGAGTGACTTAGAAATACACCCCCGTTTTCACACAGGACAGAAATTCTTCGCCTGCACTGTATGTAAGAAAACATTTTCTGTACAGAGTAATTTGGAAACACATCTCCGTACTCATACAGGCGAGAAACCTTTTGCCTGCAATGAATGTGAGAAACGATTTTCTGAACTGGGTAATTTAAAACAACATCTCCGTACCCATACGGGAGAGAAACCTTTCGCCTGCACTATATGTCAGAAAAGATTTTCTACACAGAGTAATTTAGAACCACATCTCCGTACTCATACAGGAGAGAAACCTTTTGCCTGCAATGAATGTGAGAAAAGATTTTCTCAGCTGATTTCTTTAAAAATACATCTCCGTATCCATACCGGAGAGAAACCTTTCGCCTGCACTGTATGTGAGCAGAGATTTTCTGCAGAGGGTTATTTGAAAAAACATCTCCGTACTCATACCGGAGAGAAACCTTTTGCCTGCACTATATGTGAGAAAAGATTTTATTTACAGTTTGCTTTAAAAAGACATTTCCGTACGCATACAGGAGAGAAACCTTTTGCCTGCAATGAATGTGAGAAAAGATTTTCTCAGCTGGTTGCTTTAAAAATACATCTCCGTATCCATACCGGAGAGAAACCTTTCACCTGCACTGTATGTGAGAAGAAATTTTCTGCAGAGGGTTATTTAAAAAAACATCTCCGTACTCATACCGGAGAGAAACCTTTTGTCTGCACTATATGTGAGAAAAGATTTTCTGTACAGGGATCTTTAGAAAGACATTTCCGTACGCATACAGGAGAGAAACCTTTCGACTGCACTGTATGTGAGAAAAGATTTTCTCAGCTGGTTACTTTAAAAAGGCATTTCCGTACCCATACAGGAGAGAAACCTTTTGCTTGCACTAAATGTGAGAAAAGATTTTCTGTACAGGGTGATTTAGAAAGACATCTACGTACCCATTCAGGAGAGAAACCTTTCGCCTGCACTGAATGTGAGAAAAGATTTTCTCAGCTGGTTACTTTAAAAAGGCATTTCCGTACCCATACAGGAGAGAAACCTTTTGCTTGCACTAAATGTGAGAAAAGATTTTCTGTACAGGGTGATTTAGAAAGACATCTACGTACCCATTCAGGAGAGAAACCTTTCGCCTGCACTGAATGTGAGAAAAGGTTTTCTGATGAGGGTAATTTTAAAAGACATTTCCGTACCCATACGGAAGAGAAACCTTTCGACTGCACTGTATGTGAGAAAAGATTTTCTGTACAGGGTGATTTAGAAAGGCATTTCCGTACCCATACAGGAGAGAAACCTTTTGCTTGCACTAAATGTGAGAAAAGATTTTCTCTAAAGTATAGTTTAAAAATACATCTCCGTACTCATACAGGAGAGAAAACTTTCGCCTGCACTGAATGTGAGAAAAAATTTTATCAGGTTAGTTCTTTTGAAAAACATTTCCGTACTCATACAGGGGAGAAACCTTTCCTCTGCATTGTATGTGAGAAAAGATTTTCTGTAGGGGATGGTTTGAAAAGACATCTCCAGACCCATACCAGAGAGAAGCCAATAGCCTGCACTATATGTGAGAAAAGGTTTCCTCAGCAAGGTGATTTAAAAAAACATCTCCGTACCCATACAGGAGCAGAGGCGGCTCCAGTCCAGAGTTTTGAGGGGGACAACGTCGGCTCTTAAGGTTATATGTATATAAATATATGTAAATAAATAAATATATATACATATATATAAATATATATAAATAAATATTATATATATATTAAATAAACATTGTCTCATTTTAAATTTAAACTCATTTAGTATTAGGTCTACGATTATTTAATTTAGGATGTGAAAAAAAATACGCCGGGCTTTTTTGGGGAGGGGCAGTTGCCCCTCCTGCCTCCCGCCATGGATCTGCCATTGTACAGGAGAGAAAACTTTCGCCTGCACTGCAGGTGAGAAAATATTTTCTGTAGAGTGTACTTTAAAAATACACCTGTTTATCCTTACCAGAGAGAATTATTGTTAAAGGTCTCACATATAGTGCAGACCTAGAAAAGTTATACTCAGACCTGTGAGAAAAGGTATACTCAGACCTGTGAGAAAAGGTATACTCAGCAAAGTGATTTAAAAAACATCTCCTTACTCAAAAAGAGAAACCATTCGCCTGCACTTTATGCGAGAAAAGGTTTTCTCAGCTATTAAATGATATTTTCGTACCTCTAAAGGAGAGAAACCTTTCACCTGCACTGAATGTGAAAAAAGATTTTCTCATCTGTGTGTATTATGAAGACATTTCCTTACCCATATAGGAAACCTTTTGCTTGCTCTATATGGGAGAAAAATTTTCTCAGCTGAGTAGTCTAAAAACATATGTCCATACCCATACAGAGGAGATACCTTTCGCCCGCGTTGTGTGTCATAAAAGATTTTCTGTAAATGGTAATTTAAAATTACATCTCGGTACCGAAATAGGAGAGAAAACTTTCGCTTGCACTGCACGTGAGAAAAGATTTTCTCGTCTGAGTAATTTAAAAAGATACCCCTGTAACCTTACAGGAGAGTAATTTTTTGCCTGTACTGTGTGAAAAAAGATTTTCAAGTCAGGGTCCTTTAATTAAACATCTTTGCTCCCATACAGGAGAGAAACCTTTCACCTGCACTGCGTGCAAGGAAAGATTTTCTGCACAGCGTAATTTATGAAAAATAACTGTGAGCCTGAAGGTTTGAGAGAAAAGTTTCTATTTTGAGAACATATGTAAAAGACGTCTCTTGCTATTCACGGATTTAGCCAATTCCCCACTATCGTATGAAACGGGATTTTATTGCGCAAAGGAATATTTTTGTCCCAATCTAGGGAGAACATGATATTTCTTTATATATCATCTGTACTTTTGGTTGATAATTTTGTTTTTTCCTAAAATGATCTGTATTCAAATTAAACATGTATTGTTTTATTTGATCTTACCTTTATTTCATTTTTTTAAATTCTATCTTGCTTTATAATGAAATAAATATTTTCAGAATTATTAATATATAATTTACACATGATTATGTCACAATTGATATTTCTTGTTTTTAAATTAGCTCATAAATATTGCATGTGTATTGTGGCATTTCGGTTGTGTACGCAACTATAATATATTTACAACTGAAAATGCTAAATCAATATATTTAATCTAAATCAAAATTTCAACGTACTATCCGGCGTTTTTGTAAATTCAAATCAAACTTATAACATTGGATCAAATAGGTTAAACATAGTATATTACAACGATATGTTCAAATTCATAAATCATTCATATTTTTCGGGATCAGTGACATACGACAATAATTAGTGTTATTTATAAGATACATTTATTGTTTATTACCTCAGATTACATTTCAAAGGCAGTATTATTACTTTTTCAACAAATTATTTATTTTGGCAGGAAGAGCTACTGTGGCATTTCGAATTACAAAATGTTTTTGACTTTTTATATTTGCAGCGACTTGAGTAGCATTTGCTTCTACAATTGCAATACTAAAATCCTTGACCACCTAAGTTGGAATCCTTACGAGCACATTCTCTTAGACTTATTTCATTAACTGGAACTTCATTCACTGAAATGAAAGCTTCCTTGCAAACAGTAAAATCATTCCTTGTGTACAGGTGGTTTAAAATCCCATGTTTTGTACCAAGTTTATAAAAGTTTTCATTTTCCTTAGAAGTTATAACACATAATATATTCCGCCTATCAGCCTTACCCCTATCTACAGCTGTTATTCTTATCATACGGTTTCTCCTACATTCGCTGCCAGAAATTTTAACTTTGAAAGACGTAACATTTTTTCCGCTTGCCTATTAAGCGACTACTTAGCTGAGTGTCGAGCATCTTGAATATTTCCCGAGACTTCATATAGTGAAAAAAAAGATTTCATTGTTCCTTCTCAATCTACCATTTCAACATCAATGAAACTCTTTTGTTTTTCTCTTTCGATCATCAGTCTTTTCTGTTTCAGTATTATGTTGTTCCTATTCAATTCTTCCGACACTCATTTCTGTTTAGGATTGAACTTGCAACAGTTATTACCTCGAAGTCTTGCAATACTAAATCGAATCACCCAGTTCCACTTCCATATTAAATGAGGGGTTAAAATTCTTTCAAAACCATAGACTTAATTGTTTCATAATCACCTAACTCTTCTTCTTTTAGGTAAGCCATTAAATTGCCGATTCTATCTCCTAGACTATTTAATAAAATCTCAGCTTTAAATTTATCACTTACTCCTTTTGTCTTGAAAGCTTTCTCGAGCGAATTGAAAAAGAGATTAAAACACTCAACATTTTTAGGAACTGGAATAGTCAATATTTTTATTATTACCATGTTTTTATTAACTCGCTTTCTTGTTTGTGTGTGTGTTTGTCCAGTACAAATCTTGCAATCGATTTTTAACTAACTTCCCGACTAGCTAGACATTTGAAACTTTTAGAATAGCCCAGAACACGATGACAATGCATTCTTTTAATACTTTTAGCCATCTTTAAGCAGGATTGAATTCATTTTCAGTTAATTTTGTAATGTAGAATGGTGCAGCCATCTATCGTCCGGAACGGGAACGAAAATTTAAATGCAAGTTAACTTCCAATTCCGAGCTAAACGATTGATTACGCATTTAATCATTTCATTTCAAGTTGATGGGATAATTCATCAAAAATTTTTTTAAAAAGTATTTATTAATACATAGAATTGTCAAGTTTATAGGATTCAGCAGAAATTTAAAAACGTGGTATATGAAAAGTTCTTTTTATCTTGTAATTATTATACTTTCAATTAAATTCTCTAAATTAAAACTCGGCACACCACCGTTAAGCGATTTACTCTCATAAGATGCAAACTTGAGCTTTAAAAGCTTCAGTTCTTTGTCTAAACGCAAAAGCAAAGCTTTTCGATCTCTAGCTTTAGTTCATTTACAATTCTTTCGTTTTTGGCCTGTTCCGCCTTTTTATGTTTTTCTTCCGAAATTTCTGTAATTGCATTTGTTACAACATCAAAGTTTTCTTTAAATATTTCACTATTGTCTATTAAACCTATAAGTTCTATTATTTTTGCGGAATGTGAAAACGGAATATCCAGTTCAGTACACAAACTTTTTAACATATTTTTACTTAAGTTAGACAATGACATGATGACAGTTATGTACTATTCGCTTACTCACTATATTTTTTTTGAAAGAATGAGAGAACGGGGCACAGCAGTAGTATTTCAAATCCACTGTGATTGATGCCGCTAACCATAATTGTTCCATGGCGCCGATTGCAGATGATTTCTTCTCACTTTTAAAATCCGAAGAATCGCGGAATCCACTCCGGTTCGACGGACCAGGTGTTCTCTTCCCACTCATTTCACAATAATAACTCGAGGATTTGTTTCACTTCGAAATTTTATTTAGCTAAAGGTTACACATGCCGCTCATCAATTGCGACCTCTCGCTCTGCTTACACATAGCTTCTGACCTTTTTCTCTCTCGCGCGCTAGAGGGCGTGACAGGTCTGAACACACATGTTAGTGTATCCAACAAACATCATCCTTTTCGATTTTGGATCAAGCTTTCTTCTGTGAGCCTCTGGAATTGTAACATAGACATCGCATCCAAACACTTTGACTCATATCAGGTTTACTGGAATAGTTCAATTCACATGGAATATTATTATCAATGCTTTCTGTAAAGATTTGTTTATAGAGGGCGCTGCATCGCCCGATAGATTGAAAAAAAAAGAATTGCTTTAAAATGTAATGGCGTCTATTTAGACGAAGTCTGAAATCCAAACTTCGCAGATTATTCAATGTTTTTTTGTGTTTAAAATGTGCTTCATTTTGTGTGTCGAATTGATGATTTGTCACCGAGAATAAAGACCAGGACATGATCAAAGAATACTCAAGGAATTTGAGTACTAGAATAATTAACATGGCGCAACAACTTGGGACCACGATCGGGTAAATTCGAAAGTTAGATTTAAATTAGGTGAGGGAGAAATTATTAGCCTGCATGCATTACTATGGCTGAGTTAGATAAAATCTGCAAGAAAAGAAGCACAGTTAGAGCTTTAACTACGAAGTTGATTTCAAAAATTGAAGTTGTTTTCTATGATGAAAAAATCGAAGCTAATATTAAACTAGAAGAATTGAAGGATTTAAATGTTAGAAAAGTGTGATCAGTTAAAGGCTCTAGATGCTCAGATAGAGAATTTAATTGGTTCTAATGAAATCGAAAATGAAATAATTGGTATTGAAGAATATTCGGAGAAAATAATCAAATGTAAAGGTAAAATAGCTAGGCTAATAAAAGAGCATGTAAAAAGTGTATCAGATGTTTCGGTCGATTTATCGCCAAATTCTCGCCAAGAATTATATATATAATAGCCGTTGTCTCTGTATAACACTTCCGGGATGTACTCATCTTTCAATTGAAGCCCTCAGTAAACAAACGGCCGGTTAGGCTTGATTTCAATTTCAGATGTGGATCAGAATTTTTTCTTACCTAAAAACTAATATCTTCTCCATCAAATCACGTTTGTGCAGCCTATTTTTCTATAAAACATTCAGAAAAAAAAGTTGGATGCTTTTAGCTGTATATTTAACAGTTATTAAAAATCTGTTTACTTTTGCGATGAATTCTGAAAGTAAACAAACTTGAATGTGAATGAATCAAATACCTCAAGTATTCATATCGCGTAGGGAGCTGTAAAAAACTGGATTGCAGTCTACTACTCCAATCGCATGAAAAACTAAATAAATAAAAAAATAATGAAAGGGTTTGCTTTTACAAAGTGTGGATTAAATGCAACATTGTTAGATAATTCGGGATATTTTTTAACTTTCATGTACTTTTTACATTATAACGTCATTATTAGTATTATGACGTCAAAATGACGGGTTGGATGGCAGTCTACTACTCCAATCGCATGAAAAACTAAATAAATAAAAATTAATGAAAGGGTTTGCTTTTACAAGGTGTGGATTAAATGCAATATTGTTAGATAATTCGGGATATTTTTTAACTTTCATGTACTTTTTCCATTATGACGTCATTATTAGTATTATGACGTCAAAATGACGGGTTACCTTCTAGTTAACACATAATAATGAGTTAAAAAGAAAAGTTGTAAGTTTACCTAAACTTACAATTCCAAAATTTAATGGAGATCCAAGTTCTTGGATTGAATTTTGGCAGCAATTTAAAAATGCGATTCATGAAAATGATAACTTAAGTAAGACAGAGAAATTCTCGTATTTAAAAATGTTATTAGAAGGAGTTGCGTTAAACGCTATAAAAGGTTTTTCGCTTACAGAAGAAAATTACATTAAGAGCATCAATTTACTAACTGACCGATTTGGTCGCGATTTTATCGTTATTAATAGTCACATGACAAACTTGTTAAATTTACATCCTGTAAAAAGCTCGACCAATATTAAAGCATTCAGACGGCTATTTGATGATTTAGAAATAAATGTGAGATCACTTGAAAGTTTAAACGTAGCTGCAGGAACATGTGGCCAGTTATTATGTCCAATTTTGCTCAAACTGATTCCAGATGATATAAGTTTAGAATACAACAGACAAAGGAAATCTAATACAGAATTTGATGTTCTTGAATTAATGCAATTCTTAAAACGAGAAATTGAGTGTAGAGAGTCGTCTATCTTATTAACCCAAACCGAAAGACAACCAAAACAAGTAATTTCGAGTAAATTTGACAAAGGTCCGAATTATAAATACTTCAATCCTAAAAATAATCCAACTGTTACGTTTGTCTCTAATGTGAAACAAAATTGTGTATTTTGTTACCAAAATCATGAATCATTCAATTGCAACACTGTCCCTTCAGAAGAGAAACGAAACAAATTAAGAAAAGAAGGACGATGCTTCAAATGTTTTAAATGTTCACATTTGAGTATTCATTGTAGAAGTAGAATTAAAGATTGCTCGATTTGCAAAGGTAAAAATCATCACGAAATCATTTGTTTTAAAACTCAAAAACCAGATGATGAAATTCCTAATTCAGCGTCGGAAGGTCAAACAGTAATATCTAGTATTGCGAATTCTTAGGGAAAATGTAATGATTTGATAATTTTGCCTACATGTGCAGTTGAAGTTCAAGGCCTATCAAAATCAAAGATAACCGCAGTGTTATTTGACAGCGCTTCTTCAAAATCATTTATAACGAAGGCATGTGCGCAAGAATTAAAGCTCCCTATTTTAAGAGTAGAGCATTTATTAGTTTACACTTTCGGTTCTCGTGAACCCATAAACAAGACATACGACGTAACAGAAATTGAGCTGAATCACTGGAATAATCCTGAAAGAAAAATAAAACTTTAAGTGTATGTAACGGACACAATTTCTCATGTGTCTATGGTGACGTCAGCCAGTGCGGTTGAACATTTGCTAAAAGAGTTCAAAATTCCTCTCCATCAGTTTAAACAAGCAAAAGGGCGGAGAGTTGAAATACTGATTGGCGCCGATGTGTTCTGGAAATTGCAGACTGGACACATAAGGAAAATATCAAAAGGATTGTTTTGAATTGAAACGTTATTAGGATTCATTATATCGGGTGTACGAGAAAATGGTAAACAAACCAGATCATTCGTGAATTTATGCCTAACAGAAGGGGAAAGTAGTATAAAATTGACAGTTTCGGGGCAGGATTAAGGGGAGGAGCTTAAAGTGGGCGGAGCTAACTGAGTGACGTGGACCAATCAGAGTGCAGCTGGCCACCTGGCGGTCGATTTGGACCAATCAGGAGAGGGCAGCGCTGCTATCGCCCCCTAGCGGGAAAGAGTGGAACCTTATAGTTCAGCAGAATCTTGGAGGGAGTAGGTGCTCTGCGGAGCGCCACCTATCGGTTAAATAGGGAACTAAATTTCGTACAAGGATTGGAGGTCAGGGCATATTTTTTTCAGTGCTGCCATCTGCAGGTTAAATAGGGAACTACATTTTTGGGACTTAGAAATTTTTTTAAAAGTATTTTCCATGGGAATTGAACCCGTTAAGGAAATATTACCTGACTACTTTTAGCGACGTAATACCGTTACGCTATGGATCGTCGAAAGTTCAGTGAATTATATTCTATAACAGAGAGAATATTTTTATAAATTTACTAGAATTAATTATCAAAAATAAATATAACGTCATCTATTGTTTAAAAATGAAACTTAGAAAATTTAATACAAGGTTTTGAGTATATTTTTCAAAACTTTAAATATTTTTAGTCGAATTCTAACTTAAAATATATATTATCAACTTAGTAGTTCAAAAAAGGGCTTATTTTCAGGACTTTAAAATTGTTTTGCTATGTTTTTTAACGTGATATATAATTTTACATAGATACATTCGCTAAATAATACAAAATAATAATAAATTTGTACATAGATAGGCTAAAACGAATATTTTTTTCTTTTACTTTAAATTTTTTTATTAGGTTTTTAAACTTAAAACATATTATCAATTTAATAGATTGGAAAAAGTATGTATTACAGAACATTCCATACTAGTATGAAAAAAAAAATGAGAAATATTATTTGAACATTGAAAAAAACATTCCATGAAAGCTAACAAGGGATATTTTTACACATGAAATTATTTACGACAAGCGTTAAGTTTAAAATATCTTTAATTTTTCTTAAGAATATTACTTTGCAGTATAATATAATTTAGATAGAGCTTTGAATCCATTGTAACATTTAGTATAGAAAAAATTATTATTTAATCTTACCTTGAAAAACATTCCATGAAAGCTAACAAGGCATATTTTTAGACATGAAATTATTTACGACAACCGTTAAGTTTAAAATATCTTTAATTTTTCTTATGAATATTACTTTGCAGTATAATATAATTTAGATAGAGCTTTGAAACCATTGTAACATTTAGTATAGAAAAAATTATTATTTGATCTTACCTTGAAAAACATTCCATGAAAGCTAACAAGGCATATTTTTAGACATGAAATTATTTACGACAAGCGTTAAGTTTAAAATATCTTTAATTTTTCTTAAGAATATTACTTTGCAGTATAATATAATTTAGATAGAGCTTTGAAACCATTGTAACATTTAGTACAGAAAAAATTATTATTATTTGATCCTACCTTGAAAAACATTCCATAAAAGCTAACAAGGATATTTTTACACATGAAATTATTTACGACAACCGTTAAGTTTAAAATATCTTTAATTTTTCTTATGAATATTACTTTGCAGTATAATATAATTTAGATAGAGCTTTGAAACCATTGTAACATTTAGTATAGAAAAAATTATTATTTGATCTTACCTTGAAAAAACATTCCATGAAAGCTAACAAGGCATATTTTTAGACATGAAATTATTTACGACAAGCGTTAAGTTTAAAATATCTTTAATTTTTCTTAAGAATATTACTTTGCAGTATAATATAATTTAGATAGAGCTTTGAAACCATTGTAACATTTAGTATAGAAAAAATTATTATTTGATCTTACCTTGAAAAAAACATTCCATGAAAGCTAACAAGGCATATTTTTAGCCATGAAATTATTTACGACAAGCGTTAAGTTTAAAATATCTTTAATTTTTCTTAAGAATATTACTTTGCAGTATAATATAATTTAGATAGAGCTTTGAAACCATTGTAACATTTAGTATAGAAAAAATTATTATTTGATCTTACCTTGAAAAACATTCCATGAAAGCTAACAAGGCATATTTTTAGACCTGAAATTATTTACGACAAGCGTTAAGTTTAAAATATCTTTAATGTTTCTTAAGAATATTACTTTGCAGTATAATATAATTTAGATAGAGCTTTGAAACTATTGTAACATTTAGTATAGAAAAAATTATTATTTAATCATACCTTGAAAAACATTCCATGAAAGCTAACAAGGGATATTTTTAGACATAAAATTATTTAAACAAAGCGGGAATTCCCCAGTAGGGTTATTTTTTCCTTTTAATATTAGAAATAAAAACTGAAATATGATTCAATCTAGATAATTATTTAAATTAAATACACATACCATACCAATCCATACTATTATATCTGCAAGAGAAGGTATCAAATTTATCTCGCGATGTTAATAGAGAAGATTCTTACATTATCTGAAATAATACAGACTTTATTATGTTTAGAAGATATTTACAAGAGTTCACTTTAGAATTAAATGAATCATGGTTTGAATCCTACAACAGTAGGGGGTATGTGCAAACATGAAGACTTTAAATTATACAATTACCATCTAGAACCTGAAACTTAAAAATATATGTACCAATTTAAGTATCTTTATATAGTTTATGTACAGTTTTGAATATATTTCAAACCTTAAACGTTTTTTCAACTTTGAAACTATATTATAAGTTAAGACGCTTAGTAAAATTAAAAACATTTTATAGAGGTAAAGACTTGAAAGATAAAATTTACAAGTTTTAATCCTAAATATTATATTTTATCCAGAAATGTAGACTATTAATATATGATTTTAAACCTAACATACTTTCAACGATTACCTAAATTGCAATATAATGTTAAATTCCACAGATATTAGTCTATTAGTAGTAAGCATTTCATTAAAGGTTAATAGAAGTATTTAATAAAGTTTTAATATTAAATGAACATCAAACATATATTAACTTAGATGTTTTAACCCCAAACAGTAATTATTAAAAATAATTATAAAATATATGATTCAAAACTTTAAAACATACTATTATATATACAATAGAAGATGTTAAATTTGTATTGAACTTAAATTATAAGATTGTTTCTACCATCGTCGCTTGATATATAACATTACAGTTTTAAATATTCTGCAAACGCTATGAAACATTTTGTATAGAAAATAATTACCATTTGATCTTACCTTTAAAATCTATAGTTTATGCACTTAATTCATATAATTTTTTACAAAAACAAGCTTTAACTGCATAAAAAGATATTATATTTGTCCCGCACATACATATAAACATTATTCCACAGAGAAGATATATTTGTCCCTCACATACATATAAACCAAAAACATATTAAAACTTACTAGTTCCCTTATAAAGGTTTCACGACTTTAAAAATTTTTTTACTGCGTTTTAAATCTAATCTATAATTTTACATATATATAACCACTAATAAATTGTTTTACAAAGAAAAAAGCATACATCACTCCTAAAATTTTAGTTTTCTTAACAAACAAAAAAAAAAAAGCAAAACTTTGATCAAAACAAATGTTTATTATGTTAAAAAATCAATCACCTATTGATATTACTTTGAAATATTACGCAAATAATAACTTTGAATAAGTTTTACATCAGAAATTATTTTCCGACGACTATTAAACTTAAAAATCTAATCTTAAATTTATTCATCTTTGCACACTTTACAAAGAAAAGCATACATTTTAACCAAAATTTTAGTTTTCTTAGCAAAAATATCTGCAGAACTTTGAAGTAAAACCATGTTTAATACATTGAAAATTAATGATCTATTACCAACACTTTGAAATATCATGCAAATGCTAACTTAGAATAACTTCTAAATGAGTAAATTTTAAGGTTTGCCTAAACCAACCCCTACATAAGATAAGTGCGATTCAACGTTAGATAAGATAAGTACGTTTCGTCAATAGATAAGATTACTGGCACCTACTATTAGTCACACATTTTTCTAAAAATATTTTTTAAAATTATTTTTCTAAAAAATTATTATTCAAATTAAAAGATATAAATATAATAATTAATCTTTAAATACTATATTGAACACAGAAAAAGAGTACTCACAGTTGATGAATGGACTTTAGTCTTCTAATATATCCTCATAAAAATATTTATGAATCATTTTCAAGTTGAACTTAGCGAAAAATTCACTGCTGTTATAGACACATGTGCAATAATTTTGTACAATTCAGCATATTTTTAACATAGATGTTGAAAATAGCAGCTTTGCCCACTGCACGATATTTTTCATTCTCGCTTGTGGATAAGCAACTATGCTGGCGCTGTGATAGATGGTCAATTTCGCATCCATGACATTCAAATAATTCACTGCATGCACGTATTAAACTTGTTTTTAAGACTTTGAAATAATTTTCTTTTGCAGCAAATAAGTAGCAATGATTTTTTACAACATGATCCGTTTTTATAAACTTTGTATTGTAGCATATTAGGAATGCTTTCACACAACGAACTGTTTTCAACACAACTTATAATATCGTCAGGATATTCTTCCATTTTCAATATCTGCTCTCTATGTAATTTAATAGACCAGGTTTTTAATTTGTAACCAACTCCGTTTTCATTAGCAAACATTTGTTGTAAGCAACATTGTTCGCCGACGTTTACACCTATTAGCTGGTTGTTACAGATGAATGATTTCTTTTATAAACAATTTTATATATTGAAATTTTATTCATTAGTTCCCACCATGTAGCGACAATCATCACTACTGCATTTTCGGTAGGGATATAGCTAAATACATCCGTGAAAAGATTCAAAGTCCTAGGTATGTCTTATCCAATTGCAACGTAAATCAACCCCTCCTTTATAATAAGCGCTTTTAAGAATTACCATCTTTGAAAAGGGAAATAACTGAATCACTTACGATTTGTTAGTAAATGTTGAATGATTATTTTTCGTGCAATATAATTTTTCAGGAGAGATAAAAAAAAGTTACTTCTACTTTGATATATAACATTGCAGTTTTAAATATTCTACAAACGCTATGAAACATTTTGTATAGAAATTAATTACCATCTGATCTTACCTTTAAAATCTATAGTTTATGCACTTAATACATATAATTTTTTTACAAAAAAAAAAAAACATGATTTAACTGCATAAGAAGATATTATATTTGTCCCGCACATACATATAAACTTAAAGCATATTAAAACTTAATAGTTCCCTTATAAAGGTTTCAAGACTTTAAAAATTGTTTACTTTGTTTTAAATCTAATCTATAATTTTACATAGATATAACCACTAATAAATTGTTTTATATAGAAAAAGCATACATCACACGTAAAATTTTAGTTTTCTTAACAAAAACCTTTAAAAACTTTGATCGAAACGTTTATTACGTTAAAAAATCAAGCACCTATTGAATAACTTTGAACAAGTTTTACATTAGAAATTATTTTCCGACGACTGTTAAACAAAATTTATACTATAAGTTTAAGACACTTCCTAATACTTACAATTTTATCATTCTATAAAGATTATAATTTCTTTTGAATCGTTTTCAAATATCTATAATTTGTTTTAATAATAGCACAAAACTTGAATAATTTTGAATTAATTTCATATAAATTCTCTCTCATTAAAATAACATAAAAATAAGTTATGTGTTTCAAAACATGCATACAACTTATGTGAGAACACTTCAAGTTAGAAGATGTGATAGCTCCTTAAATGGAACATAATTCAGAGTTTCACACAGGTTGAGATATTGCACATTCATTAGTAAGTTCCAATGCAATCAATATTTCGTTAAATTTCCTAAGCAGGGATTCCAAGATCGTTAAACTTAAAAAAAGTTTAAGTAAATTAATTAAGAATATCCAATTATTTTAATTATTAAAAATTATCATAGTTCAAAAAGATATGACATGATTATCTTTTCATTTTTTAAATACTATTTCGAAAACGGAATAGTTTAAATGTAATTACTTTAGGATCCTTCTAATGATTAGAAAAACTTTTATACCAAAAAACTAAGAAAACCTGAAAAAATATTCAACTAATCCCGGGTTTATTACATTGAAAAAGTATCATTAAAAATAATCAATCATAATACGTTTAAAATAAATAATAAGTTTACGTTAATATCCATTTACGTTCAAAAATAAAATTAAAAAACATAATAAGTTATCATCATTTATGTTTAAAACATAAATGATAAAATATAAATAAAACAATAAAATATAAATTTTTAAAAATGGTTAGAAGGTCATAAACAGAAGTACTACATACCTACTTTTTTCAATCTCAAGCATTTAGCTTCTAGTACATTTTACAAGTTCAGAACCTGAATACCTTATCTCATCTATTTCCAAATCGCCGTGCAATAGAGTCCTGGAAAACCCCCTAATGATTGCACTTAGGGGGTTTCTAAAACAAATTATAGATATTTGAAAACGATTCAAAAGAAATTATAATCTTTATAGAATGATAAAATTGTAAGTATTAGGAAGTGTCTTAAACTTATAGTATAAATTTTGTTTAACAGTCGTCGGAAAATAATTTCTAATGTAAAACTTGTTCAAAGTTATTCAATAGGTGCTTGATTTTTTAACGTAATAAACGTTTCGATCAAAGTTTTTAAAGGTTTTTGTTAAGAAAACTAAAATTTTACGTGTGATGTATGCTTTTTCTATATAAAACAATTTATTAGTGGTTATATCTATGTAAAATTATAGATTAGATTTAAAACAAAGTAAACAATTTTTAAAGTCTTGAAACCTTTATAAGGGAACTATTAAGTTTTAATATGCTTTAAGTTTATATGTATGTGCGGGACAAATATAATATCTTCTTATGCAGTTAAATCATGTTTTTTTTTTTTTTGTAAAAAAATTATATGTATTAAGTGCATAAACTATAGATTTTAAAGGTAAGATCAGATGGTAATTAATTTCTATACAAAATGTTTCATAGCGTTTGTAGAATATTTAAAACTGCAATGTTATATATCAAAGTAGAAGTAACTTTTTTTTATCTCTCCTGAAAAATTATATTGCACGAAAAATAATCATTCAACATTTACTAACAAATCGTAAGTGATTCAGTTATTTCCCTTTTCAAAGATGGTAATTCTTAAAAGCGCTTATTATAAAGGAGGGGTTGATTTACGTTGCAATTGGATAAGACATACCTAGGACTTTGAATCTTTTCACGGATGTATTTAGCAATATCCCTACCGAAAATGCAGTAGTGATGATTGTCGCTACATGGTGGGAACTAATGAATAAAATTTCAATATATAAAATTGTTTATAAAAGAAATCATTCATCTGTAACAACCAGCTAATAGGTGTAAACGTCGGCGAACAATGTTGCTTACAACAAATGTTTGCTAATGAAAACGGAGTTGGTTACAAATTAAAAACCTGGTCTATTAAATTAAATAGAGAGCAGATATTGAAAATGGAAGAATATTCTGACGATATTATAAGTTGTGTTGAAAACAGTTCGTTGTGTGAAAGCATTCCTAATATGCTACAATACAAAGTTTATAAAAACGGATCATGTGGTAAAAAATCATTGCGACTTATTTGCTGCAAAAGAAAATTATTTCAAAGTCTTAAAAACAAGTTTAATACGTGCATGCAGTGAATTATTTGAATGTCATGGATGCGAAATTGACCATCTATCACAGCGCCAGCATAGTTGCTTATCCACAAGCGAGAATGAAAAATATCGTGCAGTGGGCAAAGCTGCTATTTTCAACATCTATGTTAAAAATATGCTGTACAAAATTATTGCACATGTGCAATAATTTTGTACATGTGCAAAATTATTTATGCACATGCACAGTAATTATTGCAATTGTACAAAATTATTGCACATGTGTCTATAACAGCAGTGAATTTTTCGCTAAGTTCAACTTGAAAATGATTCATAAATATTTTTATGAGGATATATTAGAAGACTAAAGTCCATTCATCAACTGTGAGTACTCTTTTTCTGTGTTTAATATAGTATTTAAAGATTAATTATTATATTTATATCTTTTAATTTGAATAATAATTTTTTAGAAAAATAATTTTAAAAAATATTTTTAGAAAAATGTGTGACTAATAGTAGGTGCCAGTAATCTTATCTATTGACGAAACGTACTTATCTTATCTAACGTTGAATCGCACTTATCTTATGTAGGGGTTGGTTTAGGCAAACCTTAAAATTTGCTCATTTAGAAGTTATTCTAAGTTAGCATTTGCATGATATTTCAAAGTGTTGGTAATAGATCATTGATTTTCAATGTATTAAACATGGTTTTACTTCAAAGTTCTGCAGATATTTTTGTTAAGAAAACTAAAATTTTGGTTAAAATGTATGCTTTTCTTTGTAAAGTGTGCAAAGATGAATAAATTTAAGATTAGATTTTTAAGTTTAACAGTCGTCGGAAAATAATTTCTGATGTAAAACTTATTCAAAGTTATTATTTGCGTAATATTTCAAAGTAATATCAATAGGTGATTGATTTTTTAACATAATAAACATTTGTTTTGATCAAAGTTTTGCTTTTTTTTTGTTTGTTAAGAAAACTAAAATTTTAGGAGTGATGTATGCTTTTTTCTTTGTAAAACAATTTATTAGTGGTTATATATATGTAAAATTATAGATTAGATTTAAAACGCAGTAAAAAAATTTTTAAAGTCGTGAAACCTTTATAAGGGAACTAGTAAGTTTTAATATGTTTTTGGTTTATATGTATGTGAGGGACAAATATATCTTCTCTGTGGAATAATGTTTATATGTATGTGCGGGACAAATATAATATCTTTTTATGCAGTTAAAGCTTGTTTTTGTAAAAAAATATATGAATTAAGTGCATAAACTATAGATTTTAAAGGTAAGATCAAATGGTAATTATTTTCTATACAAAATGTTTCATAGCGTTTGCAGAATATTTAAAACTGTAATGTTATATATCAAGCGACGATGGTAGAAACAATCTTATAATTTAAGTTCAATACAAATTTAACATCTTCTATTGTATATATAATAGTATGTTTTAAAGTTTTGAATCATATATTTTATAATTATTTTTAATAATTACTGTTTGGGGTTAAAACATCTAAGTTAATATATGTTTGATGTTCATTTAATATTAAAACTTTATTAAATACTTCTATTAACCTTTAATGAAATGCTTACTACTAATAGACTAATATCTGTGGAATTTAACATTATATTGCAATTTAGGTAATCGTTGAAAGTATGTTAGGTTTAAAATCATATATTAATAGTCTACATTTCTGGATAAAATATAATATTTAGGATTAAAACTTGTAAATTTTATCTTTCAAGTCTTTACCTCTATAAAATGTTTTTAATTTTACTAAGCGTCTTAACTTATAATATAGTTTCAAAGTTGAAAAAACGTTTAAGGTTTGAAATATATTCAAAACTGTACATAAACTATATAAAGATACTTAAATTGGTACATATATTTTTAAGTTTCAGGTTCTAGATGGTAATTGTATAATTTAAAGTCTTCATGTTTGCACATACCCCCTACTGTTGTAGGATTCAAACCATGATTCATTTAATTCTAAAGTGAACTCTTGTAAATATCTTCTAAACATAATAAAGTCTGTATTATTTCAGATAATGTAAGAATCTTCTCTATTAACATCGCGAGATAAATTTGATACCTTCTCTTGCAGATATAATAGTATGGATTGGTATGGTATGTGTATTTAATTTAAATAATTATCTAGATTGAATCATATTTCAGTTTTTATTTCTAATATTAAAAGGAAAAAATAACCCTACTGGGGAATTCCCGCTTTGTTTAAATAATTTTATGTCTAAAAATATCCCTTGTTAGCTTTCATGGAATGTTTTTCAAGGTATGATTAAATAATAATTTTTTCTATACTAAATGTTACAATGGTTTCAAAGCTCTATCTAAATTATATTATACTGCAAAGTAATATTCTTAAGAAAAATCAAAGATATTTTAAACTTAACGCTTGTCGTAAATAATTTCAGGTCTAAAAATATGCCTTGTTAGCTTTCATGGAATGTTTTTCAAGGTAAGATCAAATAATAATTTTTTCTATACTAAATGTTACAATGGTTTCAAAGCTCTATCTAAATTATATTATACTGCAAAGTAATATTCTTAAGAAAAATTAAAGATATTTTAAACTTAACGCTTGTCGTAAATAATTTCATGTGTAAAAATATCCCTTGTTAGCTTTCATGGAATGTTTTTCAAGGTATGATCAAACAATAATTTTTTCTATACTAAATGTTACAATGGCTTCAAAGCTCTATCTAAATTATATTATACTGCAAAGTAATATTCTTAAGAAAAATCAAAGATATTTTAAACTTAACGCTTGTCGTAAATAATTTCATGTCTAAAAATATCCTTGTTGGCTTTTATGGAATGTTTTTCAAGGTAGGATCAAATAATAATAATTTTTTCTGTACTAAATGTTACAATGGTTTCAAAGCTCTATCTAAATTATATTATACTGCAAAGTAATATTCTTAAGAAAAATTAAAGATATTTTAAACTTAACGCTTGTCGTAAATAATTTCATGTGTAAAAATATCCCTTGTTAGCTTTCATGGAATGTTTTTCAAGGTATGATCAAACAATAATTTTTTCTATACTAAATGTTACAATGGTTTCAAAGCTCTATCTAAATTATATTATACTGCAAAGTAATATTCTTAAGAAAAATCAAAGATATTTTAAACTTAACGCTTGTCGTAAATAATTTCATGTCTAAAAATATCCTTGTTAGCTTTTATGGAATGTTTTTCAAGGTAGGATCAAATAATAATAATTTTTTCTGTACTAAATGTTACAATGGTTTCAAAGCTCTATCTAAATTATATTATACTGCAAAGTAATATTCTTAAGAAAAATTAAAGATATTTTAAACTTAACGGTTGTCGTAAATAATTTCATGTCTAAAAATATGCCTTGTTAGCTTTCATGGAATGTTTTTCAAGGTAAGATTAAATAATAATTTTTTCTATACTAAATGTTACAATGGATTCAAAGCTCTATCTAAATTATATTATACTGCAAAGTAATATTCTTAAGAAAAATTAAAGATATTTTAAACTTAACGGTTGTCGTAAATAATTTCATGTGTAAAAATATCCCTTGTTAGCTTTCATGGAATGTTTTTTTCAATGTTCAAATAATATTTCTCATTTTTTTTTTCATACTAGTATGGAATGTTCTGTAATACATACTTTTTCCAAACTATTAAATTGATAATATGTTTTAAGTTTAAAAACCTAATAAAAAAATTTAAAGTAAAAGAAAAAAATATTCGTTTTAGCCTATCTATGTACAAATTTATTATTATTTTGTATTATTTAGCGAATGTATCTATGTAAAATTATATATCACGTTAAAAAACATAGCAAAACAATTTTAAAGTCCTGAAAATAAGCCCTTTTTTGAACTACTAAGTTGATAATATATATTTTAAGTTAGAATTCGACTAAAAATATTTAAAGTTTTGAAAAATATACTCAAAACCTTGTATTAAATTTTCTAAGTTTCATTTTTAAACAATAGATGACGTTATATTTATTTTTGATAATTAATTCTAGTAAATTTATAAAAATATTCTCTCTGTTATAGAATATAATTCACTGAACTTTCGACGATCCATAGCGTAACGGTATTACGTCGCTAAAAGTAGTCAGGTAATATTTCCTTAACGGGTTCAATTCCCATGGAAAATACTTTTAAAAAAATTTCTAAGTCCCAAAAATGTAGTTCCCTATTTAACCTGCAGATGGCAGCACTGAAAAAAATATGCCCTGACCTCCAATCCTTGTACGAAATTTAGTTCCCTATTTAACCGATAGGTGGCGCTCCGCAGAGCACCTACTCCCTCCAAGATTCTGCTGAACTATAAGGTTCCACTCTTTCCCGCTAGGGGGCGATAGCAGCGCTGCCCTCTCCTGATTGGTCCAAATCGACCGCCAGGCGGCCAGCTGCACTCTGATTGGTCCACGTCACTCAGTTAGCTCCGCCCACTTTAAGCTCCTCCCCTTAATCCTGCCCCGAAACTGTCAATTTTATACTACTGGGGAAACACTGAATAATATTGTAAACAATCCAGATTCGTTTGGTGATGATTTAAACACTCAATTAAAAAGATTTTGGGAATGAGAGTCGTTAGGTATTTATTCCAACGGTAATGACAATAATCATACTTCAGCTGATGTTGAAACTTTAAAGGGATTTGAGCAAAATATTAAAGTCATAGAAAACGGAAAATATGAAGTTAAACTGCCATTCAAAGACAAAATAGACTTATCGGACAATTTTTCGCATTCCAAAAGAAGGTTATCAAAATTGTTAACTCGTTTGGACAATGAACCATCATTATATGAAGAGTACAAATTAGTTTTGCAGATCAAATTAATTCTGATGTTATTAAACCTGTAAATGACAACTAACAGTCATCCAATCTTGTATATTACATGCCTCATCATCCTGTTATTAGACGTGATAAGGAGACCACAAAATTTCGTATTGTTTTTGATGGGTCCCCGAAGGATAGAAATTGTTTATTTTTAAATGATAATTTGCTTGCAGGCCCAAACTTGAATCCGAATTTACTAATTCTTCTTTTGAAATTTAGAGAACATAAAATCGGTGTAATAGCCGACATAGAAAAGGCTTTCCTTCAAATTTCTCTTACTGAAGACAGGGACTGTCAGAGATTCTTATGGGTCGATAATTTACAAAACAAAGATCTACAATGTTTTCGTTATAAAACTGTAACTATTGGAGTGAAATCATCAACTTACCTTTTGGCTGCTACCATAAAGCATCATCTTAAAAATTATGAATTCTCTTACCCCACGGCTTTTAAGGCATTAAATGAATCATTGTATGTCGATGATTTTATATGTGGCTCGAGAACTGTAAATGAAGCTCTAAGTTTATCGAAGGATGCTAAATTTATTTTAAGCGATGCTAAAATGAATCTTCGAAAATGGAAGAGTAATTCTAAAGAGCTTTGTAATATTTGGAATGAAACTAAGTTTGAAGAACTTCAAAAAGAACATCTGATCCCTATTAAGATTTTAGGTATAATCTGGAATGTTGAAACTGATGATTTTAAATTAGATTTATCACCATTGTTAGAAGCTTTCAAAGAATCAAAAAATACTAAGAGAAGTGTGTTAAAACTGTCTTGCAAATTGTTTGATCCTATTGGGTTTATAACTGCTTTTACCATTCGTATAAAAATTTTGTTGCAAGAAATATGGGAGAGAGGTCAAGACTGAGATGAATAATCACAAGAAGAATTGAGAAATAAATGGAACAAATGGTGCTTAGAAATCCCCATTCTAGAAAAATTATCTGTTCCAACATGGTATTTCCTCAAAGAAGACGATGGCGATGTACCAGAATTTCAGGTGCACGTCTTCTGTGACGCGAGCGAAGTTGCGCATGGAGCAGTTTCATACCTTCGATTTAGAAACCAGGGAGGTAGCTTTGAGGTTACTTTCTTAGCTGCTAAATCTCGAGTAGCTCCAGTAAAGAAATTAAGCCTAACTAGACTTGAATTGATGGCAACATTAATTGGAGCCAGATTGTTGCATTCCCTGAAGGCAATATTTGACATTAGAAGTAATTATACATTGTGGTCTGATTCCACAATAGCATTACATTGTGTTAAGGGAAATGCTAAGCAATGGAAACCCTATGTATGTAATCGCGTTAGTGAAATTCAAGGCTTGACTGAACCATCAAACTGGAAACACTGCAGCGGAAAGGATAATCCGGCAGATATGCTCTCAAGAGGATGTTTAGCGGAAGACTTGTTGAATGGGGAAAAATGGTGAAAAGGGCCAAAATGGCTAATCTTGCCAATGGAACTGTGGCCGAATAATGGAGATAAATTTATTTGTGAAGATAATGTTAAAAATGAAAAACGATTAAAACAAGCAGCCATTTTTAACAGTATAACTGCAGAAGGAAAAGAAAATCCAGAAAGGATCCTGGATTTGAAGAAATATAGTTCTATTCAAAGGGTATATCGAATAACTGCTTGGGTGAAAAGGTTTACAGAAAATTCAAAATTAAAAGATAAGAAAATGCGAATGACTTCAGAATTTACCGCAGAAGAAATTTTGGATGCTGAGAGACTGTGGATTAGAAATATTCAAGCGGAATGTTTTCCTATGTAATTTAAATGTTTGAAAGAAGTAAATCCAATTTCTAAGAACTCCAGTATTCGTGATTTAAATCCGTGTCTAGATAACACAGGAATAACGGTAGTCGGTGGGAGACTACAAAATTCTAAATTTGAATTCAGAGAAAGGCATCCATGGTTAATCCCTAGCAACAGTAGACTAACCGAATTGATAGTGATGTCAGCACATAATCAAGTAATGCATTTAGGAGTAGCAAGTACATTGTCTAAAGTTAGAGAGACCTTTTGGATACCACGAGGTAGACAAATAGTTAAAACTTTCATAAGCCGCTGTGTGATATGCCGAAAATTTACTGCTAAAGCAGGTCAACAAATTACTGCTCCTCTACCATCTGACAGAGTAACTGAGTATCCACCCTTTGCTGTGAGCGGTTTAGATTTCGCAGGTCCCCTTTACATTAAGGTGAAAAATTCTGCAGTGACTTTAAAATGTTATATTCGACTGTGCTACTAACATGTGTAGTAACTCGAGCAGTGCATCTAGCACTAGTGCAAGACCTGAGTACTGAGTCATTTTTACTAGCCTTTCGACGATTCGTCGCTAGAAGAGGTCTTTGTAGTGTAGTATTCACTGACAATGCCCAAACAGTCAAGCGAGCTGAGAAATAACTTGGGTTGTTGTGGGTTTCCTTTCTCCTCTGCTTCGGTTTCCTTTTCCGATGGGTTTTGCGGGCAGCTTTGATAGTACACGGTTTTCATAAAAGGAACCACTCGTATGTAGCCCGAGCCTCTTCATAACATGATTTCCTGAATGACCTAGTCTGCGATGCAAAAGTTCAGCTTCTTCTTTTTCTGCCATAAGTGAATTTGACACGTTGGGCGTAAGATCACAAGCATATTCACCTTTGGAATTTAGCTTGCACAAAATAAAACTTTTACTTCCTTTCTCGACAACCGCTCCTTCGTTTTTTAAAGCAAGGGAATATCCAGCCTTTAGAATTTGTTTCACAGAAATAAGATTTACATTCAATTGAAGAATGTAAGGTAAGGAGTATTTCTTGTTTGTTTTCCAACGTGCCACGAATAGTTCTAATTCCTGTAACTTCTAGCTGACTTAATTTTGATGCCCAAGACATAGTTCCGGTTGAAGGATTCAATTCTTCAAACCATTTTTGATGTGAACACATATGAGCCGTCGCACCGCTATCAACGATAAAAGTGTGGATTTCCGTTTTTCCTGCAACAAAGATCACGGCTACTGCTGCTTCTTTCGGTGGAGAGTTCTTTACAGTCTGAGACCGGCAGTTTCGTTTTACATGTCCTGTTCTACCGCGCTGATAGCAAGCCAAATTCATACGGCAAAATTTGGTGGTGTGTCCACCTCTATGGCACTTGAAACACATAGAATTTCGATAATTTGTAGAAAAAGGAATGTTATTCGATGATTCACTCTTTACCAGTTTCGAATCTGAAGTTCGACGATCCTTTAATAAAGCTTCGGCGTCCAGAAGACTGCTACACACAAACTCTAACGTCAAGTTATTCGATGGTTGATTTTCGATGCCAGACTTCGCTGAGTCATATTCCGGTTGCTGTGACATCAAAAGATACACGACAACATCCATATCATTCACTGTCGCGCCACACGACTTTAACTGCGTTACAAGTCCGTTAACTTCATCAATATGTTCTTGCATAGCAGTTTCCCATTCCTTTTCAACGTTGCGAGTCTTTTTCTAATATGTGACTTATAGTACATTCTCTTGCATATATCTATTTCAACTTGGTGAGAATTGTAGCACACGCTTTTTCTTCTGGAAGCGAAACTAAAATTTTGTTACTCAAAAATGAGAACATCAAGGCATAATCCTTCTTGGCGGCAACTTCTTCTGCTTTCGTTACATCAGCTTCATTTTCTTAATAAATGTCCAAGTTCTTTGCCTCAAATACTGATTCAATTCTTCTGCACCGCAAATAGAAAGGAATTTGAGACGTCCAAATTTGAAATTGCCGATGAATTCCTAGGAATATGTTTGGAATATTCCCACGATAAACTTTCTTTAAGCCGAAAGGCTTATGTTGAGAAGATTTTAAATAAGTTCAAAATGGCAGATATTAAGCCAACAGATACTCCTCTTGTGCCTATGTCAACTTCCTCAAGTTTTATGCTTGGTGAAAGATTTAATGGTCCCTACCGTGAACTTGTAGGGGCTCTGCTTTACTTGTCTATGACGACCCGTCCTGATATTCTGTACTCTGTAAACTGCCTGAGTCAAGTTCAAGAGCAACCAACTGATAGTGCTTGGGCTGGACTGAAAAGAATACTTCGCTATCTAAAATTGACATCTGAACTCAAATTGTTGTTTTGTAAAACTAATAGTGACAATATTAGGATTAATGTTTATGTTGATGCAGATTGGGGGTCTGATGCATATGATAGAAAGTCTGTTTCTGGTTATATTATTTTCTTTAATAATTGTCCTGCTTTTTGGTGCGTAAAGAAACAAACATCCATTGCCCTGTCCTCTACTGAGGCAGAAATCTTGGCTTTAGCAAAAGCTGTTCAGGATCTAATTGTTCTTTACAATGTAATGAAGGAAATTTTAGAGTGTGAAAATATTTATCTTTCGATTTTTGAGGATAATCAGTCGGTCATTAAGGCCATACTAAATGAAAACAACTGTGCTAGATTAAATCACTTAGACATTAAATTAAAATATGTTAGGGATGTTATAAAATTGTACAATATAAATCTTATGAATGTAGCTACAGAACATCAGTTAGCTGATTTATTTACAAAATGTTTGCCAAAACCCAGACTGTCTGATCTACGATATCAGTGTAAAGTAATGTGTGAAAAAGGGAGGGTGTTGTAAGTAATCACATTTTCCTTAGTGTATGTTTCGATGTAACTGTAACTGTTTTTGTATCCTTTCTTATAGCATGCGTTTTGGCAACAGGGTAGTTAGTTGACATGTGAGCATGTAACGATGTAGTACTGTGTTGTGCTTCCCAATTAAACTTACTTTATATTTACTATCGGCCTCTGATTCAGTTATTATCTTAACAATTATCAAGATCAAGATCAAAGCAAAGAAAAGACTTTTAATTCTAAGAATGCTAAGAATGATTAATTTTGATATATATTTTTATGTAGGAACTTGCATATCTATGAGTTGATGCATTGAGATAGATTCCCATACTGTTAAAAAATCTGATAAAAAAAAAATCTTTTGATTTCAATTAATGTCTCAGGTGAAACATTTGTTTAAGATGTATAATCTGAGAACACATCAGTCTTTAGATCTCACATTTAAATCCAAGGATTTATTTTGGGTACAAATAACAGTGATCATTCATTTTAGGAGAATGAAATTTCACTTTTTCATCGGTGTTTTGTTTTTGAAATGTCACAGCCTTTTTAACACAAGGATTAAACAAACTTGAAATTAATTTAGAACCCTGTAAAGAAAAAAACATTCTCATCGTACATGTGTATGTAGGTTTTGCAGTTTTGGCCAACCCTGAAATCAAGGAAATGGACAGAAAAATTATCTACCACTTCCTTGGAAGTGTTTTTGTATTAGAAAAACAATGATTTAAAAAACTTTAATTGCAAATGGATGGGGTAATTGTACATTGCATTTTACAGCTTTTAAAAACTGATATTTTATTAATTTTTTTTATGCCACATAAGAAGAAAGGTTAAAATAACTATTGACAGTTAAGTTAAAATGTTATGATCATTCATATACTGTTTATAATTGCTTTAAGAATACATTAAGTTTAATTTTTTTTAATTCTCTAATGTAAATTATTCAATGAAATCTAACTCTTTGGAATGAAAAATCTAGCTATTATGCCCCACAAAAGCGTTATAACATTATTTGAGCTTACACATGAACATAATTGTTTAATCACATATTTTTTTTATTTGTATAATATCTGAAAGTCTTCAAAAACTTGCATTGAAACAGTTGATGAAATAATGGTTATAACTCGCACTTTGTTATACAACGAAACAAGACTACTCAATTTTTGGTGGATATTGTAGGCACAGAAGATCTTAAGAATGACTTCACTAATTTTTTGTCACATATTTTTGAATATGTATTTTAAGTTTATTTCTGTCTCTAGTCATTAGTGAAAAGAAAATTTAAATCGTTGCAAATTACTATAGATCTGTATGCAAAAGCCCATAAATTTTCACTTCTGAACAGAAAGTTTTTTCATACTTGTTGAAATCTGAGAGAAAACTCGAAATTGCACATGTAGTATGAATCATGTTATTTAATTCCTTTCATTCAAATTAATTCACTTCTGTATATCATAACACACAAAAATATATGTGTGGATGAATTTGAAAGAAGACATAAATGTATCAGTTTATTCAATTTTAAGAAAATTTTACAAAATACAACATAACTCAATATTGCCAATTGTATCATAAACATACATATTTAACGAGGTCGTGCATGCTGTGCGGAGTAAATGATGCAAGTAAAACTTCAACTTAACTTAATTAAAAACATTATTTAAACAATTAAGATTCCCAAGTGTGTAACAACACTACAACAGGCGAACGCCTCGCTGGCTCTCATGGCGGCGAGCCAGCTTCTTATATACATGCTCTTCTCCCGAGCGGCGCTACATTCCTCCACGCCATTGGATGGAGCCGGAGAAAACGCAGACGTCAGTAGACTGCACATCAGTGAATATTCGGCGCTCGCTACAAACTATCACCCCAGTGACGAAGGAAACGAAACTTTTATACATATCACTTAAAATACATTACAATTACATTCATATAATACATCTAGATTGAAAATTAAGCAATACAACCTGCACATACAATTACATTTTCTATATAACAAATCACAAAAACAAAAATGCTTAGAAATCAGAGCACAAGTATTACATAAAACTCATTTATGTGATATATTGCACTAAGCGTTTAGAAAAATGAACACGTCGACTAGCTTTCGCACCTGATTTAGCATTACTCTTACCCTCTGAGATTGGAATGATTGACTGATTTCCATTAACCTATAATTGCTTTAAATCAGGGTTGAGTTTATATGCTGGCTTAAGTCTATCAATAGTTACTGCAGTTTTTTTTACCATTTATATCCAGAATAAAATTTTTGTCAATTCGCTTTAGTACAGGATGAGGTCCTGTATAGGGTGGTGTTAAAGGAGGAACAATTCTGTCTACTCTTAAGAAAACATGTGTACACGATTTTAATGTTGGACTAATGTATATTTTGCTATTTCCATGAGAGGGGGTGGCTATTGGATTCAACTTCCTCATCATTCGAATTAAATCCGATACATAATTTGCAGTTATCGGTTTTTTTTATAATTTTCATCTGACAATAGATCGAAAGTCAATCACAAATTAGTACCATATACCAGTTGAGAGGTAGTTGCATTAAGATCATCCCTATAGACCGTGCGCTAACCAAGCAAAACAATCGGCAAAATCTCCGTCCATGTTGGATTTTTGTGAGCTTTGAGCGATCTTTTAATGTGACTATGAAATCGCTATATCATGCAGTTTTATTGCGGATGGTATGCTGCAGAACGAATTCTATGTGATCCCAACATATTTGTTAGCTTGCTAAAAAGAGAGGACTCAAAGCATCCACTTTGATCAGTCGTTACAGTGACAGGCGAACCAAATCTGCTAATCCAACTGTGCAAAAGAGCACGTGCACTAGTTTCAGCTGTCATGTCGGTGGTAGGAATCATTTCAGGCCATCTTGTGAATCGATCTATAATTGTCAGACAAAATCTCTTTCCTTCGGATAAGGGTAGCGGTCCTATATAATCCAAGTGGATATGAGAAAAACGAGCATCTGGCTGAGCAAATGTACCAAGCGGAGCCTTGCTATGTCTAAAAACTTTCGCTCGCTGACAACCGTTACAGCCACGAACTCTGGATTTTATATCCTTCCTCATACCAGGCCAAACAAAACGATTGCATATCGGCTTGGTTGTGGCGGTATTTACCAGGGTGGGAAATACCGCCACAACCAAGATACCGAACTGAGAATTGGTAAAAACTGATTTCCTAAAAGATTTGGGAATAAATGGTCTAGGATGACCAATGGTCGTGTCGCAGTACAAATTAATGTCTTCCAGTGGAAAGTAGTATTTTTTAAGTTGCAGTGGGAAATCTGATTTGAGTGTTTCCTGCAAGTCTTTATCCTGAAGTTGTTCTTCAGCCAACTGCTTATAATCCACTGGGAGTAATTTTGAAACTGCGTCTATCTCGATTCGAGATAACATATCTGGCACCACATTCACTTCACCCTTAACGTACCTTATATGTGTAGTAAATTGAGAAATAAAATCGTAATTGACGTGGAGAACATTTTTCTGCTTTTTGCTTAAAATCAAAAATAAGAAGTTTTTGATCGGCAAATACACAAAATTCTCTTCCCTCAAGCAAATGTCTAAACATTTTAATGGATGTATATATGGCCAACAATTCATGATCATAGACAGACCAATTCTTTTGGCTTTTACTTAATTTCATTGAAAGAAATGCGACGGGTTCCCATGTGTTATTTGAAAACTGCATTAGTGTACTCCCTATAGCTACATCTGATGCATCGGTCCAAAGACTTAACTGTGCACCTGCAATCGGGTGCGTAAGCAAAGTTGCTTCGGCAAGTGCTTTTTTTGAAGGAGAAAATGCCTCGGCAGCCAAATTACTCCATTCTAACGGAATTTCTGACTTTTTTGAGCCTCTTGTTGATTTTCTTTTGCTCACTAGGCCTTCAAGTAACTGGTTTAAAGGGGCTAAAATCTCGGCAGCTTTAGGAATAAACTGCCTATACCATACCCAAAAACCTTTTAAGTTTACTTATTGTGTCAGGTCGAAGGAAATCCTTAATAGCTTTTACTCTATCAGATAGAGGTTTTAAACCGTGCTCAGATAATTCAAATCCCAAAAAATCAAGAGATGATACACCAAATTTACATTTAGACACATTAACACACAGACCATATTCATCTAATTTTGTGAATAAACATTCTAATAGGTCATAATGCTCATCCATATCTTTTGAAGCTATAAGAATATCATGAACAAAAGCAAACACACCACGGAGATCTCGCGTGACTTCATCTATAAACCTCTGAAAGGTCGCACTGGCATTACATAAGCCAAAATGCATGGGAGTACTTTCAAAATTACCTAATGGGCAACATATAGCTGTTTTATGAATATCGGCAGGATTTATTGGTATCTGATGATAAGCTTTAATTAAGTCGATATGACTGAAAATTTTTGCGCCGTGCAATTCTGAAGTAAAATCTGAAATGTTTGGTATTGTATATTTATCCTTAACAGTTTGAGCATTTAATAATCTGAAATCACCAACAGGTCGCCAATCAGTGGAACCTTTCTTTTGCACAAGGTGCAAAGGTGAAGCGTAATTACTTTTCGAAGGTCTTATGTGACCTAAATTTAGCATGTTTTGAATTTCAGATTTAACAATTTTTAAACGCTCAGGCGCTAATCTCCGTGACTTACAAATGACAGGTGGTCCTTTTGTTTCTATATAATGTAAAGTATTATGATTTACAGGTTTATTTAAATCTGATAATTTCGTTATGGAAGGAAATTCAGATAACAATTTGTGAAAAATAGAGTTATCATTAAATACTTTTACCGAAAAAATTTCAGAAATACCCAGAACACCATGAGACTTTAAGTTTGTATATGAATCAGTTAGACGCTTATTTCTTAAATCAGGTTGCGAATTAAAATAATGTAAAAAATCAGCACCAATTATATTACAAGAAACATCGCATACATAAAAAGGAAATGAAAAACTCTCCTTAGACCAAAATTCAGATTTACAGTTTTCAGACCATAAACACTAATTTTAGTGCCGTTAGCGGCTTGAAATACCTGATGAACTGGCAGCCTTCTCTCAGACTTGGATGCTTTTGCTAGACAGGCATCCGATCCCGTGTCGATTAGGAACAATGCTCCAGTATTATGGTCATGCTCTTTCGATATAACCGAAGGCGATCGATATCTGTCTTTCGGGCGAGTTCTTGACTGACTACGGCGATTCCGAGAAAAACTTCTGGAACGGTGGCGAAGGGAGTTTACTTCTCGTCGGAGCTCCTTTATTTCTTTGAGTAGAGCGTCAACATTTGTATGACTTGCAGCTGAACTTGAGACACCAGAAACGGCATTTACTTGTGGCTGAGTTACCTCTAATATTCGGTCGGCAACCGCAGCAGCCTTCTCCAGGGGCACCGTCAAAATACATGCCAGAACAGTCTGTATATTGATTGGCATTTGTTGCATAAAAAGTTCTAACAGGAGACCGTCTTCCACGTTATTATTTTCAGCACGTCGTTGCATCACGCGAAGTAGTTCACTCGGCTTCTTATCTCCAAGCTGTTCCCCTGATAACAAACGACGAATTTCTTTCGTTTTGGTTTCACCGCAACGAGAAATTACGCTTTCCATCAGCGTTTCAAAAGGCTTATCAGTTGGCTTGACAATCACATCTCGCACCATAGCTGCTTAATTAATAAATATAATATATTCATCATATAGTTCGTCTTTAATTTAAATTGAACTGATAATGGAGGTGAACTTATGGCTCATCTCCTAGTGTTCAAACTCAAACTTTAATGCTAAGTAAAAGATGCTATTTCTTATGATTTTCGAAATAATGGGAAGGATGAGTTTTCTGTAGGATAAGTTACATGTTTAATTGTTTGTTTATAAAATTAGTTGTTATAGAAATAAAATAAGTTGGGAAAATAAAACTTTAAAGGCATAATAAATTCGTTGTTATAAGGAAATATATATTTTACATGGAGTTAGTCGCAATGATTTTTAGGCAAAGTTATGTATATATTTATGATGAATGGTTATTTATTTATTCAAGGCAATATAACTGTGATCATTTTGAGTATTTATACTTATAAAAGGTTTATTTAATAAAGAATTTGTGGATATCAGTTGTTCCTCTCTAGATGGCTTGCTTAATCTCTGTTTTTTGTAGAAAAAAACCCCTTTTTTGTGGCACTATTTTCTTGTTGGCAGGTTCTTGAGAGTCTTTAGGAAGTAAGTTTTGGGGTTTATTAATATTAAGTAAATTTTTCACCATATTTAGAGAAATTCATAACTTGTTGAGCTACTAAATGGTTTATTGATGTTTCTGAGTTAATTTTTGCATGTATCATATTGATTTTATTTAAAATGCTTTCTTTCTTTATTCTTTTCAGAATTATGTTTGTGATCAATACTTGTGCTTTTTGTTATTTGTGGGGAGGGTGTTGCATGAAGAGGACCAGAGTTTGATGGATGTTCATTATATTTTTTGTTAACAGCATGAATATGTTTGCACATGTTATTTAAAATTAAAAAATCATGACATGTGCATTCATATGCAGAGGTATTCCCAACAGATGATGTTACAAGTTTCAGTGCAAGTGTGTATTTTTGTGACTGTGTATGTTTTGTTTGGGATGCTTCAGATTTAATAATCCATCTGTTGATGGATATTTGGTGGCGATTAAATTATCCTTTGGTCCTCTTTGTGACGGTGATATAAACTAGTGTGTTTTTTTGGTACTTTTTCCTTTACGTAATTTTACAAGTCTTTCAAAGTGTTTATCATTTTTGTGTTTTCGAGCTTTCACAGCATTTATCAACATGCTTAAAATTTTTCCCATCTAAATAAATGTTTTGATTGTGGTTTGATTGCAATATGCAGTAAGTAGAGAATGCATGCCAGAAATGTAGGTGTTAATTACCTAGAAGCAATGGATGCATGCATGGGTTCGAACAAGCAAGGAATACAACGCATTGACCTTAAACATACATTTATTTGATAACCCAAATTTCAATTAACTTGTCAGAGCTATTGATATTACGATCCGTTTCATATTAACAATTTTGACATAAGGTACCCAGAAGCAGAGGCAAACTATAGAGTCAAATATGATTTTTAGAGTCTATCGGGGAGGTACATACTATAACGGATGCATGCAGCGATAATCGTAGCATCGGCGACAGGGACCCAGTATCATCTCCAGTGTAGGAACACCTTGGCGGGATATTCGCACTTCTCCAAGGCTATGGGGCAGACGAGAGTCTCTGACATCTAACTCTCAGGAACCCAATCTAAAATCCATCTCCTTCTTTTCCGATTCCTTCCGTCCTTAGCGGAGCTGTTGTCCGTTTACAAGGGGGCCATTCTGGCACGCCCCTCACTTTCATTGGGCAGTGGGCTGTTTTTCTTTCAGTGGTTCCTACCCTAATTGTTTCTTTAATATACCGCCTCTGTCGCCTCTGTCCATAGTCTATGTAGTACCTCCCCCAACATACTTTTATTTTGCAAAACAACTTTGACCCTTCTCATCGGACGTTTTTACTGTGGGCCATAAAATAACAACCATCCATCTTGTAAAATTTAGACTTCAGATCGCTATCACTGGCCACACAGACCGCTATTCTTCTATTTTTTATTGGTTTACAATCCTGTATTTACCCCTGCCTATGCATCCTTTATAATACATTCTTTATTGTCCACACACCGTGGGGAATTATACCATTTTCACTTCTACATCAAAGTGTTTATCATTTTTGTATGTTTTCGAGCTTTCACAGCATTTATCAACATGCTTAAAAATTTTCCCATCTAAATAAATGTTTTGATTGTGGTGTGATTGCAATATGCAGTAAGTAGAGAATGCATGCAGAAATTTATTCCTTTCGATAAATTATCTTTAGTATGCATGTAATTACTTTTTTGAAAATATACTTTATCTGTAATCTAGCAATTTTGTATAGCTCTAAAATGTATTTCAACTTATTCTTTACCACAGTTGTGTTCATGTAAAATCAGAATTATGTCTTTATATGACTTATCAAGTAAAATGGTTTTATTATGAACATCTTCCTTGTATGTGTAGCGAGCGCCGAATATTCACTGCTGCGCAGTCGACTGACGTCTGCGTTTCTCTCCGGCTCCATCCAATGGCGTGGAGGAATGTAGCGCCGCTCGGGAGAAGAGCATGTATATAAGAAGCTGGCTCGCCGCCAAGAGAGCTAGCGAGGCGTTTGCCTGTTGTAGTGTTGTTACCCACATGGGAATCTTAATTGTTTGAATAATGTTTTTAATAAAGTTAAGTTGAAGCTTTACTTGCATCATTTACTCCGTACAGCATGCACGACCTCGTAAAAATGGTGACCTTCGGACTTTGCATGATTTTTTTTGGAAACTTTGCTTAAATTTAAATAGCTGGAAGTGAGATTCAAATATGCAGGACGAGACGGAAAGGGTGGCGGCAGTAAGAATTCCACCGTATAATGCTATGGACCCAGGGTTCTGATTTCATATGGTACAAGCTACTTTTGAGCTTGCAGTTCGAAGCCTATTACGCAGTCCCGAACGAAATTCAACTACGTAGCGACTAACCTAACCACCGAAGTAGCAGCTATGTAGCGAGATGTGATTGTCAAGCCAACTGATAAGCCTTTTGAAACGGTGATGGAAAGCGTAATTTCACGTTGCGGTGAAACCAAAACGCAAGAAATTCGTCGTTTGTTATCAAGGGAACAGCTTGGAGATAAGAAGCCGAGTGAACTACTTCGCGTGATGCAACGACGTGCTGAAAATAATAACGTGGAAGACGGTCTCCTGTTAGAACTTTTTATGCAACAAATGCCAATCAATATACAGACTGTTCAGGCATCTATTTTGCCGGTGCCCCTGGAGAAGGCTGCTGCGGTTGCCAACCGAATATTAGAGGTAACTCAGAAACAAGTAAATGCCGTTTCTGGTGTCTCAAGTTCAGCTGCAAGTGATACAAATGTTGACGCTCTACTCAAAGAAATAAAGAAGCTCCGACGAGAAGTAAACTCCCTTCGCCACCGTTCCAGAAGTTTTTCTCGGAATCGCCGTAGTCTGTCAAGAACTCGCCCGAAAGACAGATATCGATCGCCTTCGGTTATATCGAAAGAGTGGTGTTGGTACCACTGGAAGTTTGGATCCAACGCAAAAAGGTGCACACCCCCATGTTCCTTTCAGGGAAACATCGAAGCGCGGGAGTAGTGGCGACATGCTCCTTACCGAAAACGTCTCGTCGACTTTTTATGCATGACCATAATACTGGAGCATTGTTCCTAATCGACACGGGACCGGATGCCTGTCTGGTAAAAGCATCCAAGGCTGAGAGAAGGCTGCCATATAATCAGGTATTTCAAGCCGCTAACGGCACTAAAATTAGTGTTTATGGTCTGAAAACTGTAAATCTGAATTTTGGTCTAAGGAGAGTTTTTTCATTTCCTTTTTATGTATGCGATGTTTCTTGTAATATAATTGGTGCTGATTTTTTACATTATTTTAATTTGAACCTGATTTAAGAAATAAGCGTCTAACTGATTCAAATACAAACTTAAAGTCTCATGGTGTTCTGGGTATTTCTGAAATTTTTTCGGTAAAAGTATTTAATGATAACTCTATTTTTCACAAATTGTTATCTGAATTTCCTTCCATAACGAAATTATCAGATTTAAATAAACCTGTAAATCATAATACTTTACATTATATAGAAACAAACGGACCACCTGTTATTTGTAAGTCACGGAGATTAGCGCCTGACCGTTTAAAAATTGTTAAATCTGAAATTCAAAACATGCTAAATTTAGGTCACATAAGACCTTCTAAAAGTAATAACGCTTCACCTTTGCACCTTGTGCAAAAGAAAGGTTCCACTGATTGGCGACCTGTTGGTGATTTCAGATTATTAAATGCTCAAACTGTTAAGGATAAATATACAATACAAAACATTTCAGATTTTACTTCAGAATTGCACGGCGCAAAAATTTTCAGTCATATCGACTTAATTAAAGCTTATCATCAGATACCAATAAATCCTGCCGATATTCATAAAACAGCTATATGTTGCCCATTAGGTAATTTTGAAAGTACTCGCATGCAATTTGGCTTATGTAATGCCAGTGCGACCTTTCAGAGGTTTATAGATGAAGTGACGCGGGATCTCCATGGTGTGTTTGCTTTTGTTGATGATATTCTTATAGCTTCAAAAGATATGGATGATCATTATGACCTATTAGAATGTTTATTCACAAAATTAGATGAATATGGTCTGTGTGTTAATGTGTCTAAATATAAATTTGGTGTATCATCTCTTGATTTTTTGGGATTTGAATTATATGAGCACGGTTTAAAACCTCTATCTGATAGAGTAAAAGCTATTAAGGATTTCCTTCGATCTGACACAATAGCTAAACTTAAAAGGTTTTTGGGTATGTTTGATTTTTATAGGCAGTTTATTCCTAAAGCTGCCGAGATTTTAGCCCCTTTAAACCAGTTACTTGAAGGCCTAGTGAGCAAAAGAGAATCAACAAGAGGCTCAAAAAAGTCAGAAATTCCGTTAGAATGGAGTAATGTGGCTGCCGAGGCATTTTCTTCTTCAAAATAAGTACTTGCCGGAGCAACTTTGATTACGCACCCGATTCCAGGTGCACAGTTAAGTCTTTGGACCGATGCATCAGATATAGCTATAGGGAGTACACTAATGCAGTTTTCAAATAACACATGGGAACCCGTCGCATTTCTTTCAATGAAATTAAGTAAAAGCCAAAATAATTGGTCCGTCTATGATTGTGAATTGTTGGCCATATATACATCAATTAAAATGTTTAGACATTTGCTTGAGGGAAGAGAATTTTGTGTATTTGCCGATGAAAAACCTCTTAATTTTGCTTTTAATCAAAAAGCGGAAAAATGTTCTCCACGTCAATTACGACTTTATTTCTTCATTTACTACACATATAAGGTACGTTAAGGGTGAAGTGAATGTGGTGCCAGATACGTTATCTCGAATCGAGATAAACGCAGTTTCAAAATTACTCCCAGTGGATTATAAGCAGTTGGCTGGAGAACAACTTCAGGATAAAGAATTGCAGGAAATAGTCAAATCAGATATCCCACTGCAACTTAAAAAACACTATTTTCCACTGGAAGACATTAATTTGTACTGCGACACCACCATTGGTCATCCTAGACCATTTATTCCCAAATCTTTTAAGAAATCAGTTTTTGACAATTCTCATTTTTTTCCCACCCTGGTATTTCCTTCACAACCAAGCCGATATGCAATCGTTTTGTTTGGCCTGGTATGAGGAAGGATATAAAATCTAGAGTTCGTGGCTGTAACGATTGTCAGCGAGCGAAAGTTTTTAGACATAGCGAGGCTCCGCTTGGTACATTTGCTCAGCCAGATGATCGTTTTTCTCATATCCACTTGGATTATATAGGACCGCTACCCTTATCCGAAGGAAAGAGATTTTGTCTGACAATTATAGATCGATTCACAAGATGGCCTGAAGTGATTTGCTTCTCCGACATGACAGCTGAAACTACTGCACGTGCTCTTTTGCACAGTTGGATTAGCAGATTTGGTTCGCCTGTCACTATAACGATTGATCAAAGTGGATGCTTTGAGTCCTCTCTTTTTAGCAAGCTAACAAATATGTTGGGATCACATAGAATTCGTTCTGCAGCATACCATCCGCAATCAAACGCATGATAGAGCGATTTCATAGGCACATTAAAGGAGCGCTCAAAGCTCACGTAAATCCAACATGGACGGATATTTTGCCGATTGTTTTGCTTGGTTAGCGAACTGTCTATAGGGATGATCTTAATGCAACAACCTCTCAACTGGTATATGGTACTAATTTGAGATTGCCTTTCGATCTATTGTCAGATGAAAATTATAAAAAAACCGATAACTGCAAATTTTGTATCGGATTTAATTGGAATGATGAGGAAGTTGAATCCAATAGCCACCCTCTCTCATGGAAATAGCAAAATATACATTAATCCAACATTAAAATCGTGTACACATGTTTTCTTAAGAGTAGACAGAATTGTTCCTCCTTTAACACCACCCTATACAGAACCTCACCGTGTACTAAAACGAAATGACAAAAATTTTATTCTGGATGTAAATGGCAAAAAAAACTGCAGTAACTATTGATAGACTTAAGCCAGCATATAAACTCAACCCTGATTTAAAGCAATTATAGGTTAATGGAAATCAGTCAATCATTCCAATCTCAGAGGGTAAGAGTAATGCAAAATCAGGTGCGAAAGCTAGTCGACGTGTTCATTTTTCTAAACAGTTAGTGCAATATATCACATAAATGAGTTTTATGTAATACTTGTGTTCTGCTAAGTATTTTTGGTTTTGTTTTTTGCTATATAGAACATGTAATTCTATGTGCAGGTTGTATTGCTTAATTTTCAATCTAGATGTATTATATGAATATAATTGTAATGTATTGTAAGTGATATGTATAAAAGTTTCGTTTCCTTCGACACTGGGGGGATAGTTTGTAGCGAGCGCCGAATATTCACTGCTGCGCTGTTGACTGACGTTTGCATTTTCTCCGGCTCCATCCAATGGCGTGGAGGAATGTAGCGCCGCTCGGGAGAAGAGCATGTATATAAGAAGCTGGCTCACCGCCATGAGAGCTAGCGAGGAGTTTGCCTGTTGTAGTTTTGTTACCCACTTGGGAATCTTAATTGTTTAAATAATGTTTTTAATAAAGTTAATTTGAAATTTTACTTGCATCATTTACTCCGTACAGCATGCACGACCTCGTTAAATATGTATGTTTATGATACAATTGGCAATATTGAGTTATGTTGTATTGTGTTTAATTTTTTAAAATTGAATAAACTGATACATTTATGTCTTCTTTCAAATTCATCCACACATATATTTTTGTGTGTTATGATATACAGAAGTGAATTAATTTCAATGAAAGGAATTAAATAACATGATTCATACCACATGTGCAATTTCGAGTTTTCTCTCAGATTTCAACAAGTATGAAAAAACTTTCTGTTCAGAAGTAAAAATTTATGGGCTTTTGCATACAGATCTATAGTAATTTGCAACGATTTCCATTTTCTTTTCACTAATGACTAGAGACAGAAATAAACTTAAAATACATATTCAAAAATATGTGACAAAAAATTAGTGAAGTCATTCTTAAGATCTTCTGTGCCTACAATATCCACCAAAAATTGAGTAGTCTTGTTTAGTTGTATAACAAAGTGCGAGTTATAACCATTATTTCATCAACTGTTTCAATGCAAGTTTTTGAAGACTTTCAGATATTATACAAATAAAAAAAACTATGTGATTAAACAATTATGTTCATTTCTAAGCTCAAATAATGTTATAACGCTTTTGTGGGGCATAATAGCTAGATTTTTCATTCCAAAAAGTTAGATTTCATTGAATAATTTACATTAGAGAATTAAAAAAAATTAAACTCAATGTATTCTTAAAGCAATTATAAACAGTATATGAATGATCATAACATTTTAACTTAACTGTCAATAGTTGTAATGAAGCGCCTTCGGATATATGAAAATTTCATAGAAATATTAAGAGGTGAAGTCGATCGAAGGCTTTTATCATTACATTGTTTTGATGAAATTGGGAACGCCGGCTGAGCGGGACGATAATTATAGAGCGGAGAGGTCCTGTGTGACGTAAGGCAGTGAATAGTCTTGCGGCGGTGGTCAACTTGGGAGGTAGATCGCCAGACAAGATTTAAGAGAGTTTATCGTCAGGATTTGACACTACACGACAATGGACTGTGTTTTCAGATTTACAACGGCGGCATGTAAGAACCAAGGGCGTCATGTGAGGTTTATGCAGGCATGTTTTCCGTGGGGGCGTGTGCGGCTTAGCTGAGGGCGGCCAATAAAATAAAGTTTGAAGTGAGCAAGCGAATGAGTTTTTTTGCTGAATCTTGTATGGATGAGAAAATTTTGAGGAGGAGGAGACACGAAAGAAGAAAGGAGTTTGAAATGTATAAATTAGGGAGTTTAAAAAAAAAGGGGGCTCTCAACGGGGTTATTAACAAAATAAATTTTAAAAAACACAACGCACCCAACTACCCCTTTATAAATAATTTAATATACTAACTAACTATTTCACGCCCGTTAAAATAACTTTGGACGAGCAATACGACAATAGTTATTTTAACCTTTCTTCTTATGTGGCATAAAAAAAATTAATAAAATATCAGTTTTAAAAAGCTGTAAAATGCAATGTACAATTACCCCATCCATTTGCAATTAAAGTTATTTAAATCATTCTTTTTCTAATACAAAAACACTTCCAAGGAAGTGGTAGATAATTTTTCTGTCCATTTCCTTGATTTCAGGGTTGGCCAAAACTGCAAAACCTACATACACATGTACGATGAGAATGTTTTTTTCTTTACAGGGTTCTAAATTAATTTCAAGTTTGTTTAATCCTTGTGTTAAAAAGTCTGTGACATTTCAAAAACAAAACACCGATCAAAAAGTGAAATTTTATTCCCCTAAAATGAATGATCACTGTTATTTGTACCCAAAATAAATCCTTGGATTTAAATGTGAGATCTAAAGACTGATGTGTTCTCAGATTATACATCTTAAACAAATGTTTCACCTGAGACATTAATTGAAATCAAAAGATTTTTTATTCATCAGATTTTTTTAACAGTATGGGAATCTATCTCAATGCATCAACTCATAGATATGCAAGTTCCTACATAAAAATATATATCAAAATTAATCATTCTTAGCATTCTTAGAATTAAAAGTCTTTTCTTTGCTTTGATCTTGATCTTGATAATTGTTAAGATAATAACTGAATCAGAGGCCGATAGTAAATATAAAGTAAGTTTAATTGGGAAGCACAACACAGTACTAGATCATTATATGCTCACATGTCAACTAACTACCCTGTTGCCAAAACGCATGCTATAAGAAAGGATACAAAAACAGTTACAGTTACATCGAAACATACACTAAGGAAAATGTGATTACTTACAACACCCTCCCTTTTTCACACATTACTTTACACTGATATCGTAGATCAGACAGTCTGGGTTTTGGCAAACATTTTGTAAATAAATCAGCTAACTGATGTTCTGTAGCGACATTCACAAGATTTATATTGTACAATTTTATAACATCCCTAACATATTTTAATTTAATGTCTAAGTGATTTAATATAGCACAGTTGTTTTCATTTAGTATGGCCTTAATGACCGACTGATTATCCTCAAAAATCGAAATATAAATATTTTCACACTCTAAAATTTCCTTCATTACATTGTAAAGAACAATTAGATCCTGAACAGCTTTTGCTAAAGCCAAGATTTCTGCCTCAGTAGAGGACAGGGAAATGGATGTTTGTTTCTTTACGCACCAAAAAGCAGGACAATTATTAAAGAAAATAATATAACCAGAAACAGACTTTCTATCATATGCATCAGACCCCCAATCTGCATCAACATAAACATTAATCCTAATATTGTCACTATTAGTTTTACAAAACAACAATTTGAGTTCAGATGTCAATTTTAGATAGCGAAGTATTCTTTTCAGTCCAGCCCAAGCACTATCAGTTGGTTGCTCTTGAACTTGACTCAGGCAGTTTACAGAGTACAGAATATCAGGACGGGTCGTCATAGACAAGTAAAGCAGAGCCCCTACAAGTTCACGGTAGGGACCATTAAATCTTTCACCAAGCATAAAACTTGAGGAAGTTGACATAGGCACAAGAGGAGTATCTGTTGGCTTAATATCTGCCATTTTGAACTTATTTAAAATCTTCTCAACATAAGCCTTTCGGCTTAAAGAAAGTTTATCGTGGGAATATTCCAAACATATTCCTAGGAATTCATCGGCAATTTCAAATTTGGACATCTCAAATTCCTTTCTATTTGTGGTGCAGAAGAATTGAATCAGTATTTGAGGCAAAGAACTTGGACATTTATTAAGAAAATGAAGCTGATGTAACGAAAGCAGAAGAAGTTGCCGACAAGAAGGCTTATGCCTTGATGTTCTCAATTTTGAGTGACAAAATTTTAGTTTCGCTTCCAGAAGAAAAAGCGTTTGCTACAATTCTCACAAAGTTGAAATCGATATATGCAAGAGAAGGTACTATAAGTCACATATTAGTCAGAAAAAGACTCGCAACGTTGAAAAGAAATGGGAAACTGTTATGCAAGAACATACTGAAGTTAACGGACTTGTAACGCAGTTAAAGTCGTGTGGCGCGACAGTGAATGATATGGATGTTGTCGTGTATCTTTTGATGTCACAGCAACCGGAATATGACTCAGCGAAGTCTGGCATCGAAAATCAACCATCGAATAACTTGACGTTAGAGTTTGTGTGTAGCAGTCTTCTGGACGCCGAAGCTTTATTAAAGGATCGTCGAACTTCAGAGTCGAAACTGGTAAAGAGTGAATCATCGAATAACGTTGCTTTTTCTACAAATTATCGAAATTCTGTGTGTTTCAAGTGCCATAGAGGTGGACACACCACCAAATTTTGCCGTATGAATTTGGCTTGCTATCAGCGCGGTAGAACAGGACATGTAAAACGAAACTGCCGGTCTCAGACTGTAAAGAACTCTCCACCGAAAGAAGCAGCAGTAGCCGTGATCTTTGTTGCAGGAAAAACGGAAATCCACACTTTTATCGTTGATAGCGGTGCGACGGCTCATATGTGTTCACATCAAGAATGGTTTGAAGAATTGAATCCTTCAACCGGAACTATGTCTTGGGCATCAAAATTAAGTCAGCTAGAAGTTACAGGAATTAGAACTATTCGTGGCACGTTGGAAAACAAACAAGAAATACTCCTTACCTTACATTTTTCAATTGAATGTAAATCTTATTTCTGTGAAATAAATTCTAAAAGCTGGATATTCCCTTGCTTTAAAAAACGAAGGAGCTGTTGTCGAGAAAGGAAGTAAAAGTTTTATTTTGTGCAAGCTAAATTCCAAAGGTGAATATGCTTGTGATCTTACGCCCACCGTGTCAAATTCACTTATGGCAGAAAAAGAAGAAGCCGAACTTTTGCATCGCAGACTAGGTCATTCAGGAAATCATGTTATGAAGAGGCTCGGGCTACATACGAGTGGTTCCTTTTATGAAAACCGTGTACTATCAAAGCTGCCCGCAAAGCCCATCGGAAAAGGAAACCGCAGCAGAGTAAAAGCCCCTATGAAAATGATTCATTCTGATTTGTGTGGACCCGTTGAACCACAGACTCCATCAGGAGAAAGTCTTGACTTTAGTTGATGACTATTTTAATTTTTGTGAAGTGCGTGTGATTAAGAGAAAAAGTGATGTTGCTTCAGAGATAAAGAAGCTTCTTAAGTTGAATGACAGTGTTGAATGACAGTGTCAGAGGAATTCGTTTAGATAATGCTCAAAAATATTTATCTGGTGAACAAATTGTAAACAAAGCTGGTGTGACTATAGATCCTTGTCCCCCTTATACCCCTCAATTAAATGGTGTTGCAGAAAGAATGAATAGGACACTTTTGGAAAAACGTCGTGCTTTACTATATGATTCAAATTTGCCTAAGAATCGTTGGGGATATGCTATTCAAGTTGCTGCTTACCTTCATAACAGAATTCCCAGTGAAAGTGTTAATTATTCTGGTACTCAAATTCCTTGAGTATTCTTTGATCAGGTCCTGGTCTTTATTCTCGGTGAGAAATCATCAATTCGACACACAAAATGAAGCTCATTTTAAACACAAAAAAACAACATTTAATAATCTGCGAAGTTTGGATTTCAGACTTCGTCTAAACAGACGTCATTACATTTTAAAGCAATTCTTTTTTTTTTCAATCTATCGGGCGACGCAGCGCCCTCTATAAACAAATCTTTACATACTCCCCCCACAGTGAACAACAGGTTCATTCCTAAACGAAAATACCAATTACCATTCATGAGAATAATAATGCTAAATAACATTTCTTAAGTTAGTAAATAACACATTTTGCAAACATCAAATATCAATGTAATTCAATAATTCAAAAAAAAAAATAATAAAAGATGTAATAACTTTATAGCTGTTAAAAAGAAAATGCAATTAGAGTTTTTAGTCAGCTATTTCTAAATTATATAAGAGTTGGATTGGACGTTTAAGTGTCAGATTAGAAGTTTTGATGTTACACGATCTTATTTTTCCGTCTCTGCCAGGAATCGTCTCTATTACACGTCCAATTTTCCAGACAGTTCTTGGAACACGCTCATCATGGATTAAAACCAAGTCGTTTACTTTAAAGGTTGAGGTACAGCTCTTACGCTTCTCAGAATGAAGAGATCGTAAGTCCAGCATGTATTCCCTTTTCCACCTTCGCCAAAAATGATCCAGGAGTCTTTGTCGATTATAATACTTCTTATTGAGGTGCTCACTGGATGACGATTTATCTAGGATAACAGGAATATTTGGTGGTAGGGAAGTTGCACGTTCTCCAGTTAAAAAATGGGCTGGTGTTAAACATGAAGGTTCATTAGGCTTACTGTACAAGTAACTGATGGGTCTATAGTTGATTACAGATTCTATTTCAACTAGAATGGTTTCTAGCTCATCTGACGTCAAACGTGATTTTCCGAGGATCTTTCGCAGACATGACTGTTTTCACCATTCGCTCCCAAAAGCCGCCCCACCAGGCAGCTCTTGGAGCTATAAATTTCCATTCTATTCTTTTAGAACTGTAGAATGTCTTTACGTTATTATGGCTAATTGTATTCCACAACAACCCAAGTTATTTCTCAGCTCGCTTGAATGTTTGGGCATTGTCAGTGAATACTACACTACAAAGACCTCTTCTAGCGACGAATCGTCGAAAGGCTAGTAAAAATGACTCAGTACTCAGGTCTTGCACTAGTGCTAGATGCACTGCTCGAGTTACTACACATGTTAGTAACACTTACTAAACATGTTAGTAGCGCAGTCGAATATAACACTTTAAAGTCACTGCAGAATTTTTCACCTTAATGTAAAGGGGACCTGCGAAATCTAAACCGCTCACAGCAAAGGGTGGATACTCAGTTACTCTGTCAGATGATAGAGGAGCAGTAATTTGTTGACCTGCTTTAGCAGTAAATTTTCGGCTTATCATACAGCGGCTTATGAAAGTTTTAACTATTTGTCTACCTCGTGGTATCCAAAAGGTCTCTCTAACTTTAGACAATGTACTTGCTACTCCTAAATGCATTACTTGATTATGTGCTGACATCACTATCAATTCGGTTAGTCTACTGTTGCTAGGGATTAACCATGGATGCCTTTCTCTGAATTCAAATTTAGAATTTTGTAGTCTCCCACCGACTACCGTTATTCCTGTGTTATCTAGACACGGATTTAAATCACGAATACTGGAGTTCTTAGGAATTGGATTTCCTTCTTTCAAACATTTAAATTCCATAGGAAAACATTCCGCTTGAATATTTCTAATCCACAGTCTCTCAGCATCCAAAATTTCTTCTGCGGTGAATTCTGAAGTCATTCGCATTTTCTTATCTTTTAATTTTGAATTTTCTGTAAACCTTTTCACCCAAGCAGTTATTCGATATACCCTTTGAATAGAACTATATTTCTTCAAATCCAGGATCCTTTCTGGATTTTCTTTTCCTTCTGCAGTTATACTGTTAAAAATGGCTGCTTGTTTTAATCGTTTTTCATTTTTAACATTATCTTCACAAATAAATTTATCTCCATTATTCGGCCACAGTTCCATTGGCAAGATTAGCCATTTTGGCCCTTTCCACCATTTTTCTCCATTCAACAAGTCTTCCGCTAAACATCCTCTTGAGAGCATATCTGCCGGATTATCCTTTCCGCTGCAGTGTTTCCAGTTTGATGGTTCAGTCAAGCCTTGAATTTCACTAACGCGATTACATACAAAGGGTTTCCATTGCTTAGCATTTCCCTTAACACAATGTAATGCTATTGTGGAATCAGACCACAATGTATAATTACTTCTAATGCCAAATATTTCCGTCAGGGAATGCAACAATCTGGCTCCAATTAATGTTGCCATCAATTCAAGTCTAGGTAGGCTTAATTTCTTTACTGGAGCTACTCGAGATTTAGCAGCTACGAAAGTAACCTCAAAGCTACCTCCCTGGTTTCTAAATCGAAGGTATGAAACTGCTCCATGCGCAACTTCGCTCGCGTCACAGAAGACGTGCACCTGAAATTCTGGTACATCGCCATCGTCTTCTTTGAGGAAATACCATGTTGGAACAGATAATTTTTCTAGAATGGGGATTTCTAAGCACCATTTGTTCCATTTATTTCTCAATTCTTCTTGTGATTCTTCATCTCAGTCTTGACCTCTCTCCCATATTTCTTGCAACAAAATTTTTATACGAATAGTAAAAGCAGTTATAAACCCAATAGGATCAAACAATTTGCAAGACAGTTTTAACACACTTCTCTTAGTATTTTTTGATTCTTTGAAAGCTTCTAACAATGGTGATAAATCTAATTTAAAATCATCAGTTTCAACATTCCAGATTATACCTAAAATCTTAATAGGGATCAGATGTTCTTTTTGAAGTTCTTCAAACTTAGTTTCATTCCAAATATTACAAAGCTCTTTAGAATTACTCTTCCATTTTCGAAGATGACAGTGTGGGGAACAGTGAAGGGACAGTGTTGCAATTGAATGATTCATGATTTTGGTAACAAAATACACAATTTTGTTTTACATTAGAGACAAACGTAACAGTTGGATTATTTTTAGGATTGAAGTATTTATAATTCGGACCTTTGTCAAATTTACTCGAAATTACTTGTTTTGGTTGTCTTTCGGTTTGGGTTAATAAGATAGACGACTCTCTACACTCAATTTCTCGTTTTAAGAATTGCATTAATTCAAGAACATCAAATTCTGTATTAGATTTCCTTTGTCTGTTGTATTCTAAACTTATATCATCTGGAATCAGTTTGAGCAAAATTGGACATAATAACTGGCCACATGTTCCTGCAGCTACGTTTAAACTTTCAAGTGATCTCACATTTATTTCTAAATCATCAAATAGCCGTCTGAATGCTTTAATATTGGTCGAGCTTTTTACAGGAGGTAAATTTAACAAGTTTGTCATGTGACTATTTATAACGATAAAATCGCGACCAAATCGGTCAGTTAGTAAATTGATGCTCTTAATGTAATTTTCTTCTGTAAGCGAAAAACCTTTTATAGCGTTTACCGCAACTCCTTCTAATAACATTTTTAAATATGAGAATTTCTCTGTCTTACTTAAGTTATCATTTTCATGAATCGCATTTTTAAATTGCTGCCAAAATTCAATCCAAGAACTTGGATCTCCATTAAATTTTGGAATTGTAAGTTTAGGTAAACTAACAACTTTTCTTTTTAACTCATTATTATGTGTTAATTCTTGGCGATAAATCGACCGAAACATCTGATACACTTTTTACATGCTCTTTTATTAGCCTAGCTATTTTACCTTTCCATTTGATTATTTTCTCCGAATATTCTTCAATACCAATTATTTCATTTTCGATTTCATTAGAACCAATTAAATTCTCTATCTGAGCATCTAGAACCTTTAACTGATCACACTTTTATAACAATTGCTCATTTAAATCCTTCAATTCTTCTAGTTTAATATTAGCTTCGATTTTTTCATCATAGAAAACAACTTCAATTTTTGAAATCAACTTCTTAGTTAAAGCTCTAACTGTGCTTCTTTTCTTGCAGATTTTATCTAACTCAGCCATAGTAATGCATGCAGGCTAATAATTTCTCACTCACCTAATTTAAATCTAACTTTCGAATTTACCCGATCGTGGTCCCAAGTTGTTGCGCCATGTTAATTATTCCGGTACTCAATTTCCTTGAGTATTCTTTGATCATGTCCTGGTCTTTATTCTCGGTGAGAAATCATCAATTCGACACACAAAATGAAGCACATTTTAAACACAAAAAAACATTGAATAATCTGCGAAGTTTGGATTTCAGACTTCGTCTAAATAGATGCCATTACATTTTAAAGCAATTCTTTTTTTTTCAATCTATCGGGCGACGCAGCACCCTCTATAAACAAATCTTTACAGAAAGCATTGATAATAATATTCCATGTGAATTGAACTATTCCAGTAAACCTGATATGAGTCAAAGTGTTTGGATGCGATGTCTATGTTAAAATTCCAGAGGCTCACAGAAGAAAGCTTGATCCAAAATCGAAAAGGATGATCTTTGTTGGATTCACTAACATGTGTGTTCAGACCTGTCACGCCCTCTAGCGCGCGAGAGAGAAAAAGGTCAGAAGCTATGTGTAAGCGGAGCGAGAGGTCGCAATTGATGAGCGGCATGTGTAACCTTTAGATAAATAAAATTGCAAAGTGAAACAAATCCTCGAGTTGTTATTGTGAAATGAGTGGGAAGAGAACACCTGGTCCGTCGAACCGGAGTGGATTCCGCGATTCTTCGGATTTTAAAAGTGAGAAGAATTCATCTGCAGTCGGCGCCATGGAACAATTAGGGTTAGCGGCATCAATCACAGTGGATTTGAAATACTACTGCTGTGCCCCGTTCTCTCATTCTTTCAAAAAAAATATAGTGAGTAAGCGAATAGTACATAACTGTCATCATGTCATTGTCTAAATTAAGCAAAAATATGTTAAAAAGTTCGTATACTGAACTGGATTTTCCGTTTTCACCTTCCGCAAAAATTATAGAACTTATAGGTTTAATAGACAATAGTGAAATATTTAAAGAAAACTTTGATGTTGTAACAAATGAAATTACAGAAATTTTGGAAGAAAAACATAAAAAGGCGGAACAGGCCAAAAACGAAAGAATTGTAAATGAACTAAAGCTAGAGATCGAAAAGCTTTGCTTTTGCGTTTAGACAAAGAACTGAAGCTTTTAAAGCTCAAGTTTGCATCTTATGAGAGTAAATCGCTTAACGGTGGTGTGCCGAGTTTTAATTTAGAGAATTTAATTGAAAGTATAATAATTACAAGATAAAAAGAACTTTTTATATACCACGTTTTTAAATTTCTGCTGAATCATATAAACTTGACAATTCTATGTATTAATAAATACTTTAAAAAAATTTTTTTGATGAATTATCCGATCAACTTGAAATAAAATGATTAAATGCGTAATCAATCGTTTAGCTCGGAATTGGAATTTAACTTGCGTTTAAATTTTTGTTCCCGTTCCGGACGAAAGATGGCTGCACCATTCTACAAAACAAAATTAACTGAAAATGAATTCAATCCTGCTTAAAGATGGCTAAAAGTATTAAAAGAATGCATTGTCATCGTGTTCTGGGCTATTCTAAAAGTTTCAAATGTCTAGCTAGTCGGGAAGTTAGTTAAAAATCGATTGCAAGATTTGTACTGGACAAACACACACACAAACAAGAAAGCGAGTTAATAAAAACATGGTAATAATAAAAATATTGACTATTCCAGTTCCTAAAAATGTTGAGTGTTTTAATCTCTTTTTCAATTCGCTCGAGAATGCTTTCAAGACAAAAGGAGTAAGTGATAAATTTAAAGCTGAGATTTTATTAAATATTGTAGGAGATAGAAAGGGCAATTTAATGGGTTACCTAAAAGAAGAAAGAGTTAGGTGATTATGAAACAATTAAGTCTATGGTTTTGAAAGAATTTCAACCCCTCATTTAATATGGAAGTGGAACTGGATGATTCGAGCGAAGGCTTCGAGGTAATAACTGTTGCAAGTTCAATCCTAAACAGAAATGAGTGTCGGAAGAATTGAATAGGAACAACATAATACTGAAACAGAAAAGAATGATGATCGAAGGAGAAAAACAAAGAGTTTCATTGATGTTGAAATGGTAGACTGCGAAGAAAACAATGAAAGCTTTTTTTTTCACTATATGAAGTCTCGGGAAATATTCAAGATGCTCGACACTCAGCTAAGTAGTCGCTTAATAGGCAAGCGGAAAAAATGTTACGTCTTTCAAAGTTAAAATTTCTGGCAGCGAATGTAGGAGAAACCGTATGATAAGAATAACAGCTGTAGATAGGGGTAAGGCTGATAGGCGGAATATATTATGTGTTATAACTTCTAAGGAAAATGAAAACTTTTATAAACTTGGTACAAAACATGGGATTTTAAACCACCTGTACACAAGGAATGATTTTACTGTTTGCAAGGAAGCTTTCATTTCAGTGAATGAAGTTCCAGTTAATGAAATAAGTCTAAGAGAATGTGCTCGTAAGGATTCCACTTAGGTGGTCAAGGATTTTAGTATTGCAATTGTAGAAGCAAATGCTACTCAAGTCGCTGCAAATATAAAAAGTCAAAAACATTTTGTAATTCGAAATGCCACAGTAGCTCTTAATGCCAAAATAAATAATTTGTTGAAAAAGTAATAATACTGCCTTTGTAATGTAATCTGAGGTAATAAACAATAAATGTATCTTATAAATAACACTAATTATTGTCGTATGTCACTGGTCTCGCAAAATATGAATGATTTATGAATTTGAACTTATCGTTGTAATATACTATGTTTAACCTATTTGATCCAATGTTATAAGTTTGATTTGAATTTACAAAAACGCCGGAGAGTACGTTGAAATTTTGATTTAGATAAAATATATTGATTTAGCATTTTCACAGTTGTAAATATATTATAGTTGCATACACTACCGAGATGCCACAATACACATGCAATATTTATGAGTTAATTTAAAAACAAGAAATATCAATTGTGACATAATCATGTGTAAATTATATATTAATAATTCTGAAAATATATATTTCATTATAAAGCAAGATAGAATTTAAAAAAGTGAAATAAAGGTAAGATCAAATAAAACAATACATGTTTAATTTGAATACAGATCATTTTAGGAAAAACAAAATTATCAACCAAAAGTACAGATGATATATAAAGAAATATCATGTTCTCCCTAGATTGGGACAAAAATATTCCTTTGCGCAATAAAATCCCGTTTCATACGATAGTGGGGAATTGGCTAAATCCGTGAATAGCAAGAGACGTCTTTTACATATGTTCTCAAAATAGAAACTTTTCTCTCATACCTTCAGGCTCACAGTTATTTTTCATAAATTACGCTGTGCAGAAAATCTTTCCTTGCACGCAGTGCAGGTGAAAGGTTTCTCTCCTGTATGGGAGCAAAGATGTTTAATTAAAGGACCCTGACTTGAAAATCTTTTTTCACACAGTACAGGCAAAAAATTACTCTCCTGTAAGGTTACAGGGGTATCTTTTTAAATTACTCAGACGAGAAATGTTTTCTCACGTGCAGTGCAAGCGAAAGCTTTCTCTCCTATTTCGGTACCGAGATGTAATTTTAAATTACCATTTACAGAAAATCTTTTATGACACACAATGCGGGCGAAAGGTATCTCCTCTGTATGGGTATGGACATATGTTTTTAGAGTACACAGCTGAGAAAATTTTTTCTCCCATATAGAGCAGGCGAAAGGTTTCCTGTATGGGTACGGAGATGTCTTTATAATACACACAGGTAAGAAAATCTTTTTTCACATTCAGTGCAGGTGAAAGGTTTCTCTCCTTTAGAGGTACGAAAATATCATTTAATAGCTGAGAAAACCTTTTCTCGCATAAAGTGCAGGCGAATGGTTTCTCTTTTTGAGTACGGAGATGTTTTTTTAAATCACTTTGCTGAGAATACCTTTTCTCACATATAGTGCAGGCGCAAGGTCTGCACTATATGTGAGACCTTTAACAATAATTCTCTCTGGTATGGATAAACAGGTGTCTTTTTAAAGTACACTCTACAGAAAATATTTTCTCACCTGCAGTGCAGGCGAAAGTTTTCTCTCCTATACAATGGCAGATCTATGGCGGGAGGCAGGAGGGGCAACTGCCCCTCACCAAAAAAGCCCGGCGTATTTTTTCACAGCCTAAATTATATAATCGTAGACCTAATACTAAATGAGTTTAAATTTAAAATGAGACAATGTTTATTTAATATATATATAATATTTATTTATTTATATATATTTATATACATATAACCTTAAGAGCCGACGTTGTCCCCCCCAAAACTCTGGACTGGAGCCGCCTCTGCTCCTGTATGGGTACGGAGATGTTTTTTTAAATCACCTTGCTGAGGAAACCTTTTCTCACATATACTGCAGGCTAACGGTTTCTCTCTGGTATGGGTACGGAGATGTCTTTTCAAACTATCCCCTACAGAAAATCTTTTCTCACACACAATGCAGAGGAAAGGTTTCTCCCCTGTATGAGTACGGAAATGTTTTTTTAAAGAACTAAGCTGATAAAATTTTTTCTCACATTCAGTGCAGGCGAAAGGTTTCTCTCCTGAATGGGTACGGAGATGTCTTTCTAAATCACCCTGTACAGAAAATCTTTTCTCACATACAGTGCAGTCGAAAGGTTTCTCTTCTGTATGGGTACGGAAATGTCTTTTTAAATTACCCTCATCAGAAAACCTTTTCTCACATTCAGTGCAGGCGAAAGGTTTCTCTCCTGTATGAGTACGGAGATGTATTTTTAAACTACACTTTAGAGAAAATCTTTTCTCACATTTAGTGCAGGCAAAAGGTTTTTCTCCTGTATGGGTACGGAAATGCCTTTTTAAAGCAACCAGCTGAGAAAATCTTTTCTCACATACAGTGCAGTCGAAAGGTTTCTCTCCTGTATGCGTACGGAAATGTCTTTCTAAAGCACCCTGTACAGAAAATCTTTTCTCACATATAGTGCAGGCAAAAGGTTTCTCTCCGGTATGAGTACGGAGATGTTTTTTTAAATAACCCTCTGCAGAAAATCTCTTCTCACATACAGTGCAGGCGAAAGGTTTCTCTCCGGTATGGATACGGAGATGTATTTTTAAAGAAATCAGTTGAGAAAATCTTTTCTCACATTCATTGCAGGCAAAAGGTTTCTCTCCTGTATGAGTACGGAGATGTGGTTCTAAATTACTCTGTGCAGAAAATCTTTTCTGACATATAGTGCAGGCGAAAGGTTTCTCTCCCGTATGGGTACGGAGATGTGTTTTTAAATCACCCTGCTGAGAAAATCTTCTCTCACATACAGTGCAGGCGAAAGGTTTCTCTCCCGTATGAGTACGGAGATGTGTTGTTAAAGCACACAGCTGAGAAAATCTTTGTTCACATTCATTGCAGGCAAAAGGTTTCTCGCCTGTATGAGTACGGAGATGTGTTTCCAAATTACTCTGTACAGAAAATGTTTTCTTACATACAGTGCAGGCGAAGAATTTCTGTCCTGTTTGAAAACGGGGGTGTATTTCTAAGTCACTCATCTGAGGAAATCTTTTCTCATATACAGTGCAGACGAAAGGTTTCTATCCTGTATGGGTACAGAGATGAATTTATAAATCACACAGGTGGGAAAATCTTATTTTACATAAAGTGCAAGCGAAAGATTTCTCTCCTGTGGGGATATGGAAATGTGTTTTTAAACTATCCTGTTCAGAAAACCTTTTTAGATATACATTGCATGGGAAAGGTTTCTCTCCAGTATGGGTACAGAGTGGTTTATCAGCAATGTGGTTTAAAATATGCACATTTAAGGCAGCAAATTGTGAAAATGGTTCTTCACATGAATTATATGTGAAGATTTCCTCTTCAATGTGAGGGAGAAGCTGTGAAACTTTTTACATTTAGACCAATGCTACATTAACCCACATGCAGCGCATTCATCTTCAGTTTCAGTAGGGTTCTGTTCAGGAATGTCTTTCGTGGGAAGGTCCTTTTATACTGGAAATGCAAGACATTTACTCTTCTGGTATGTCGCCATTTCTAAACACGATGATCCAAAAACAAACTGCGAGTAATACACTGTACTCCAGAATTTCTGGACTCTACAAAGATCTTAGTTTAGCACCTAACGATCTGTACTGAGCATCTGAAAACGGAGGAAAAAGAAATTGAATGGTATATGTTAACTGTATAGCATCAAGGTTCACATTTTTAAAGTTAAATAAACAGTAAAATATAAAAGTTTGTTCTTGCTGGAAAAAGATATATATATATATATAAAGTAAGATGTTAGAAATAATGGACTGCTTATAATAAACTATTGCGCATTTAAACTATTACAATTAGGGCACAAGATTTCTCCGCAAACCTTATAGTTTTGTCCTGTAGATTATAAAGATGTGCAGAGATTTCATGCTTCGGTTTGAACGGATTTCCATAAAATAACTGATTTTGGCTCGATCAATAATGGGAAAGCAGTATTGCTATTTTTTTGTTTGATATTTATTACAGTTGTGAGTAATTTAAAATAATTTCGTAATTAATTATGAAAGTTTATAAATATAATGTATACATTAGGATAACAGTGATATAAATGCCACACATTTATTTTCTTTCATCTATTGTCAAATATTGCATTTATGTGATTCTTAAAATAACTTTATCAAACATTTCAAAATAATTATCTGTGGACCTCTCATAGTCCATGAGATTTATGTCATGAATAGACAGGTGAAAATTTTTTTTCAGACCAACACCTTTTGAAATGTACTAGGATATTAGAAGAATGTAATAAAAATTCTAAACAAAATAAATCTACACAGGTACCAGGTGATGCTCCATAAAAAAATTACTTGTAAAAATATCTTAAGTTTTTATAATTTTGAAATATTAATTCAGAACTGCTAAAAGAAGTAATACCCCTCTTATTTCTTATGCAATCTATTTTTTAACTTTTTAAGACCTTTTGAGCGGGTTGTAAATTAAGCTTTCCAAATGAAAGCGCGATATGACTTGAGACTTATCTAGTCATAGTGATGTGACACAACTTCAAATTATACTAAATAAGCAGAATTTCACAGCCTCTAAAGAAAAAAAAATTACAGCTATAAACTTCAGTAGAAAAATAATTACATTACATGCCTTTCTAATTATATTTTCACTGAAGTACGATGCTCATACAGATGCATGAAAAGGGGCGGTAAAAATGTCATTGCGGTAACCATAATCACTAGTTTCACAACGTGCTGGAGGATGCTTGTTATGAACGGGGTTACTGAAACGTTGCCTTTTTTGCTTCAAAAAATGTTTAATGATTTTGTAACAATTGTTTTAAAGCTTTATTCGTACATTGCAAAGATTTTTTTTCTGAAAACCTTTAATTTTCAGAATTAAAAAAGTTTCTAAATTGGGAGTAGGGGGCGATTGCTACTTACTAAAATTCAATATAAATAAACCCAAATCTTTATAAAATTGGTATTTCTTGTTATTTCTATATTAAAAAATATTTGGAAAATAACTTATCTATCTCCAACGCCCTTATTAACTCAAAAGAATTAAGGAGTTCACTTAAGTGTCTCAAAACACGCAGGTCCTCAGGTGAGGATGGTATATTCTCTGAGTTCCTCATGCACTTACGACCTAGAGCTTTTGAATCAAAAACTCAATAAAATTTGGTCTTCGGGATATCTTCCCTCCTACTGTTGTAAATCTACAGTTATTAAGATTTACAAAAAAGACAAGGATCCAGGGGCTGTCCAGAGTTATAGGCCGATATCTCTGACAAATATATTTAGTAAGACCTTTGAAAGAGTCATTATCAGTAGATTGAACTGATTTTTGGAGACTACAGGCATTCTTGAGTAGGAGCAGGCTGGATTTCGAAGATTCAGATTCACCAACCATCATGATGCCCTTCTTAGTCAGTCCATTAAGGACGCTTTCGACAATAGACACATTCTATCTGCTGTCTTTGTGGATTTCAAATCGGCTTACGATCTGGTATGGAGAGAAAATCTTCTGAAGATCTCTGATATGGAACGATTGTCGAATCATAATAAAAAAAGTTGTCTTGCAGTGGATCCCGGCCCACTGCGGAATCGGGGGGAACGAGGCTGCTGATTTCCAAGCGAAAAGAGGGGCTTCTGTTTTACAGCTAAACAACCAGGATTTGGCCTACCATTCCATCAAGACGATAGTCAAAAAGACCCTCAGGTGTTCCTTCTCACAGGTTGTTGCTGCTAGAAGCGATCACAAGCCCTGGTATGTCCATGTCCATGATATCCCTGATTGGCCTAGAGGTAAATCTGTGGCAATGCTACGGCTTTTTTCTGGCCATGATTGCCTTCGCAAGCACCTCCAAAGAATTAACTTGGCTCCCGACCCTCTTTGTCTCCTGTGTGATAACCAGGAAGAATTGGACATGCTTCACCTTGCTTCTTGCCCTGCTCAGGCCTTCTTTATGGGAGCGCTATTGGATTGCCAGACATAAGTTGATGGATTAACTGATGTCATTTTCCTATCTTGTACTGGTATTTTTTGTCTTTTTGATATCTGTTGTCCTGTAACACTTGCCATTGGAAATAAAATAAAATTTAAAAAAATATTAATATATCCTAATTTCATCAAATTTATCATTTTTTTTATTACAAATAATTTATTTTTTGAGCACAAGGTGAGGGGGGAGGGATTGTAATTAAAATTTTTAATTAGAGTTCAATTAGTCCATAAAATGGTTTTTCTGTATTTTTGTATTCCTATATAACTTTGCAAAGAATTTTATAGTCCTGAATTCAGTACGTCTTTCTCAATAACTTTTAAAATTTGCGGAAGAGGTTATTCGAGTTTACATAAGCGTCGAAATTAAAAGTTTATTCCTAAAAATGCTCTATGGTGCATTTCCAGGGATAAAATTCCTATTTTCTATCATATTCCCAGTGGATGTTAGGCGAAAGAGTCCATAACAAAGTCTATGACTTAAGATAAATGTCAGCAATTTATTTGATTCTTTAAAAGGGGAAGATTGTACTGTAAACATTTTTCCAATATAAATTTGCATACACCCACTAAATGAACTATGCAAACCCAAACGGAACTATTATTATTCATCAGTGCACTAAAAATAATTATGCATGTCTAGAACAATTTACGCTGGGACTATAAATGTGAATGAGATTTATTTTGTATTTTAAACACTCTTCTAGCCTGTTATCACTAATAATAAAATACTTTTAATATAAAATTTGAAAACTAGAGTTAAAATTCGAAAAATGAAATTAGATAAATTAAGCATAATTAGAATCAGCAAAAATAACACAGCTCAACAAGGATTGGCTTGGTATGGGGCACTACGGTCATTTTTTTGCTACACGAGGGCTACTTAGACCGGGCCCTGCTACTTAAGGCCGATTCCGAATGGCTATAAACGTCTAACTCAACAGTGGGACTGGAACTCAGACTCTGGAACCAAATGCCAGCACCCTGGCTATTCCATAGAACAACAAGCATAATTAAAATAATTACATTTTGATTATTTTGAGTTACCGTTATCTGGATAATAAAATGAATAAAAAATTGTGTGATTCAGAGAATATTAGAAACTACACTGTTCTTACAGGGTAAGATAATCTCATAACATTTTTCACTTTGCGTATCAAGTCAAAGAATTACAAGATATCCACATAAACTGGAATTCTTTTCGTCAGAACTCTATAGTGCAGTTCAGTGCTACAGGCAATCAGATAAAATTTAAGTTACACATATTAAAATTCTTCTTGGTTACAAAAAAATCAAACCAATCTCTTCATAAACAATAAGATAGAAAAGCAACTGTCTATATAAATTATTTTCCAAAATAGAGTGTGAAATATTTATTCCACAGTCATAATTATTTTCCAGTTTTAAATGACTACACTGAAAGAAACACCAAAATTTTCATATCATATTTAACAAAAAAGTGATTAAAGAAAAAGTAATATAAAACAGTAATATATATAAGAATGATTTTTTTTTTTTGATGGATAAGTTAATAACAAAATAAACAGTCATAAAAAATTCCTTATATGATGAAATTTAGACTGTTAGGTCATATACAAACATTTTATGATCTTTATATAAATTACTTTCCATAAACTATTTTTTCTTTCCCTCCTCTTTCCAAATTAAGGAAAAATTTATGTAAACGTAAGCTATGGTGAGGACAAAGGCAAAACATTTACTGTCTTAATTATGAGCAAAGATTACAGAAAGAAAAAAATATTGTCTACTAAATGAGATATTGTTACTTTAAAAATAAATTGCAAGGCAAAAATCTTTCATAAAAATCTCACTGTACTATTTACTAGTACAAGGCAATTAACAATAAAGAAATTTTCAGCTTATACAACAATGAAAAAAAAATTTAAGATATCTGAGGTTTAGGATTAGGAGCATTTAAAACTTTTATACATAACTACCATATTTCTTGAGGTAGAGACTTACAGTCAATAACATTTGTGATTGGATTAGAGAGTAAATAATTGATTATTATTGGCTTTCATTGAGGGTGAATTTATGAGAAATATATATAGCACAGGCTGGATTAGTAACAGGTGCCAGAGGAGGAGGTGGCTTTTAATCATCTCTAAAACTTTCCAAGTATATATTTCTGTATGCTCATTCATGCATTTCCTCAGAGAATTTAAAGCAATTTTATTAAAAATTTCATTAATCAGCTTGTATTCATTTATAAACATGATGTTTTCTTTAAAAAGTTCATGATAAAATTCAGAGCCACTTTCAGGTTTCTTTACAATACCATCACTTAAAAGTAGACCAAGACATATAAAAGGGGTAAAATGAGGTGCGAGAAGATGCCACACAACAGAATGAATATCCTAGCATAAATTTACATTAAGTTATAAACAGAATTGTATACATGGGTCATTCTCAGATAAAGGGAATTTTATGTCCTTGAACAAAAAATTAAAATTTAATGAGTCTAACATGAATGTTTTAATTTTAATGTAAGAAATACTGTAACAGTCTGCATTGTGCAATAATATGAACATGGAAAAAAAATTAATTTGAATACTTCAAAAAATAAAAAAGTTGCAAATGTCATTACCATGGAATGTCCCTAACTTCAAATTTAATAATTCAAAATTATAGTTTAAAGCCTCGGAAAGCCTTAGAGCAAGGACAACATTAGTATAATAAATTTTCTTTCTGCATGTAATATAATTAGAAATTTAGCTCCAATACAAATATTTTTTTAATCATATTTAATTAAGCTTTATCAATGGAGTTAATTGTCATTACCATGGTGCAAAGCGTTTGCTTTCATAGCTCATCACTAAAGGGCACTAAAATAGTCTTAAACTTGCTACATTGTAGGTTAACACATATCCTAATAAGCAGTGATGTCTTTCTTTGTAGCAATATTTAAGTACTGTTTCTTTTTGACACTTTTATTTAAAAATTGGGAACAACATGTTTTTTAAGTATCATTACCATGTTTCACATTACTTAAATATAATAATAAAAATTAATAATTTTATTGATTGAATTACAAAGAACTCTGGGACGGCTTTCAAATTAAATATACTATAAGCCTTCAATTGCTATAATTAAGCCTAAAAGGAGCTTAACATTAAAAATGGTATTACCATGTCTTTTTGAAAACATGGTAGTGACTAACAGACCATGGAAATGAAAAATTTTAAAATTTTGTAATATTTTTCCATAAAAATTACGTCTATATTTTATAAATAAATTTGAGTAAATACAAATAATTTATTTTACTGGCTTAATATTTAAAAAGCTGAACTTACAAATCAATAATAACTATTAGAAGTGTGTATTTTTTTTCTGAAAAAAATATTTAATTTTTAACAAAAATGGAGGGAAAAGAATTTAGATTTTACATCATTTGTGTATATATGTATATTTATTTTATGAATGATACTAACAAGTGGTTAATGGTTAAAATCAAATATCTTAATTTTTAATTTACTGAGATTTTGTGAAACTAGATAATAAAGTAATTTGTTTAATATCCACTTATTATATGACAACAATACTAGTTGATTCAAATCATAAGAGCTTTAGAATTGTCCTATGTTTCAAGAAAATTAGTATTGCAGTTATGTAATAAGCAGGTGTGAAGCGAATTTCTATGCTGCTGTTTTAAAACTTGTTTCACATTTTATCTTGGAAATGGCCTTGTTAGTCATTGTTAGTTTCATTTAACTTGTCAGTTTAACTTGTCCTTGTTAGTTTCATTTAACTCATTTAAAATCAAACCATAATGAGAGTCTTAAGGGAGTACTTTTTCTGCTTCACTTAAAGTTTACCAACAAATCTAGTCATTATTTGTTTATTCAAAATGGCTAAGGTGAAAAAATTAAGCACTGAAGAAAAACTTCTTTGGAAACGAGAAAGGTAAAGAAAACACTGAGAAAAAACTTTAAAATGATCAAATTGCATATTCTGAAGCTAAAATAAAGGAGCATGAAAGATATCTAAGAAGAAAGGAAGAAAAGAAGGGGTATATGAAGTCTATCAGAAAGAGATCAAAGGCAGACAGGAAAAAGATAGCGAATTGTAACATATAATTATAGGCTGAAGAAAAACAATTCAAATCAAGTGACTTTTATAACACAAGCACCATGTGAAGGTGTTGATAATCCTCTTGAAATTTCTTCAAGTTCTTTGTCATTACAAAATAACTCAGATATATATCCATCAATTAGATCCCCTGAAAGTCCACAAAGTATATCAAGAGTTCATGCTAGTAGAAAAAGAATCAGGTCAGATAAATCTTCCCTATATCAGAAATTGATAAAGTTTCAGGCTGAACTGAGAGTTGATCAAGAAGTGAAAAATATAAAAAAAGATATATTTTAAATGCCAAGCAAACATCTCCAAAAAAGGCAGTTAAAAAAACTCTTAACAATAATAGAAATAAATGTTCCAACTGAAATTAGAATGAAGTTACTTCAAAATGAGTAGTTGAAAAGTCAATTGCAGAAAAGTTATATCAACTGTAAAACAGATAAACCAAATCAACTTCCTACAAAGGCCATAGGAGGAAAATTTTTAAAACAGTTTAGGCTAAGATTACATCTCATCTCAGTGGCTTATGAAGATGATTTCATGCCAATACTTGTGGCATGGCTTGTTATCTCAGCTTGGAAAACCCTCCTAGATGAGCTACATCACAAGGGTTGCTGTAATAGTAAGTCAGAACAGATTTTTTTTTATCTATATCATATCTAATACATGTTTTGTAACTATATGATTTTCTAATCTCATTTTTTATAGTTTATATATTTTATGTAAGCAAAATATATTTATACATAGCATATATATATATATATAGCTTACTGTATAAATATAATATATATATATATATATATATATATATATATATATATATATATATATATATATATATATATATATATTAAATTGAAATAGAGTGCACAAATTTTTTGCATGTGAGTAATTTGTATGATTTTTTAATCTGATTTTCTTAAGTTTATTAATTTTACTTTTGCTTGATATATTTATACATATATATAGCACAAAATATTAATATACAGTGGAATCTCGATCTATCATTTTTCAACGGACCGACTAAACTGAACGATAAATGCAGGAAAAAGATAGATCTGGGAACATAACAAAACAATATGACCGTCGGACTCGGTGAAGTAAACGACATATACGGGAAAACGATGATTCGGAAAATGATCAATCGAGATTCCACAGTATAATATATTTATATTAAATTGAAACAGATTGAATTAGATTGTTAAATTTGAATTTATTTTTGCTTTATATGTAAGAATTTTGTCAATTGAACATTATTTAAAAAAAATTATTTTTACTTTGTAAAAAATTCTCCTTTTTTTTCATTTTATTAAAGAATTCTAAATAGTTACATTGACCATTAGCAGTATTGTTTCTAAATATCAGGCTGCATTACTTAGACTGTTCAAGTTGAATTGCAAAATCGGCCGTAAGGGAATAATAAATGTTTTTTTAATAATAAACTTCAATATTATTTTAAAAAATCATCACCAGATATTTATAAGTAACTTTCATTAATTAATAAATTTCTTTATACTCTTAATTTATTGAAAAATGTTAATAAATAAGCTGAGTTCCATGTTATCGGATGAATAGTGCGGAGGAGAGGGGTTTAAGAACCAGTCCTACTCACTTGCCGTGCAGCGGGCTTGCATAAGCAATAATGGTGTGAAGGTTAGAACAAAAAACATGGCTTGGCGAGCAACTGAGATATTAGGAAAACTATCCCAAAGTATAAAATCTTGAATTCTTGTAAAGATTTCCTACCCTTTAAAAGGAACCAAAAAAATGTAAATCATTTTTCAAATATGAAAGAAAGCAAAGATCAACATTGTCAATCAGACTTCAAAAATCAGACAGGGATATTTTGGAAGCTGATATAAACAGCACCCAATGTCCTGGGGAAACAGTTACTTTGAATAAACAAAGACGAATAAATAAAAAAAAAAACTGAATGACACTTATAAAATGGTAATGTGGTATATAATGTGGTAAATATCCACAACAAATATGTTTCAAAAACAAATATCAAAATAGGATACTCAACTTTTAGTAGATAAAAGCCATTTCATATAATTTATTCTAATGCAAATAAAAAGAAAATGCTTATGCACTAAACATGACAATCTCCACCTCATGTTTATTAAACTTTATCACCTTGGAATTATAAAGCATTAAGGTCTCAGCCAATTGTATAATGATGTTTGCCCTACAAAAAGTTGCTTTTTTGGAGTATGTTCAAAATGTTCTTCAAAGTAATTGATGTTTCATTCCAATGAAGTTGAAATGTTAGATTAAGTTATTATCAGTGGAGCATAACAAAAAAATATGGTTCCATAAAAGGTATTGAAAATTTATTTTTAATTGTTATTTTTCAGTAAGAGGAAAAGGAGAGAAATGCAGTACAATTCGAAAACTAATTAATCATTTCACAGAATCTATTTTGAAACTATTGAAATATGAAGGAAATTATAGACATCAATATGAAGTTTTAACAAATTTGAAAAATAATATTTCTGAAGTTGAAGTAGTTTTTCATGAAGATTAGTGAAAATTATTCTTGTAATTTAAATGCAGAACTCCAATCTTTTCATTTTGGAGGTTCTCAAAAGCAAGTTACATTATATACAGGAATGATTTATTATAAAACTATTGACAAATATGTAAAACAACAGTTTTGCACTATTTCAGGCAGCTTATATCATGACCCATGCAGTATATGGGCTCATTTAAAGCCAATTTTTAATCATATTTTTATGTTAAATCCTTAACTTAAAAAGGTTCACTTTATAGTGATTCACCAACAAACCAATATCTCCAACATCTGAATAAACTAAACTTTTACCTTTTCATCGAAGAAATTGTAAAGAACTTTCCAGCACTCAATGGCTTATTAATAAAGATTGCTTGAAGATACCCGTAACAAGTATTGTTTTGAAACTTTCAGCATCATATCCAACATCATCCTGTCATTTTGCTATATATTTAATTATTGTTATAGGGAGACATTTCAGAGACTATTACATATTTGTTGCAATTGTTTATGACCACTCCTTAACATTCTCCTAATAACCTGCAAATAAGACTTTAATTGAAATGCACTGAAGTTATCCACAGGACCAAAATTTAAAACCTCATCTGGCAAGTGTATCAAGGAATGAACATTATACACATGCATTTTAGTAAAATATAATGGTGACATCAATCTAACAAACTCTAATAACATATTTTTAGCAGAAGCATTAAATTCGGGAATGCATGCAAATTTACCAGCAAGAATATGCAAAGTGCAATGCAGCAGTAGAAAATGTTGATACACAACAAGGGGTACCTGTTTCCTTGAAAGAATATCTTTCAGAACAACAGACCACCATAAAATTAAAATAATCTGAACTCAGTTGCTCTCCAATATTTGAATTCACTAATTGTGTGCGGTTTACGGTGAAATTCTGATGGGATATACGGTATCAATCCTGTGATTATATCTGAGTGAGTGATAACTTTAACAAAATTTAACCTAACTTCTAAAAGCCTAATCAGCCACAAGTTCAACATCTTGTGCATTATACCCAATAAAGTTAAATTCATATAATCAAGGGGTACTTGTGAAATTAAACCTAACTGCAGATAATTAAATGGTGAAATGCCTGTCTGATGATCATCACTATACTTAAAATTTTTTATATCATTATCATTACGCTTATTCACATTTAAAATTTGAAAAGTAACCCTTCTACTGTCCCATTCACTTCATCAATGCACTCCTCAACAAAAATAAGAATTATGAGTTTTCCTGAATTTTACATATGTAAATTTGACAATAAATCTTTCAATGTCGTATGTTTTATGAAATGCTTTACTGCCCATTCATACAACTGTTTTTAATTCGAGATCTAGTAATTTCAACGTTTTCACCCAAAGGCATTTCGTCCGAACTTGAGGAATGCGTATAACAATCATCAATTTCAGCTGAAACATTCCCTGAACTACTAAATGTATTAAATTCATCAGTTTTTGAAACCATTTCTCAATCACCTCGAATCTCGTTTAACACTTCCTTCAATTCATTTGCAATCTCACGACGCTTTGTGCGATCAGACACTGACATTACTTAAATATTAAGGAATATACAGTTTTAATAACCGAAATAAGAATATAAACCAACCTTATAAATACCTATTTAACGTACTCCCTTTATTAATTACGCAACGGTCGACTCAAGATGTTTAATACTCGGCAAGCTTCGTAATTTCGGATATTTGCGTCTGTTTACAAACAAACGCTGCTACCTGAGACGCTAGTCTAGAAAAGCGTCTAATAAACCGGCGGCTAGAATCTGCCCTTCGACAATACGCACTCGGACTCTGATTGATCAATGGGCGGAGCCGCTCATTGACGTTGTCTTCGTCCCTTTAACTATGGTACGGCAAAGTATTTTAAATATGAGTAATTTGTGACTATGGTTATTGAAACATGATTTCTAAGACGAACTATATGATGAATATATTATATTTATTAATTTAAATTGAACGGATAATGGAGGTGAATGCAAGATTATAAGGCTTTTTTTTTTTTTTAATTTCTGCATTCAAGCAAATTCATGACTTCAAATGTTAACTTCTGATACGTGAACAATAATTTCTGGCTTACGTGTTTAGCTTGAATGTTCGTGAAATATTAACAATAAGCTTCTTCAAAAATTTATTTTTAGCATCTTTTCCTCCCCTTATTTTAGTACTAATCCTGTATTGCAAAGATAAACTTTTAGCAACCTCCTTTGTCAGAACATTCTTCCAAAATGGTTTTTTCTTTAACTGAATGTAAAGCTTGAAGTTATGAAGTACTTATAGATATTAAAAATAAGTTAATTAAAACCGGTAAATGTTAAAATTAGAACTTATAAGTGTTGTAGCATGTTAACTGAGAAAAAGTTTGTAAAGTTTCTTTTTTGTAATAGGCAACAAGTAAGTTTTAGTTTGTTCTGGCTGCAGTTCAGTGTAACAGCCATGCTTTTGTAATAGACTGATAAAATGTTTTTTCTCTCTCTTAAGTACAGTTTGTTTTGTGTGTAAAACTTAAATAACAACAGGTTATGGGGCCAGTGCACGCTATATGTGCTCTGATGATTGTTTTTACACAAAAATAATTGAGTCAGCTGAAGTATGCCTACACTGCAGTCTTAGGCCTAACTCGTGGCAGGCAAGAACGGTAAAGTTTTTTTTAATGATTCTACTCTTCAAGTCCTGAAATCATTTTTTAAGAAAGCCCTAGAGGGATTTTTGTGATTGAAGTGGACTATAGTGCTCATTATATATTTATTTTAAGTTCATATATTAGAAGATATTGCATTAATAAGAGTGAAGCATTAAGCATGGAGGCATCAAAGTTACAGGTTAAACCTTTGAGTGGAGAAAGCGATTGGCCGCTATGGAAATACAAAATAAAATTTATTTTGAACTATCATGCTGACACCTTGGAAGTTGTAGAAGGAAAATTACAGAAACCAGATCAGCCACCTGATGGAGCTAGTGAAGCAACTTTAAAGAAGCATAAGGAAGATTTAATGTGTTATAAAAAGGCTAACACATGTGCTATGATGATCTTAACGAATTCAATGACTGAAGAAACTATGCAGAAAATAATGAGGTTTGATAATGCCAGAGAAGTATGACTGGAACTTCATAAACTGTATGAAGCTACTTCAGATAATCAACTGTACAATATTTGTATGCAGTTTTTTCAGTTTAAGTGGACAGTTAATGACAGTATGGCTTCTCACCTATCAAAATTAAAAAACCTTTGGAATGAATTGAATTTGGGTCTTGAAAGAAAACAAGAAGCTCAACTTCCTCAAATGCTATTAATTTGCAAGATTCTAGACACATTACCTCAAGAGTACAGGTCTTTCAAGTCCAGTTGGCTCCTTCTGAATGAAAATAAAAGAACAATTGATGAACTAACAACTCAATTATGTACACAAGAAAGAGAAAATAAGGAAGAGAAATTTAAAGATGATGTCCAGAATCAAGAAGCATTAGAAGCAAAAGCCACTAAAGCCAAAATAGTTTACAAAAGTAAAAAGGAAATAGGAAAGTACAATTATTGTCACCAAAGTGGTCACTGGGTGAAATCTGGTCGAAAGTGGATAGCTGATGGAAAACCAGCAAAGCCCAGTCAGAATTATAAGTTCCAAAGAAAGGATGATATTTCAGCAAATATGTCCTTATTGGCTCTACACGAAGAAGCATTCTCATCTGAAGAAGGTTGTTATGACTGGTTTGTTGATAATGGTGCATCAAAGCATATCACGAATAACAGCAATTACTTCACAGACTTTGAAGTATTTGAATCCCCTCATGGAGTTACTGCTGCAAATGGTAAAATTTTACCAGCTGTAGGCAAAGGAACTTTAAAGATATTGACAAAAGTAAAAGGAGAGAGGCAATTTAAAGAACTTAAAGAAGTTTGGCTAGTGCCTGGTATCAGTAAAAATTTATTTTCAGTATTAGCAACACATGATAGAAACAAAAACAGCAAATTCGAGTCAACTGCTGAAGAATGTTGGTTAAAAATCAACAACAAGGCTGTACTCTATGGTACAAGAAACAAAAGTGGTGGTCTATATAAAATTCACATGGAAGTTCTTATTCCAAATAATCCAGTGGAAGTGAACATAGCTACTACAAATGATTCTACTCTGCAGTTATATCATGAGCTTTGGGGACACCAGGACAAACGTCATATAAAGAATGTCTTAGAAAAACAAATGAATCTTGGAGTTAAACTGGATAATCAGCTCTGTGAAGCATGTATATATGGTAAAGCACATCGTTTGAAATTTGGTAGTAGACAGAAGATTCAGAAACCTGGAGAGCTTATCTCAGCAGATGTGTGTGGACCTTTTGATGAATCCTTTAAGAATTATCGTTACTTTGTAGTCTTTAAAGATCATTTTACTAAATTTCGATATGTATTTTTTCTTCGTCAAAAGTCAGAAGTTACACAAGCTCTTGAAGATATGTTAGCACATGCTAAAAATTTAGGACACAATATCAAAGAGATGTTGAATGATAATGGAGGAGAATTCGACAATGATAATGTTAGACGTATCCTGAAGAAAAATGGAACTATCCAAATACCAACAGCCCCCTACACTCCACAACAGAATGGTGGAAGTGAGCGAGAAAATAGAATCTTGGTGGAAATGGCAAGAACTCTAAAATACTCTAATTCGGAAATTAATTTTCCTTCATCATTATGGGCAGAACTGATTAGTACATCTGTTTACATTTTAAACAGAACGGGAAAGAGTTCATTACCAGATGTAAGCCCTTATGAATTGTGGATGGAAAAGAAACCTCGCCTAAGACACATGCGTATAGTTGGATCTTCCTGTTATGCCCACATACCAGATCAAAAACGTAGAAAAATGGATAAGAAAGCTATAAAAGGTTACTTGCTAGGCTATGATGGTGATGAAAGATACCAAATCTGGATAAAAGAAACCAATACTGTTATCTGCTCTCGAGATGTAGTATTTCAAGAGAAACCTTTGAAAAATTGTGAAGGTCCTGTAGAAATACCTTTACCTGAACCTGACAGACAATTACCTGAAGCTGAAAATGAGGGAAAGCATGATGAAGATTTAGAAGAGCAAATCAGCTCAGAAAGTGAAAGCGAAGATGAAAAGAAGTTGCATATAAAATTAAGAAATCGCAGTGAACTAAGAAGGCCTAAAATTTTCGAAGATTATGTAATGGCATCTGAAGTTTTTATGTCTGACGTGAATGAATCAGAGTCATATGAAGAAGTTACTCAATGCAAAGAACATAATTTCTGGAAAAAGGCCATGGATTCTGAAATTAGCTCTTTAAATGAAAATAACACATGGACTTTAGCACCATTACCACAAGAGGCAAAAGCTCTTCCTTGTAAATGGGTGTTCCGGATCAAGAAAAATCCAGATGGCACAATTGATAAGTATAAGGCAAGACTTGTAATTAAAGGCTTTAATCAAAGACATGGTATTGATTATAACCAGACTTTCAGTCCAGTGACAAAGTTAGGAACTGTACGTTCTTTAATAAGTATTGCAGCAAGTGAGAAGATGCATCTGATGCAATTTGATGTTTCAACTGCATTCTTATATGGTGATCTAGATGAAACCATTTATATGTGTCAACCTGAAGGTTATAATGATGGTACCAATAATGTATGCAAACTTAAGAAAAGTTTGTATGGATTGAAGCAAGCCCCTCGATGCTGGCATAAATGTTTTGGAAAATTTATGTTAGACCTTGGGTTTAAAATCAGTGAAGCAGATCAATGTTTGTTTATTCGACAGGAAGAAAACAAAAAGCTACTTGTAGCTCTATATGTGGATGATGGACTAATTGCTGCAACTCATGAAGAAGACTCAAAAAATTTCATTAATCAATTAAAGACAAAGTTCAAAATTACCAGCAAGCCAGCATCATATTTCTTAGGAATAGAAATACAGCATCTTAATAATGGAAGCATTAAAATTGGACAAGAAGCATATGCTACAAAGATACTTCAGCGGTTTGGTATGAGTGACTGCAGGCCAGTTCATACACCTATTTTGAAAGAGAAAGAAGTATGTACAGAAGAAGTTAATGAGGCAGCCTTTCCTTACTGCGAAGCAGTTGGAACAATAATGTATCTTATGATGGGGACAAGACCTGATCTAGCATATGCTGTTAGTGTTTTATCACGTAAACTAGAAAATCCCTGTAAAGAAGACTGGATCAAGGTAAAGCGAGTTTTTAGATATATTGCAAGCTCTAAGCAAAAGTGCATTATCTATAAATCAGGCTTTAAACCTGGAGTTCTAGAATGCTTCAGTGATGCTGACTTTGGAGGTTGCATGCAAACAGGCAGATCAACCAGTGGTGTTGTAGTTTTGTATGCAGGTGGAGCAATATCTTGGCTAAGTCAACGTCAAGCAATGGTAGCTACATCAACAACTGAGGCTGAGATAGTTGCTGCAAATGAAGCCGCTAAAGAGTTAATTTGGCTGAAGAGACTTATTAGTGGAGTATCTTTGTTGAAAGAGATACCCACAATTTATGTTGATAATAGTGCAGCTGTTAGACTGGCTCAGAACCCTGAGTTTCATCGAAGAACGAAGCACATTAGTTTAAAACATTTCTTCATCCGTGAAAAAGTGTTAGAAGAAGAAATTAGTGTGCAACAGATTTCAACAGAGATGCAAGTTGCAGACTTGATGACAAAGCCCTTGCATAAACCTAGACTGTTAATATTATGCGAAAAGATGGGACTCATAAACTCTGAACTCTAACTGCTAATTTAGAACCCTAATTTAGAAATGTGTAGTAATATTTGTTTTTCTCTTTTAACAAGGGAAAGTGTTGTAGCATGTTAACTGAGAAAAAGTTTGTAAAGTTTCTTTTTTGTAATTGGCAACAAGTAAGTTTTAGTTTGTTCTGGCTGCAGTTCAGTGTAACAGCCATGCTTTTGTAATAGACTGATAAAATGTTTTTTCTCTCTCTTAAGTACAGTTTGTTTTGTGTGTAAAACTTAAATAACAACAATAAGAGCTAGAAATAGAAGTATTTAATAAATTAAACAATTTTTGCTGCCACAGTTGCTGATATAATAGAAACACACAATATAATTAAAATCTTATTTAATACATGAAATAGTGCATAAATAATACAACATAAAATAAAATATTAAACAAACATGAAACAATTATTTGTACTATCTGTGTATAAACAGAACTTATGGCTCATCTCCTAGTGTTCAAACTCAAACTTTAATGCTAAGTAAAAGATGCTATTTCTTATGATTTTCAAAATAATGGGAAGGATGAGTTTTCTGTAGGATAAGTTACATGTTTAATTATTTCTTTATAAAATTAGTTGTTATAGAAATAAAATAAGTTGGGAAAATAAAACTTTAAAGGCATAATAAATTCGTTGTTATAAGGAAATATATATTTTACATGGAGTTAGTCGCAATGATTTTTAGGCAAAGTTAAGTATATATTTATGATGAATGGTTATTTATTTGTTCAAGGCAATATAACTGTGATCATTTTGAGTATTTATACTTATAAAAGGTTTATTTAATAAAGAATTTGTGGAAATCAGTTGTTCCTCTCTAGATGGCTTGCTTAATCTCTGTTTTTTGTAGAAAAAAACCCCTTTTTTGTGGCACTATTTTCTTGTTGGCAGGTTCTTGAGAGTCTTTAGGAAGTAAGTTTTGGGGTATATTAATACTAAGTAAATTTTTCACCATATTTAGAGAAATTCATAACTTGTTGAGCTACTAAATGGTTTATTGATGTTTCTGAGTTAATTTTTGCATGTATCATATTGATTTTATTTAAAATGCTTTCTTTCTTTATTCTTTTCAGAATTATGTTTGTGATCAATAATTGTTCTTTTTGTTATTTGTGGAGAGGGTGTTGCATGAAGAGGACCAGAGTGTGATGTATGTTCATTATATTTTTTGTTAAAAGCATGAATATGTTTGCACTTGTTATTTAAAATTAAAAAATCATGACATGTGCATTCATATGCAGAGGTATTCACAACAGATGATGTTACAAGTTTCAGTGCAAGTGTCTATTTTTGTGACTGTGTATGTTTTGTTTGGGATGCTTGGATTTTAATAATCCATCTGTCGATGGATATTTGGAGGCGATCTTAAATTATCCTTTGGCCCTCTTTGTGACGGTGATATGAACTAGTGTGTTTTTTTGGTAATTTTTCCTTTACGAAATTTTACAAGTCTTTCAAAGTGTTTATCATTTTTGTATGATTTCGAGCTTTCACAGCATTTATCAACATGCTTAAAATCTTTCCCATCTAAATGAATGTTTTGATTGTGGTTTGATTGCAATATGCAGTAAGTAGAGAATGCATGCCAGAGATTTATTCCTTTCGATAAATTATCTTTAGTATGCATGTAATTACTTTTTTGAAAATATACTTTATCTGTAATCTAGCAATTTTGTATAGCTCTAAAATGTATTTCAACATATTCTAAACCACAGTTGTGTTCATGTAAAATCAGAATTATGTCTTTATATGACTTATCAAGTGAAATGGTTTTATTATGAACATCTTCCTTGTATATGTAGCGAGCGCCGAATAATCACTGCTGCGAAGTCGACTGACGTCTGCGATTTTCTCCGGCTCCATCCAATGGCGTGGAGGAATGTAGCGCCGCTCAGGAGAAGCGCATGTATATAGGAAGCTGGCTCGCCTCCATGAGAGCTAGCGAGGCGTTTACCTGTTGTAGTGTTGTTACCCACTTGGGAATCTTAATTGTTTAAATAATGTTTTTAATAAAGTTAATTTGAAGTTTTACTTGCATCATTTACTCCGTACAGAATGCACGACCTCGTTAAAATGGTGACCTTCGGACTTGGCATGAATTTTTTTGGAAACTTTGCTTAAATTTAAACAGCTGGAAGTGAGACTCAAATATGAGAACGAGGCGGAAAGAGTGGCGACAGTAAGAATTCCACCGTATAATGCTATAGACCCAGGGTTATGGTTTCATATGGTACAAGCTACTTTTGAGCTTGCAGTTCCGAAGCCTATTACGCAGTCACGAACGAAATTCAACTACGTAGCGACTAACCTACCCACCGAAGTAGCAGCTATGGTGCGAGATGTGATTGTCAAGCAAACTGATAAGCCTTTTGAAACGCTGATGGAAAGCGTAATTTCACGTTGCGGTGAAACCAAAACGCAAGAAATTCGTCGTTTGTTATCAGGGGAACAGCTTGGAGATAGGAAGCCGAGTGAACTACTTCGCGTGATGCAACGACGTGCTGAAAATTATAACGTGGAAGACGGTCTCCTGTTAGAACTTTTTATGCAACAAATGCCAATCAATATACAGACTGTTCAGGCATCTATTTTGCCGGTGCCCCTGGAGAAGGCTGCTGCGGTTGCCCACTGAATATTAGAGGTAACTCAGCCACAAGTAAATGCCGTTTCTGGTGTCTCAAGTTCAGCTGCAAGTGATACAAATGTTGACGCTCTACTCAAAGAAATAAAGGATCTCCGACGAGAAGTAAACTCCCTTCGCCACTGTTCCAGAAGTTTTTCTCGGAATCGCCGTAGTCAGTCAAGAACTCGCCCGAAATTTAGATATCGATCACCTTCGGTTATATTGAAAGAGTGGTGTTGGTACCACTGGAAGTTTGGATCCGACGCAAAAAGGTGCACACCCCCATGTTCCTTTCAGGGAAACATCGAAACGCGGGAGTAGTGGCGACATGCTCCTTGCCGAAAACGTCTCGTCGCCTTTTTATGCATGACAATAATACTGGAGCATTGTTCCTAATCGACACGGGATCGGATGCCTGTCTAGTAAAAGCATCCAAGTCTGAGAGAAGACTGTCAGTTCATCAGGTATTTCAAGCCGCTAACGGCACTAAAATTAGTGTTTATTGTCTGAAAACTGTAAATCTGAATTTTGGTCTAAGGAGAGTTTTTCATTTCCTTTTTATGTATGCGATGTTTCGTGCAATATAATTGGTGCTGATTTTTTACATTATTTTAATTCGCAACCTGATTTAAGAAATAAGCGTCTAACTGATTCATATACAAACTTAAAGTCTCATGGTGTTCTGGGTATTTCTGAAATTTTTTCGGTAAAAGTATTTAACGATAACTCCATTTTTCACAAATTGTTATCAGAATTTCCTTCCATAACGAAATTATCAGATTTAAATAAACCTGTAAAGCATTATATAGAAACAAAAGGACCACCTGTCATTTGTAAGTCACGGAGATTAGCGCCTGACCGTTTAAAAATTGTTAAATCTGAAATTCTAAACATTCTAAATTTAGGTCACATAAGACCTTCGAAAAGTAATTACGCTTCACCTTTGCACCTTGTGCAAAAGAAAGGTTCCACTGATTGGCGAACTGTTGGTGATTTCAGATTATTAAATGCTCAAACTGTTAAGGATAAACATACAATACCAAACATTTCAGATTTTACTTCAGAATTGCACGGCGCAAAAATTTTCAGTCATATCGACTTAATTAAAGCTTATCATCAGATACCAATAAATTCTGCCGATATTCATAAAACAGCTATATGTTGCCCATTAGGTAATTTTGAAAGTACTCGCATGCAATTTGGCTTATGTAATGCCAGTGCGACCTTTCAGAGGTTTATAGATGAAGTCACGCGGGATCTCCATGGTGTGTTTGCTTTTGTTGATGATATTCTTATAGCTTCAAAAGATATGGATGAGCATTGTGACCATTTAAAATGTTTATTTACTAAATTAGATGAATATGGTCTGTGTGTTAATGTGTCTAAATGTAAATTTGGTTTATCATCTCTTCATTTTTTGGGATTTGAATTATCTGAGCACGGTTTAAAACCTCTATCTGATAGAGTAAAAGCTATTAAGGATTTCCTTCGACCTGACACAATAACTAAACTTAAAAGGTCTTTGGGTATGGTATAGGCAGTTTATTCCTAAAGCTGCCGAGATTTTAGCCCCTTTACACCAGTTACTTGAAGCCCTAGTGAGCAAAAGAAAATCAACAAGAGGCTCAAAAAAGTCAGAAATTCCGTTAGAATGGAGTAATTTGGCTGCCGAGGCATTTTCTTCTTCAAAATAAGCACTTGCCGGAGCAACTTTGATTACGCACCCGATTCCAGGTGCACAGTTAAGTCTTTGGACCGATGCATCAGATGTAGCTATAGGGAGTACACTAATGCAGTTTTCAAATAACACATGGGAACCCGTCGCATTTCTTTCAATGAAATTAAGTAAAAGCCAAAAGAATTGGTCCGTCTATGATTGTGAATTGTTGGCCATATATACATCAATTAAAAAGTTTAGACATTTGCTTGAGGGAAGAGAATTTTGTGTATTTGCCGATGAAAAACCTCTTATTTTTGCTTTTAATCAAGAAGCGAAAAAATGTTCACCACGTCAATTACGACTTTATTTCTCAATTTACTACACATATAAGGTACGTTAAGGGTGAAGTGAATGTGGTGCCAGATACGTTATCTCGAATCGAGATAAACGCAGTTTCAAAATTACTCCCAGTGGATTATAAGCAGTTGGCTGGAGAACAACTTCAGGATAAAGAATTGCAGGAAATAGTCAAATCAGATATCCCACTGCAACTTAAAAAACACTATTTTCCACTGGAAGACATTAATTTGTACTGCGACACCACCATTGGTCATCCTTGACTATTTATTCCCAAATCTTTTAGGAAATCAGTTTTTGACAATTCTCATTTTTTTCCCACCCTGGTATTTCCTTCACAACCAAGCCGATATGCAATCGTTTTGTTTGGCCTGGTATGAGGAAGGATATAAAATCTAGAGTTCGTGGCTGTAACGGTTGTCAGCGAGCGAAAGTTTTTAGACATAGCAAGGCTCCGCTTGGTACATTTGCTCAGCCAGATGCTCGTTTTTTTCATATCCACTTGGATTATATAGGACCATTACCCTTATCCGAAGGAAAGAGATTTTGTCTGACAATTATAGATCGATTCACAAGATGGCCTTAAGTGATTCCCACCACCGACATGACAGCTGAAACTACTGCACGTGCTCTTTTGCACAGTTGGATTAGCAGATTTGGTTCGCCTGTCACTAGGCTTGGGCGATGTATCGATACATCGTGAAAAACCGGTGTGAAACCGACATCGGCACACCGGTTTCATAATTTTCAAATCGGCGATACATCGTAACATCGCGGTTTTCCGGTGTGACAAACCGAGCGGTGTACGCATACGGAAGATTTGCCGATGTCCCACGAGCGGTTCCGATGTTTCTGTGCGCGCATGCGCGATGTTACGATGTCGCGGTGTCCGATGTTTCTAAGTCCGCATGCGCGATATTACGATGCCGCATCACTTGGTCGACGATTTCTCGGTGTCCGATGTTTTTGTGTGCGCAGGCGCGATGTTACGATGTCGCGGTGTCCGATGTTTCTAAGTGCGCATGCGCGATATTACGATGCCGCATCACTTGGTCGACGATTTCCCGGTGTCTGATGTTTGTACGCATGCGCGGTTTTATGGTATCACATCGCTTAGCTTAAAGGGGCGATTTTCCTGTTACACATCGTCAATAGTTTAGACTAACGACTCCTCGAATTCTTTTTCTGCATGCGTGATTTTCCACAACGTGACTTTCATTTCGGTACTGTGATAGTAGAGTTTGTTGTAGTGATAAGAAAGAACCTCTTCTGATACTACCCTGTTGGATTTCTACGTCGATATTTTTCGAGGATACTGTTGTCTAGGTAAGTTTTTATATTGAACATTTTATTTGGCTAATTTAAGTTTTTTCATTTATTTTTTCGAGGTTTAATAGCAGGGCTCTTAACTTTACAAAATCCAATGATATAACTATTTTTTCATTTATTTTTAATTTTTTCGGAATTTCTCAAATATAATTGTGTTCTAAAGATGATTTTGGCGTTTATGTGCCCTTTTTCAGTTTTAAGAAAGAATATTTAGTTAGAAAGTTTATGCAATATATATGTATATAATCCTGTTTTTTGTTTTCTTAAAATTTGGTTAAATCTAAAGAAAATATAATTTTGTCTTTTTTTCACTGTACATTTTGTGATTTCATTAATTTAATTATAACACAGCATTTTTTCATAATTATAATTTCTAAGTTTGGTAAACCAAGTCCTGTTATCGCCCCAATTGGTGGTGGTGGTGGTGGTGGTAGGGTAATCTTGATTCTAACCAAACAAATTTGAAAACTACAAGTAATAAAATATTTTACCAATTTAAAAACAAAATATTGTTATATGGAAGGGCGGGGCAAAGAAACATATTTGGTTGTGGGTGCATTTTTTCTTTACCAATATTTTATGAATATTTTCCCATTACCAATATTTTATGAATGTTATAATAACATGATTTCTTAATATTTTTTCTTTCTTTTAATTTCAGTAGTTCTACATCATGTCTGCATCTAAATATATAGTTTGTCCAAAGTATGACAAGTTAGTCACTAAGAAAAATACTAAAAGTCCTATTTGGAATCATTTTGGATTACCTGCTAATGAAGATGGACTGATTGTTGATAGTAATATTGCAGTTTGCATAATTTGCCTGAATGTTGTATCATCAAAAGGGGGAAGCACTTCTAATATGATTGGTCATTTAAAATTGCACCACCCGTTAAAATACACGAACATGTCAAATGGCTGCAAACGAAGTTTCCCACTGCCGTCAGAAGACAGAGATGTTGCTGATTCCTTGCCCTGTTTTAATGCAGAAGAAAATGTGCAATCTACTTTGGAGTCACTTGGTAGCAATTCCATTAATAAAAAACAGAAAACTTTGCTGGACTTTCAACCTTTAGACTCCAATTCTTCAAAAGTTTGCACTGAAGCTGTGACAAAATTTCTTGCATGTACAATGCAGCCATATAATTTAGTTGAGCGGAAACCATTTATTGATATGGTTAAAAGTCTAAATACAAGATATAAACTCCCTAGCCGGAAATATTTTTCTAAGACTGGAATTCCAAAGTTGTATAATGATACTGTAGAGAAAATGCAAAAAGAGTTGGCTAGGGTTAAAGAAGAGGAGGTATCAATAACAACAGACTGTTGGACATCTGTAGCAAACACCCCATACATTGCGGTCACAGTCCATGTTATTGATCACCAATGGAATCTAAGATCTGTGTGTTTGAGTTGTGCACATTTTGAAGAAAATCATACTTATGGCAACATAAGTGATATGTTGACGAGCCTCTTGTCAGATTGGAATATTAACATTAAAAATATTGCATGCTGTACTACAGATAATGGATCAAACATTTTAAAAGCCATGTCGCATCTTCAATTAACACACATTTCTTGTTTTGGCCATAACATAAATATTGGGATTAATCGTGCTTTGGGACTCTCCCGGTTACAAAGGGCAATTGGAAGGCTAAAAAAACTTCAAAGTGCAATTTCACATAGCTGGAAAATGAGGCGAGATCTTACAAAAGCTCAAGAATTCCTCCAAATGGATATTATGACACTTCCAAGCGCTTGTCCGACAAGGTGGTGGAGTACACTAAAACTTATCCGTAGATTCCTGGAAAATCACCTAGCTATATCCAAGTTGCTACAGGACTACCCTGATAAAAAACACCTTATGCCAGAGGGTTGTGATGTTTCAGCATTAGAAGATTTTGTGTCTACTACAAAATCATTAGAAGACATTACAACAACTCTTTCTGGAGAAGAATATGTAACTGCCTCAGCTGTTTTACCTTTATATAGGAAATTAAAAAGAAGCCTTCTGTTACAAGATGGAGATAGTGCCCCATGTAAACAAATCAAAAATGAAATTTTATCTTCATTAGCTCAACGTTACGAGAAACAGGAAGTAAAATCTATCCTATGGATGTCTTCACTTTGTAATCCCAGATTTCGTCTCTTTTTCACAGATTCTGCAGATGAGATTAAAACAACTGCCATTGAAAAGATGACTGAGATTTATACTACCCTTGATGATTCTTCCACATCCCAACTTAGTACCTCGGGCAGCCAAATGCATGTATCAGTGAAAAAAGGTCTAGCAAAATTACTAGAGTTTGAGGATGCATCTACAAATGATTTTGATTCAACACTGCCAGAGAAAAAGGCAGAAACTGAACTAAATAACTATCTAGCAATGCCTAGGGTTAGTTTAGATGTAGACCAACTAACTTGGTGGAAGTTACATGGCAACTCCTTTCCATCTTTAAAAGTACTTGCTAGAAAATATTTGGCAATCCAAGGTTCAAGTGTACCTTCAGAGAGAGTATTCAGCACAGGTGGGAGTGTTATTACAAGACAAAGAGCTGCATTGCTTCCAAAAAATGCAGAAATGCAGATATTTTTAGCTCAAAATAAAAGATATTTGAATCTTTAATTAGTTTAGTCTGTTGCAGGACAACAACCTGGTCTCATTTTTATGTATGAATCTATGTTACTTTTTTTAGGGAGGCCACCTGCTGGCTACGTTCGTGGTTAACATCGTGATACATCGTCACATCGCGATGTTACATCGCCCAGTCCTACCTGTCACTATAACGACTGATCAAGGTAGATGCTTCGAATTCTCTCTTTTTAGCAAGCTAACGAATATGTTGGGATCACATGGAATTCGTTCTGCAGCATACAATCCGCAATCAAACACATGATAGAGCGATTTCATAGGCACCTTAAAGGAGCGCTCAAAGCTCACGAAAATCCAAATTGGACGGAGATTTTGCCGATTGTTTTGCTTGGTTTGCGAACGGTCTATAGGGATGATCTTAATGCAACTACCTCTCAACTGGTATATGGAATTAATTTGAGATTGCCTTTCGATCTATTGTCAGATGAAAATAATAAAAAACCGATAACTGCAAATTATGTATCGGATTTAATTGGAATGATGAGGAAGTTGAATCCAATAGCAACCCCCTCTCATGGAAATAGCAAAATATACATTAATCCAACAATAAAATCGTGTACACATGTTTTCTTAAGAGTAGTCAGTATTGTTCCTCCTTTAACACCACCCTATACAGGACCTCATACTGTACTAAAACGAAATGACAAATTTTATTCTGGATATAAATGGTAAAAAAACTGCAGTAACTATTGATAGACTTAAGCCACCATATAAACTCAACCCTGATTTAAAGCAATTATAGGTTAATGGAAATCAGTCAATCATTCCAATCTCAGAGGGTAAGAGTAATGCTAAATCAGGTGCGAAAGCTAGTCGACGTGTTCATTTTTCTAAAGAGTTAGTGCAATATATCACATAAATGAATTTTATGTAATACTTGTGTTCTGATTTCTAAGCATTTTTGTTTTTGTTTTTTGTTATATAGAACATGTAATTGTATGTGCAGGTTGTATTGCTTAATTTTCAATCTAGATGTATTATATGAATGTAATTGTAATGTATTTTAAGTGATATGTATAAAAGTTTCGTTTCCTTCGTCACTGGGGGAATAGTTTGTAGCGAGCGCCGAATATTCACTGCTGTGCAGTCGACTGACGTCTGCGTTTTCTCCGGCTCCATCCAATGGCGTGGAGGAATGTAGCGCCGCTCGGGAGAAGAGCATGTATATAAGAAGCTGGCTCGCCGCCATGAGAGCCAGCGAGGCGTTCGCCTGTTGTAGTGTTGTTACACACTTGGGAATCTCAATTGTTAAAATAATGTTTTTAATTAAGTTAGGTTGAAGTTTTACTTGCATCATTTACTCCGTACAGCATGCACGGCCTCGTTAAATATGTATGTTTATGATACAAGTGGCAATATTGAGTTATGTTGTATTGTGTTAAATTTTTTTAAATTGAATAAACTGATACATTTATGTCTTCTTTCAAATTCATCCACACATATATTTTTGTGTGTTACAATATACAGAAGTGAATTAATTTCAATGAAAGGAATTAAATAACATGATTCATACTACATGTGCAATTTCGAGTTTTCTCTCAGATTTCAACAAGTATGAAAAAACTTTCTGTTCAGAAGTAAAAATTTATGGGCTTTTGCATACAGATCTATAGTAATTTGCAACGATTTCCATTTTTTTTCACTAATGACTAGAGACAGAAATAAACTTAAAATACATATTCAAAAATATGTGACAAAAATTAGTGAAGTCATTCTTAAGATCTTCTGTGCCTACAATATCCACCAAAAATTGAGTGGTCTAGTTTAGTTGTATAACAGAGAAAGTGCGAGTTATAACCATTATTCCATCAACTGTTTCAATGCAAGTTTTTGAAGACTTTCAGATATTATACAAATAAAAAAACTATGTGATTAAACAATTATGTTCATTTGTAAGCTCAAATAATGTTATAACGCTTTTGTGGGGCATAATAGCTAGATTTTTCATTCCAAAGAGTTAGATTTCATTGAATAATTTACATTAGAGAATTTAAAAAAATTAAACTTAATGTATTCTTAAAGCAATTATAAACAGTATATGAATGATCATAACATTTTAACTTAACTGTCAATAGTTATTTTAACCTTTCTTCTTATGTGGCATAAAAAAATTAATAAAATATCAGTTTTAAAAAGCTGTAAAATGCAATGTACAAATAGCCCATCCATTTGCAATTAAAGTTTTTTAAATCATTGTTTTTCTAATACAAAAACACTTCCAATGAACTGGTAGATAATTTTTCTGTCCATTTCCTTGATTTCAGGGTTGGCCAAAACTGCAAAACCTACATACACATGTACGATGAGAATGTTTTTTTCTTTACAGGGTTCTAAATTAATTTCAAGTTTGTTTAATCCTTGTGTTAAAAAGGCTGTGACATTTCAAAAACAAAACACCGATCAAAAAGTGAAATTTCATTCCCCTAAAATGAAAGATCACTTTTATTTGTACCCAAAATTAATCCTTGGATTTAAATGTGAGATCTGAAGACTGATGTGTTCTCAGATTATACATCTTAAACAAATGTTTCACCTGAGACATTAATTGAAATCAAAAGATTTTTTATTCATCAGATTTTTTTAACAGTATGGGAATCTATCTCAATGCATCAACTCATAGATATGCAAGTTCCTACATAAAAATATATATCAAAATTAATCATTCTTAGCATTGTTAGAATTAAAAGTCTTTTCTTTGCTTTGATCTTGATCTTGATAATTGTTAAGATAATAACTGAATCAGAGGCCGATAGTAAATATAAAGTAAGTTTAATTGGGAAACACAACACAGTACTAATGCGTTACATGCTCACATGTCAACTAACTACCCTGTTGCCAAAACGCATGCTATAAGAAAGGATACAAAAACAGTTACAGTTACATCGAAACATACACTAAGGAAAATGTGATTACTTACAACACCCTCCCTTTTTTACACATTCCTTTACATTGATATCTTAGATCAGACAGTTTGGATTTTGGCAAACATTTTGTAAATAAATCAGCTAACTGATGTTCTGTAGCTACATTCACAAGATTTATATTGTACAATTTTATAACATCCCTAACATATTTTAATTTAATGTCTAAGTGATTTAATCTAGCACAGTTGTTTTCATTTAGTATGGCCTTAATGACCGACTGATTATCCTCAAAAATCGAAATATAAATATTTTCACACTCTAAAATTTCCTTCATTACATTGTAAAGAACAATTAGATCCTGAACACCTTTTGCTAAAGCCAAGATTTCTGCCTCAGTAGAGGACAGGGCAATGGATGTTTGTTTCTTTATGCACCAAAAAACAGGACAATTATTAAAGAAAATAATATAACCAGAAACAGACTTTATATCATATGCTTCAGACCCCCAATCTGCATTAACATAAACATTATTCCTGATATTGTCACTATTAGTTTTACAAAACAACACTTTGAGTTCAGATGTCAATTTTAGATAGCGAAGTATTCTTTTCAGTCCAGTCCAAGCACTATCAGTTGGCTGCTCTTGAACTTGTCTCAGGCAGTTTACAGAGTACAGAATATCAGGACGGGTCGTCATAGACAAGTAAAGCAGAGCCCCTACAAGTTCACCGTAGGGACCATTAAATCTTTCACCAAGCATAAAGCTTGAGGAAGTTGACTTAGGCACAAGAGGAGTATCTGTTGGCTTAATATCTGCCATTTCGAACTTATTTAAAATCTTCTCAATATAAGCCTTTCGGCTTAAAGAAAGTTTATCGTGGGAATATTCCAAACATATTCCTAGGAATTCATCGGCAATTTCAAATTTGGACATCTCAAATTCCTTTCTATTTGTGGTGCAGAAGAATTGAATCAGTATTTGAGGCAAAGAACTTGGACATTTATTAAGAAATTGAAGCTGATGTAACGAAAGCAGAAGAAGTTGCCGCCAAGAAGGATTATGCCTTGATGTTCTCATTTTTGAGTGACAAAATTTTAGTTTCGCTTCCAGAAGAAAAAGCGTGTGCTACAATTCTCACCAAGTTGAAATCGATATATGCAAGAGAATGTACTATAAGTCACATATTAGAAAAAGACTCGCAACGTTGAAAAGGAATGGGAAACTGCTATGCAAGAACATATTGATGAAGTTAACGGACTTGTAACGCAGTTAAAGTCGTGTGGCACGACAGTGAATGATATGGATGTTGTCGTGTATCTTTTGATGTCACTGCCACCGGAATATGACTCAGCGAAGTCTGGCATCGAAAATCAACCATCGATTAACTTGACGTTAGAGTTTGTGTGTAGCAGACTTCTGGACGCCGAAGCTTTATTAAAGGATCGTCGAACTTCAGAGTCGAAACTGGTAAAGAGTAAATCATCATATAACGTTGCTTTTTCAACAAATTATTGAAATGCTATCTGTTTCAAGTGCCATAGAGGTGGACACACCACCAAAACACCATACGGCCAAATTTTGCCGTATGAATTTGGTTTGATATCAGTGCGGTAGAACAGGACATGTAAAACGAAACTGCCGGTCTCAGACTGTAAAGAACTCTCCACCGAAAGAAGCAGCAGTAGCCGTGATCTTTGTTGCAGGGAAAACGGAAATCCAAACTTTTATCGTTGATAGCGGTGCGACGGCTCATATGTATTCACATTAAGAATGGTTTGAAGAATTGAATCCTTCAACCGGAACTGTGCCTTGGGCATCAAAATTAAGTCAGCTAGAAGTTATAGGAATTGGAACTATTCGTGGCACGTTGGAAAACAAACAAAAAATACTCCTTACCTTACATTCTTGAATTGAATGTAAATCTTATTTCTGTGAAACAAATTAAAAAGGCTGGATATTCCCTTACTTTAAAAAACGAAGAAGCTGTTGTCGAGAAAGGAAGTAAAAGTTTTATTTTGTGCAAACTAAATTCCAAAGGTGAATATGCTTGTGATCTTACGCCCACCGTGTCAAATTCACTTATGGCAAAAAAGAAAAAGCTGAACTTTTGCATCGCAGACTAGGTCATTCAGGAAATCATGTTATGAAGAGGCTCGGTCTACATACGAGTGGTTCCTTTTATGAAAACCGTGTACTATCAAAGCTGCCCGCAAAGCCCATCGAAAAAGCCCCTATGAAAATGATTCATTCTGATTTGTGTGGACTCGTTGAACCACAGACTCCATCAGGAGAAAGTCTTGACTTTAGATGATGACTATTCTCATTTTTGTGAAGTGCGTGTGATTAAGAGAAAAAGTTATGTTGCTTCAGAGATAAAGAAGCTTCTTAAGTTGAATGACAGTGTCAGAGGAATTCGTTTAGATAATGCTCAAAAATATTTATCTGGTGAACAAATTGTAAACAAAGCTGGTGTGACTATAGATCCTTGTCCGCCTTATACCCCTGAATTAAATGGTGTTGCAGAAAGAATGAATAGGACACTTTTTGAAAAGGGTCGTGCTTTACTATATGATTGAAATTTGCCTAAGAATCGTTGGGGATATGCTAATTAAGTTACTGCTTATCTTCATAACAGAATTCCCAGTGAAAGCATCGATAATAAAATTCCATGTGAATTGAACTATTCCAGTAAACCTGATATGAGTCAAAGTGTTTGGATGCGATGTCTATGTTAAAATTCCAGAGGCTCACAGAAGAAAGCTTGATCCAAAATGGAAAAGGATGATCTTTGTCGGATACACTAATATGTGTGTTCAGACCTGTCACGTCCTCTAGCGTGCGAGAGAGAAAAAGGTCAGAAGCTATGTGTAAGCGGAGCGAGAGGTCGCAATTGATGAGCGGCATGTGTAACCTTTAGCTAAATAAAATTTCGAAGTGAAACAAATCCTCGAGTTGTTATTGTGAAATGAGTGGGAAGAGAACACCTGGTCCGTCGAACCGGAGTGGATTCCGCGATTCTTCGGATTTTAAAAGTGAGAAGAAATCATCTGCAATCGGCGCCATGGAACAATTAGGGTTAGCGGCATCAATCACAGTGGATTTGAAATACTACTGCTGTGCCCCGTTCTCTCATTCTTTCAAAAAAATATAGTGAGTAAGCGAATAGTACATAACTGTCATCATGTCATTGTCTAAATTAAGCAAAAATATGTTAAAAAGTTTGTATACTGAACTGGATATTCCGTTTTCACCTTCCGCAAAAATAATAGAACTTATAGGTTTAATAGACAATAGTGAAATATTTAAAGAAAACTTTGATGTTGTAACAAATGCAATTACAGAAATTTCGGAAGAAAAACATAAAAAGGCGGAACAGGCCAAAAACGAAAGAATTGTAAATGAACAAAAGCTAGAGATCGAAAAGCTTTCGCTTTTGCGTTTAGACAAAGAACTGAAGCTTTTAAAGCTCAAGTCTGCATCTTATGAGAGTAAATCGCTTATCGGTGGTGTGCCGAGTTTTAATTTAGAGAATTTAATTAAAAGTATAATAATTACAAGATAAAAAGAACTTTTTATATACCACGTTTTAAAATTTCTGCTGAATAATATAAACTGGACAATTCTATGTATTAATAAATACTTTTTAACAAATTTTTTGATGAATTATCCCATCAACTTGAAATAAAATGATTAAATGCGTAATAAAGAGGTATCAAATGCGTAATCAATCGTTTAGCTCGGAATTGGAAGTTAACTTGCGTTTAAATTTTCGTTCCCGTTCCGGCTGATAGATGGCTGCACCATTCTACGAAACAAAATTAACTGAAAATGAATTCAATCCTGCTTAAAGATGGTAAAAGTATTAAAAGTATTAAAAGAATGCATTGTCATCGTGTTCTTGGCTATTCTATAAGTTTCAAATGTCTAGCTAGTCGGGAAGTTAGTTAAAAATGGATTGCAAGATTTGTACTGGACAAACACACAAAGAAACAAGAAAGCGAGTTAATAAAAACATGATAATAATAAAAATATTGACTATTCTAGTTCCTAGAAATGTTGAGTGTTTTAATCTCTTTTTCAATTCGCTCGAGAATGCTTTCAAGACAAAAGGAGTAAGTGATAAATTTAAAGGTGAGATTTTATTAAATAGTCTAGGAGATAGAATCGGCAGTTTAATGGCTTACCTAAAAGATGAAGAGTTAGGTGATTATGAAACAATTAAGTCTATGGTTTTGAAAGAATTTCAACCCCTCATTCAATATTCGAGCGAAGATTTCGAGGTAATAACTGTTGCAAGTTCAATCCTAAACAGAAATGAGTGTCGGAAGAATTGAATAGGAACAACATAATACTGAAACAGAAACGACTGATGATCGAACGAGAAAAACAAAGAGTTTCATTGATGTTGAAATGGTAGACTGCGAAGAAAACAATGAAAGTTTTTTTTTCACTATATGAAGTCTCGGGAAATATTCAAGATTCTCGACACTCAGCTAAGTAGTCGCTTAATAGGCAAGCGGAAAAAATGTTACGTCTTTGAAAGTTAAAATTTCTGGCAGCGAATGTAGGAGAAACCGTATGATAAGAATAACAGCTGTAGATAGGGGTAAGGCTGATAGGCGGAATATATTATGTGTTATAACTTCTAAGGAAAATGAAAACTTATATAAACTTGGTACAAAACATGGGATTTTAAACCACCTCTACACAAGGAATGATTTTACTGTTTGCAAGGAAGCTTTCATTTCAGTGAATGAAGTTCCAGTTAATGAAATAAGTCTAAGAGAATGTGCTCGTAAGGATTCCAACTTAGGTGGTCAAGGATTTTAGTATTGCAATTGTAGAAGCAAATGCTACTCAAGTCGCTGCAAATATAAAAAGTCAAAAACATTTTGTAATTCGAAATGCCACAGTAGCTCTTCCTGCCAAAATAAATAATTTGTTGAAAAAGTAATAATACTGCCTTTGTAATGTAATCTGAGGTAATAAACAATAAATGTATCTTATAAATAACACTAATTATTGTCGTATGTCACTGATCCCGAAAAATATGAATGATTTATGAATTTGAACTTATCGTTGTAATATACTATGTTTAACCTATTTGATCCAATGTTATAAGTTTGATTTGAATTTACAAAAACGCCGGAGAGTACGTTGAAATTTTGATTTAGATAAAATATATTGATTTAGCATTTTCACAATTGTAAATATATTATAGTTGCATACACAACCGAAATGCCCCAATACACATGCAATATTTATGAGTTAATTTAAAAACAAGAAATATCAATTGTGACATAATCATGTGTAAATTATATACTAATAATTCTGAAAATATATGCACTCATGGACAAAAAAATTAGAGCACCAAGAAATAATTGCGGGATCGTAACGAAACTTGCAATGAAGGTACATGTCGGGGAGATATGCAAATGATTAGAAATACAGCGTGATTGCGCATTACGTATAGACGGTAGAGGGCGTTGAACATCGTACTCAGTGGAGTATAAAACAGATAACCAAAGCTTGTTTGAGTGTGCTGGATCATTTACAAAGGAAGAGCTGAGATAGACATGCCATTACGCCGTGTTCGAAGACAATATAAGCAGCTGTCGCAGTTTGAGAGGGGGAGAATCGTCGGGATGATGGAAGCTGGGTGGTCAGCTAGGCGAGTAGCTCGTCAATTAGGCCGCTCTGATTGTGTTGTGAGAAGGTGTTGGGACCAGTGGACCCGAGAGATGTCATGTACACGAAGACCAGGCTCAGGACGCCCTCGACAGACCAGTCGTCGAGAAACCGCCACATCGTAAGAAATGCACGCGTACAGCCAAATGCTTCATCGGTCGCCATCCAGGCACAGGTAGCACCTTCACTAGGAGCTTCTGTGTCTTCTCGAACCATACGAAGGCGCCTGGCTGAAGGCTAGTTGGTATCGCGGCACCCATTAAGTGTGCTGCCCTTGACGCCCGCCCATCGACGCCTCCGTTTGGAGTTTTGCCGCGCACGAGGAAACTGGACTGCAGCGGAATGGAACCAGGTCGTCTTTAGCGACGAATCCAGATTCAATCTCGGCAGTTATGACAATCGTGTTCGTGTGTGGAGAGCCCGTGGTGAACTCTTCAATCCTGCCTTTGCTGTACAGCGACACATCGCTCCCACAGCTGGCGTGATGGTATGGGGTGCCATTGCCTACAATACACGGTCACCCCTAGTATTGTTCCGTGGCACCATGACAGCCCAGCGGTAAGTTCATGAAATCCTGCAACCACATGTGTTGCCACTCATGCAACGGCTCCCAGGAACCATTTTTCAAAATGACAATGATCGGCCCCATAAGGCAAGGGTGTCACAAGACTGTCTCCGCACTGGTACTACCCTTCCTTGGCCTGCCCGATCCCCAGATTTGTCTCCAATCGAGCATATCTGGGATCATTTGGGACGACGAGTTGGGCATCCCACGAGTTTGAACGAACTAGAGGCAAGGTTACAGCAAATATGGAACGAAATATCTCAAGACATCATACAGAACTTGTATGACTCAATGCCCGATCGTATCACATCGTGCATTCGCGCTAGAGGGGGTCCAACGGAGTATTAACTCCTCCGTTCTTTTACCTTTTTCTCTGAAATAAATTATCCTTTTTCTTTGGATTTCTTATCATTTACTTATATCAAAGTAGTCATTACGTATGTAAAATTTCGTTTCATTTTGACGACTCCTTCTTGGTGCGCTAATTTTTTTGTCCATAAGTGTATTTCATTATAAAGCAAGATAAAAGTTAAAAAAAATGAAATAAAGGTAAGATCAAATAAAACAATACATGTTTAATTTGAATACAGATCATTTTAGGAAAAAACAAAATTATCAACCAAAAGTACAGATGATATATAAAGAAATATCATGTTCTCCCTAGATTGGGACAAAAATATTCCTTTGCGCAATAAAATCCCGTTTCATACGATAGTAGGGAATTGGCTAAATCCGTGAATAGCAAGAGACGTCTTTTACATATGTTCTCAAAATAGAAACTTTTCTCTCATACCTTCAGGCTCACAGTTATTTTTCATAAATTACGCTGTGCAGAAAATCTTTCCTTGCACGCAGTGCAGGTGAAAGGTTTCTCTCCTGTATGGGAGCAGTGATGTTTAATTAAAGGGCCCTGAATTGAAAATCTTTTTTCACACAGTACAGGCAAAAAGTTACTTTCCTGTAAGGTTACAGGGGTATCTTTTTAAATTACTCAGACGAGAAAATCTTTTCTCACGTGCAGTGCAAGCGAAAGCTTTCTCTCCTATTTCGGTACCGAGATGTAATTTTAAATTACCATTTACAGAAAATCTTTTATGACACACAATGCGGGCGAAAAGGTATCTCCTCTGTATGGGTATGGACATATGTTTTTAGAGTACTCAGCTGAGAAAATTTTTTCTCCCATATAGAGCAGGCGAAATGTTTCCTGTATGGGTACGCAAATGTCTTTATAATACACACAGGTGAGAAAATCTTTTTTCACATTCAGTGCAGGTGAAAGGTTTCTCTCCTTTGGAGGTACGAAAATGTCATTTAATAGCTGAGAAAACCTTTTCTCACATACAGTGCAGGCGAATGGTTTCTCTTTTTGAGTAAGGAGATGTTTTTTTAAATCACTTTGCTGAGAATACCTTTTCTCACATATAGTGCAGGCGAAAGGTCTGCGCTATATGTGAGACATTTAACAATAATTCTCTCTGGTATGGATAAACAGGTGTATTTTTAAAGTACACTCTACAGAAAATATTTTCTCACATGCAGTGCAGGCGAAAGGTTTCTCACCTGTACAATGGCAGATCTATGGCGGGAGGCAGTAGGGGCAACTGCCCCTCCCCAAAAAAGCCCGGAGTATTTTTTTCACAGCCTAAAATTATATAATCGTAGACCTAATACTAAAGGAGTTTAAATTTAAAAGGAGACAATGTTTATTTCATATATATATATATAAAATATTTATTTATCTATATACAGAGGCTGTTCACACATTTTTAGACGATGTATATTGTATTCACAAAACTAAATTACATAAAATTCTTCTGTTTTAAATGTTCTATTTGACATCCTTTATTCTGAACTATCTTTCGACACCGCAATTTAAAGGATAATAATGCCTTTTGAAGTGTCAGAAGAGGTATTCTATCCCATTCCTCCTGAACAGCTTTCCAGAGTCCTGTAAGGGTTTTGGGACGACGTTTGGATAATGTAGATTTCAAAAGAGATTTAGTAGGGATATCAGTGAAGGGTATGGCCTTGATACCAGTTTATTGTTCCATTTCTTTTAGGAAATTTACAGTGGATTTTGATGTGTGTTGTCATGATGGATTCTGACAGATTGATGGCACTGTGGGTAAAGCGATGATATTTCATTCAGAAAAATTGGCGATTAAATATGTTCCTGATAGTATTTGGAGTTAATCTTGACATTTTTTTCCACTCTCTTTATTTTTAACTTGTCATTATAAGAAAAACCAGCAACAATCATGAATTCCTTAGAAAAACTTTCTTTCGATTCTTTGAACCATGTACTTAAATTTTTTCTCCCCTTTTATGATAATAAAGGGCTCTTTTTTTGTTGCAATCATTTAAATACACCCATGATTCATCTATTGTGACAATTGTTTGACATTTTTCTTTGGATAAGTGTTTCTCATATAGAATTCTGCAGCGTGTCCTGCGTTCAGCGATAGGATTTGGAAGAAACGATGTCGCTTTCTTAAGATTTAAATCAACGTTTATCATTTTGTTTACAGTGGACAGCGAGCATTTTAATGATTTTGCAACTGTCCTTTGAGTACGGGGATTTTCTTTTAACATTAAACAACGTACCTTTGCAATAGTCGAAGATGTCCGTTTTTTCCATGGATACTTGTTTGGAATTTTTGTAACTCTTGAGGCTTCAATTTGACGTTTTTTTCCTTTCTTGTTGAATCTTCTATATTATCTATCGACGCTTTAGATATTACAAAAGCATGACTCTCACATCGCTTTTGGATAACGGAGTATGCATATATCTCTTCGGAAAGAGCATAAATGTAGCATTCGAAGCACTGCTTTGTTAAAAACGCCATTTTGAATAAAAACAAAACTTTCAATAATTTTGACTTTGATAATTCGATAATTTTGACTTTTAAAAACATAGTACAATTGCAATTATTTCTTTTGCAGCAAACTATTTTTTATTACCGCTTACCAAAATCGTCTAAAAAATGTGCGAACAGCCTCTGTATATAAAACAGTTCCGTAACTGTCTCATTCACCGAGTGACATACAACGCACAGACCAAACTGCTGGACCTAAAGGGCTGAAATTTGGCATGGCGATTCTTCATATAGTGTAAGGGTGCACTAAGAAAGATTTTTGAAAATTCTTAGATTTTTTAAAATTAAATTTTTAAGCTGTTTTTGTAACTTTTTTTAAGTTTTCATTTAAAATAATAATTTGAGGGTTATAAAATTTATATCACGAGAAAGATCTTAAAAATTCCTTCAAAATGAGATCACTTTAGAATCTTTACCTCCCTTTTCTGATTTTTGGTGAATTTTTAGAATTTAATTTTTTAGAATTTAATTTATTAAATGCTGATCACGTGATTTCTTTTTCTAGTACTTTAAATAAATTTATCGTCACGTGCATAAAAACTAAATAGACAAAAAATATTTTTTTCTTGCTAATGCCGCAGACGATTGGACATTATTTTGTCTATAAAAATATCCCTTACGATTTTTTTATAAATGTTTTTTTTACATCTATTGTATACATTGATCGCCGTATTTATTATAAATATATATATTTATATTTTTGGCATTAATTGCATACATTGACCGTTGTATTTAATTTGAATGTACTTCGTAGCGAAGTGCGGGTTTTCAGCTTGTTTATATATTTATATATATATGTATATATATTTATTTATTTACATATATTTATATATATATATAACCTTAAGAGCCGACGTTGTCTCCCCCAAAACTCTGGACAGGAGCCGCCTCTGCTCCTGTATGGGTACGGAGATGTTTTTTAAAATCACATTGCTGAGAAAATCTTTTCTCACATATAGTGCAGGCGAACGGTTTCTCTCTGTTATGGGTACGGAGATGTCTTTTCAAACTATCCCCTACAGAAAATCTTTTCTCACACACGATGCAGAGGAAAGGTTTCTCCCCTGTATGAGTACGAAAATGTGTTTTTAAAGCACTAAGCTGAAAAAATTTTTTCTCACATTCAGTACAGGCGAAAGGTTTCTCTCCTGAATGGGTACGTAGATGTCTTTCTAAATCACCCTGTCCAGAAAATCTTTTCTCACATATAGTGCAGACGAAAGGTTTCTCTTCTGTATGGGTACGGAAATGTCTTTTTAAATTACCCTCATCAGAAAACCTTTTTTCACATGCAGTGCAGGCGAAAGGTTTCTCTCCTGTATGGGTACGGATATGTATTTTTAAACTACACTTTAGAGAAAACCTTTTCTCACATTTAGTGCAGGCAAAAGGTTTCTCTCCTGTATGGGTACGGAAATGCCTTTTTAAAGCACCCAGCTGAGAAAATCTTTTATCACATACAGTGCAGGCGAAAGGTTTCTCTCCTGTATGCGTACGGAGATGTCTTTCTAAATCACCCTGTACAGAAAATCTTTTCTCACATACAGTGCAGGCAAAAGGTTTCTCTCCTGTATGAGTACGGAGATGTTTTTTTAAAGTACCCTCTGCAGAAAATCTTTTCTCACACACAGTGCAGGCGAAAGGTTTCTCTCCGGTATGGATACGGAGATGTATTTTTAAAGCAATCAGCTGAGAAAATCTTTTCTCACATTCATTGCAGGCAAAAGGTTTTTCTCCTGTATGAGTACGAAGATGTGTTTCTAAATTACCCTGTACAGAAAATCTTTTCTCACATATCGTGCAGCCGAAAGATTTCTCTCCTGTATGGGTACGAAGATGGTTTTTCAAACTACTCTGTACGGAAAATCCTTTCTGACATACAGTGCATGAGAAAGGTTTCTCTCCTGTATGAGTACGGAGATGTCTTTTTAAACTATCCTCTTCAGAAAATCTTTTCTCACATACAGTGCAGGCAAAAGGTTTTTCTCTGGAATGGGTATGGAGATGTCTTTTTAAGCTACACTCTTCAGAAAATCTTTTCTCACATACAGTGCAGGCGAAAGGTTTCTCTCCTGTATGGATACGGAGATGTATTTTTAAAGCACTCAGCTCAGAAAATCTTTTCTCACATTCATTGCAGGCAAAAGGTTTCTCTGCTGTATGAGTAGGAAGATGTGGTTCTAAATTGGCATGGAGATGTTTTTTTAAACTACTCTGATCAGAAAATCGTTTCTGACATACAGTGCATGAGAAAGGTTTCTCTCCAGTATGAATACGGAAATGTCTTTTTAAACTACCCTCTTCAGAAAATCCTTTCTGACATATAGTGCAGGCGAAAGGTTTCTCTCCAGTGTGGGTATTGAGATGTCTTTTTAAACTATATTCTACAGAAAATCTTTTCTCACATACATTGCAGGTGAAAGGTTTCTCTCCTGTATGAGTACGAAGATGTGTTTCTAAATTACCTCGTGCAGAAAACCTTTTCTCACATATAGTGCAGACGAAAGGTTTCTCTCCTGTATGAGTACGAATATGTGTTTCTAAATTACCCTGTACAGAAAATCTTTTCTGACATATAGTGCAGACGAAAGGTTTCTCTCCTGTATGGGTACGGAGATGTTTTTTTAAATAACTCTGTTCAGAAAATTCTTTCTGACATACAGTGCATGAGAAAGGTTTCTCTCTATGAGTACGGAGATGTATTTCTAAGTCACCCAGCTGAGAAAAATTTTTCTCGCATACAGTGCAGGCAAAAGTTTTCTGTCCTGTATGGGTATGGAGATGCATTTTTAAATCACCCAACTGAGAAAATCTTTTTTTACATGCAGTGCAGCCGAAAGATTTCTCTCTTGTATGTATACGGACATGTGTTTTTAAACAACCCTGTTTAGAAAACCTTTGTTGACATACATTGCATGAGAAAGTTTTCTCTCCTGTACAGAGAAACCTGAGAAAGTTTTCTTCCTGCACAGAGTTGTTTATTAGCAATGTGGTTTGAAATACAGATATTTAAAGCAGCTAATTGTGAAAATAATCTCTTCACATAAATTACATTTGAAGATTTCCTCTTTGATGTGAGGGAGAAGCTGTGAAACTTTTTACAATTAGACCAATGCTATATTAACCCACATGCAGTGCATTCATATTCAGTTTCAGTAGGGTTCTGTTCAGGAATTTCTTTCGTGGGAAGGTCCTTTTATACTGGAAATGCACGACATTTGCTCTTCTGGTATGTCGCCATTTCTAAACACGATGATCCAAAAACAAACTGCGAGTAATACACTGTGCTTCAGAATTTCTGGACTCTACAAAGATCTTTGTTTAGCAACTAACGATCTGTACTGAGCATCTGAAAACAGAGGAAAAAGAAATTGAATGGTATATGTTAACTGTATAGCATCACGGTTTATATTTTTAAAGTTAAATTAACAGTAAAATATAAAAGTTTGTTCTTGCTGGAAAAAGATTATATATATATATATAAAACTAAGATATTACAAATTATGGACTGGTTATAATAAACTATTGCGCATTTAAAACTATTACAATTAGGGCGCAAGATTTCTCCGCAAACCTTATAGTTTTGTCCTGTAGATTATAAAGATGTGCAGAGATTTGATATGTTTCGGGTTGAACGGATTTCCACAAAATAACTAATTTTGGCTCGATCAATAATGGGAAAGCAGTATTGTTATTTTTTTGTTTGATATACTCCAACAGCGTCCGCGACACTACGTTGTGTTTGCCCGGATTCAAGTCTGCCTATAATACGCCATGACATGGATTCCGGTAATTCACGTTGTTGAGACATTTTCAAGTCACCTTTTCTCAAAAAGAATAACGGAGCAATCGAATTTCACAGTTAAGGCAGTGAAACACACGTTTCTGCAACATCCCGATTTCCGCCCTTATGTTCTTTTTCCGATTTTTGACGTCATGAACTTTGATTTGCATATGAAGTTTTCTTCTTCTGTTTCCTGCTAGGCTTTAAATTATGGATGATTTATTTTATGTTACTTATCGGTGTAAGTATTTGCGTAATTTCATTAAAACCGTGTGCTCCCCTAATTGTTTTGAGCAGTGTACACACACACACACACACACACACACACACACACACACACACACATATATATATATATATATATATATATATATATATGCTTTCTTGAAGATACAGATTGATTATCGATAAACAATTTGTGTTCTGATTTGAAAATGGTTGACAAAATATAAGAACTTTGTAGCAAAACAGTTATTTATTTAACAATAGATATATGTTTGCAATATATGCAACAAGTGGTTTCATACTCACTAACAAGTGTTCCTAGGTGAAGATAAAAACTACAATTATAAAAGTACACAAAGACCATTTTAATTTTTCAGGCAAAAAAATCATACAGCTTTGATATAATTACAGTTAAAAAAATTGTTATCACAATCTATCAATATGTAAAATTGCTGTTTTTAAGTAAGTTTCGATTTTTCTTATCTTTTCTGATGGTTTATTCGACTGTTTCTGATAGTTTTAGGATCGAGTCGCGACCCACCGGTTGGGAACCGCTGTATTAGAAGATTAGACGAATGTAATAAAAATTCTAAACAAAATATATCTACACGGGTACCATGTGATGCTCCATAAAAAACGACTTGTAAAAAGAATCTTAAGTTTTTATAATTTTGAAATATTAATTCAGAACTGCTAAAAGAAGTTTTACCCCTCTTATCTCTTATGCAATTTATTTTTTTTAACTTTTTAAGACCTTTTAAGCGGGTTGTAAATTTAGCTTTCCAAATGAAAGCGCGATATGATTTGAGATTTATCTAGTCACAGTGATGTGACACACCTTCATATTATACTAAATAAACAGAATTTCACAGCCTCTTAAGAAAAAAAAATTACAGCTATAAACTTCAGTAGAAAAATAATTACATTACATGGCTTTCTAATTATATTTTCACTGAAGTACGATGCTCATACAGATGCATGAAAAGGGGCGGTAAAAATGTCATTGCGGTAACCATAATTACTAGTTTCACAACGTGCTGGAGGATGCTTGTTATGAACGGGGTTACTGAAACGTTCCCTTTTTTGCTTCAAAAATTTTTTAATGATTTTATAACAATTGTTTTAAAGCTTTATTCCTACATTACAAAGATTTTTTTTCTGAAAACCTTTAATTTTCAGTATTAAAAAAGTTTCTAAATTGGGAATGGTGGGTGATTGCTACTTATTAAAGTTCAATAAAAATAAATCCAAATCTTTATAAAATTGGTATTTCTTGTTATTTCTATATTAAAAAATATTAGGAAAATAACTTATCTATCTCCAACGCCCTTATTAACTCAAAAGAATTAAGGAGTTCACTTAAGTGTCTCAAAACACGCAAGTCCCCAGGTGAGGATGGTATATTCTCTGAGTTCCTCATGCACTTAGGACCTAGAGCTTTTGAATCAAAAACTCAATAAAATTTGGTCTTCGGGATATTTTCCCTCCTACTGTTGTAAATCTACAGTTATTCCGATTTACAAAAGACACAAGGATCCAGGGGCTGTCCAGAGTTATAGGCCGATCTCTCTGATAAGTATATTTTGTAAGACTTATAAAATATACTTGTCAGAGACTTTGAAAGAGTCATTATCAATAGATTGAACTGGTTTTTGGAGACTACAGGCATTCTTGAGTAAGAGCAGGCTGGATTTCGAAGATTCAGATTCACCAACCATCATGATGCCCTTCTTAGTCAGTCCATTAAGGACGCTTTCGACAATAGACACATTCTATCTGCTGTCTTTGTGGATTTCAAATCGGCTTACGATCTGGTATGGAGAGAAAATCTTCTGAAGATCTCTGATATGGAACGATTGTCCAATCATAATAAAACAGTTGTCTCGCAGTGGATCCCGGCCCACTGCGGAATCGGGGGGAACGAGGCTGCTGATTTCCAAGCGAAAAGGGGGGCTTCTGTTTTACAGCTAAACAACCAGGATTTGGCCTACCATTCCATCAAGACGATAGTCAAAAAGACCCTCAGGTGTTCCTTCTCACAGGTTGTTGCTGCTAGAAGCGATCACAAGCTCTGGTATGTCCATGATATCCCTGAGTGGCCTAGAGGTAAATCTGTAGCAATGCTACGGCTTTTTTCTGCCCATGATTGCCTTCGCAAGTACCTCCAAAGAATTAACTTGGCTCCCGACCCTCTTTGTCTCCTGTGTGATAACCAGGAAGAATTGGACATGCTTCACCTTGCTTCTTGCCCTGCTCAGACCTTGCTTGCCCTCCCGTTTCTTTATGGGAGCGCTATTGGATTGCCAGACATAAGTTGATGGATTAACTGATGTCATTTTTCCTATCTTGTACTTGTATTTTTTGTCTTTTTGATATCTGTTGTTCTGTAACAGTTGCCATTTGAAATAAAATAAAAATTTAAAAAATATTAATATATTTTAATTTCCTCAAATTTATCATTTTTTATTGCAAATAATTTAATTTTTGAGCACAAGGTGAGGGGGGGAGGGGTTGTAATTAAAATTTTTAATTAGTGTTCAATTAGTCCAAAAAATGGTTTTTCTGTATTTTTGTATTCCTATATAACTTTGCAAAGAATTTTATAGTCCTGAATTCAGTATGACTTTCTCAATAACTTTTAAAATCTGTGGAAGATGTTATTCGAGTTTACATAAGCGTCGAAATTAAGAATTTATTCCTAAAAATGCTGTATGGTGCATTTCCAGGGATCAAATTACTATTTTCTATCATATTCCCAGTGGATGTTAGGCGAAAGAGTCCATAACAAAGTCTATGACTTAAGAGATATGTCAGCAATTTATGAGATTCTTTAAAAGGGGAAGATTAGAACTGTAAACATTTTTCCAATATAAATTTGCATACACCCACTAAATGAACTATGCAAACCCAAACGGAACTATTATTATTCATTAGTACACTAAAAATAATTATGCATGTCTAGAACAATTTACGCTGGGATTATAAATGTGAATTAGATTTATTTTGTATTTTAAACACTCTTCTAGCTTGTTATCACTAATAATAAAATACTTTTGATATAAAATTTGAAAACTAGAGTTAAAATTAGAAAAATGAAATTAGATAAATTAAGGATAATTAGAATCAGCATAAATAACACAGAACAACAAGGATTGGCTTGGTATGGGGCACTACGGTCATTTTTTTGCTACACGAGGGCTACTTAGACCGGGCCCTGCTACTTAAGGTCGATTTCGAATGGCTATAAACGTCTATGTCAACAGTGGGACTGGAACTCAGACTCTGGAACCAAATGCCAGCACCCTGGCTATTCCATAGAACAACAAGCATAATTAAAATAATTACATTTTGATTTTTTTGAGTTACCGTTATCTGGATAATAAAATGAATAAAAAATTGTGTGATTCAGAGAATATTAGAAACTACACTGTTCTTACAGGGTAAGATAATATCGTAACATTTTTCACTTTGCGTATCAAGTCAAAGAATTACAAGATATCCACATAAACTGGAATTCTTTTCGTCAGAACTCTATAGTGCAGTTCAGTGCTACAGGCAATCAGATAAAAATTAAGTTACACATATTAAAACTCTTCTTGGTTACAGAAAAATCAAACCAATCTCTTCATAAACAATAAGATGGAAAAGCAACTGTCTATATAAATTATATTTCAAAATAGAGTGTGAAATATTTATTCCACAGTCATAATTATTTTCCAGTTTTAAATGACTACACTGAAAGAAACGCCAAAATTTTCATATCATATTTAACAAAAAAGTGATTAAAGAAAAAGTAATATAAAACAGTAATATATATCAGAATGATTTTTTTTTTATGGATAAGTTAATAACAAAATAAACAGTCATAAAAAATTCCTTATATGATGAAATTTAGACTGTTAGTTCATATACAAACATTTTATGATCTTTATATAAATTACTTTCCATAAACTATTTTTCTTTCCCTCCTCTTTCCAAATTAAGGAAAAATTTATGTAAACGTAAGCTATGGTGAGGACAAAGGCAAAACATTTACAGTCTTAATTATGAGCAAAGGTTACAGAAAGAAAAAAAATATTGTCTACTAAATGAGATATTGTTACTTTAAAAATAAATTGCAAGGCAAAAATCTTTCATAAAAATCTCACTGTACTATTTACTAGTACAAGGCAATTAACAATAAAGAAATTTTCAGCTTATACAACAATGAAAAAAAAATTTAAGATATCTGAGGTTTAGGATTAAGAGCATTTAAAACTTTTATACATAACTACCATATTTCTTGAGGTAGAGACTTACAGTCAATAACATTTGTGATTGGATTAGAAAGTAAATAATTGATTATTATTGGCTTTCATTGGGGGTGAATTTATGAGAAATATATATAGCACAGGATGGATTAGTAACAGGTGCCAGAGGAGGAGGTGGCTTTTAATCATCTCTAAAACTTTCCAAGTATATATTTCTGTATGCTCATTCATGCATTTCCTCAGACAATTTAAAGCAATTTTATTAAAAATTTCATTAATCAGCTTGTATTCATTTATAAACATGATGTTTTCTTTAAAAAGTTCATGATAAAATTCAGAGCCACTTTCAGGTTTCTGAACAATACCATCACTTAAAAGTAGACCAAGACATATAAAAGGGGTAAAATAAGGTGCAAGAAGATGCCACACAACAGAATGAATATCCTAGCATAAATTTACATTAAGTTATAAACAGAATTGCATACATGGGTCATTCTCAGATTTGAGAATGACCGTGAATATCCGTGAACAAATTTTTTTTTGTTCAAGGATATAAAGGGAATTTTATATCCTTGAACAAAAAATTAAAATTTAATGAGTCTAACATGAATGTTTTAATTTTAATGTAAGAAATACTGTAACAGTCTGCATTGTGCAATAATCTGAACATGGAAAAAAAATTAATTTGAATACTTCAAAAAATAAAAAAGTTGCAAATGTCATTACCATGGCATGTCTCTAACTTTAAATTTAATAATTCAAAATTATAGTTTAAAGCCTCGAAAAGCCTTAGAGCAAGGACAACATTAGTATAATAAATTTTCTTTCTGCATGTAATATAATTAGAAATTTAGCTCCAATACAAATATATTTTTAATCATATTTAATTAAACTTTATCAATGGAGTTAATTGTCATTACCATGGTGCAAAGCGTTTGCTTTCATAGCTCATCACTAAAGGGCACTAAAATAGTCTTAAACTTGCTACATTGTAGGTTAACACATGTCCTAATAAGCAGTGATGTCTTTTTTTGTAGCAATATATAAGTACTGTTTCTTTTTGACACTTTTATTTAAAAATCGGGAACAACATGTTTTTTAAGTATCATTACCATGTTTCACATTACTTAAATATAATAATAAAAATTAATAATTTTATTGATTGAATTACAAAAAACTCTGGGACGGCTTTCAAATTAAATATACTATAAGCCTTCAATTGCTATAATTAAGCCTAAAAGGAGCTTAACATTAAAAATGGTATTACCATGTCTTTTTGAAAACATGATAGTGACTAACAGACCATGGAAATGAAAAATTTTAAAATTTTGTAATATTTTTCCATAAAAATTACGTCTATATTTTATAAATAAATTTGAGTAAATACAAATAATTTATTTTACTGGCTTAATATTTAAAAAGCTGAACTTACAAATCAATAATAACTATTAGATGTATGTATTTTTTTTTCTGAAAAAAATATTTAATTTTTAACAAAAATGGAGGGAAAAGAATTTAGATTTTACATCATTTGTGTGTATATGTATATTTATTTTATGAATGATACTAACAAGTGGTTAATGGTTAAAATCAAAAATCTTAATTTTTAATTTACTGAGATTTTGTGAAACTAGATAATAAAGTAATTTGTTTAATATCCACTTATTATATGACAACAATACTAGTTGATTCAAATCATAAGAGCTTTAGAATTGTTCTATGTTTCAAGAAAATTAGTATTGCAGTTATGTAATAAGCAGGTGTGAAGCGAATATCTATGCTGCTGTTTTAAAACTTGTTTCACATTTTATCTTGGAAATGGCCTTGTTAGTCATTGTTAGTTTCATTTAACTTGTCAGTTTAACTTGTCCTTGTTAGTTTCATTTAACTCATTTAAAATCAAACCATAATGAGAAAAGTCTTAAGGGAGTACATTTTCTGCTTCATTTAGAGTTTACCAACAAATTTAGTCATTATTTGTTTATTCAAAATGGCTAAGGTGCAAAAATTAAGCACTGAAGAAAAACTTCTTTGGAAACGAGAAAGGTAATGAAAACACTGAGAAAAAACTTTAAAATGATCAAATTGCATATTCTGAAGCTAAAATAAAGGAGCATGAAAGATATCTAAGAAGAAAGGAAGAAAAGATGGGGTATATCAAGTCTATCGGAAAGAGACCAAAGGCAGACAGGAAAAAGATAGCGAATTGTAACATATAATTATAGGCAGAAGAAAAACAATTCAAATCAAGTGACTTTTATAACACAAGCAACTTGTGAAGGTGTTGATAATCCTCTTGAAATTTCTTCAAGTTCTTTGTCATTACAAAATAACTGGGATATATATCCATCAATTAGATCCTCTGAAAGTCCACAAAGTATATCAAGAGTTCATGCTGGTAGAAAAAGAATTAGCTGGGATAAATCCTCCCTATATCAGAAATTGATAAAGTTTCAGGTTGATATGAGAGTTGATCAAGAAGTGAAAAATATAAAAAAAGATATATTTTAAATGCCAAGCAAACATCTCCAAAAAAGGCAGTTAAAAAAACTCTTAACAATAATAGAAATAAATGTTCCAACTGAAATTAGAATGAAGTTACTTCAAAATGAGTCGTTGAAAAGTCAATTGCAGAAAGATTATATCAACTGTAAAACAGGTAAACCAAATCAACTTCCTACAAAGGCCATAGGAGGAAAACTTTTTAAAAAGTTTAGGCTACGATTACATCTCATCTTAGTGGCTTACGAAGATGATTTCGTGCCAATACTTGTGGCATGGCTTGTTATCTCAGCTTGGAAAACCCGCCTAGATGAGCTACATTACAAGTGTTGCTGTAATAGTAAGTCAGAAAAGAGATTTTTTTTTTCTGGTGTATTTGCTGCTTGAACACACTTGAATTTTTTTTTATCTATTTCATATCTAATACATGTTTTGTAAGTATATGATTTTCTAATCTCATTTTTTATAGTTTATATATTTTATTTAAGCAAAATATATTTATACATAGCATATATATATACATACATATATATATAGCTTACTGTATAAATATATAATATATATATATATATATATATATATATATATATATATATATATATATATTAAATTGAAATAGATTGCACAAATTTTTTGCATGTGAGTAATTTGTATGATTTTTTAATCTGATTTTCTTAAGTTTATATATTTTACTTTTGCTTGATATATTTATACATATATATAGCACAAAATATTAATATACAGTGGAATCTCGATCTATCATTTTTCAAGAGACTGACTGAACTGAACGATAAATGCAGGAGAAAGATAGATCTGGGAACATAACAAAACAATATGACCGTCGGACTCGGTGAAGTAAACGACATATATGGGAAAACGATAATTCAGAAAATGATCAATCGAGATTCCACTGTATAATATATTTATATTGAATTGAAACAGATTGAATTAGATTGTTAAATTTGAATTTATTTTTACTTTATATGTAGGGATTTTGTCAATTGAATATTATTTTTAAAAAATTATTTTTACTTTGTAAAAAATTCTTATTTTTTTTTAAACTTTTTTAAAGAATTCTAAATAGTTACATTGACCATTAGCAGTATTGTTTCTAAATATCAGGCTGCATTACTTAGACTGTCCAAGTTGAATTGCAAAATCGCAGTAAGGGAATAATAAACATTTTTTTAATAATAAACTTCAATATTATTTTAAAAAATCATCACCAGATATTTACAATTAACTTTCATTAATAAATAAATTTCTTTATACTCTTATTTTATTGAAAAATGTTAATAAATAAGCTGTGTTCCATGTTATCTGATGAATAGTGCGGAGGAGAGGGGTTTAAGAACCAGTCCTACTCACTTGCCGTGCAGCGGGCTTGCATAAGCAATAATGGTGTGAAGGTTGGAACAAAAAACATGGCTTGGCGAGCAACTAAGATATTAGGAAAACTATCCCAAAGTATAAAATCTTGAATTCTTGTAAAGATTTCCTACCCTCTAAAAGGAACCAAAAAAATGTAAATCATTTTTCAAATATGAAAGAAAGCAAAGATCAACATTGTCAATCAGACTTCAAAAATCAGACAGGGATATTTTGGAAGCTGATATAAACAGCACCCAATGTCCTGGGGAAACAATTACTTTGAATAAACAAAGATGAATAAATAAAAAAAAACTGAATGACACTTATAAAATGGTAATGTGGTATATAATGTGGTAAATAATCACAACAAATATGTTTCAAAATCAAATATCAAAATAGGATACTCAACTTTTAGTAGATAAAAGCCATTTCATATAATTCATTCTAATGCAAATAAAAAGAAAATGCTTATGCACTAAACATGAGAATTTCCACCTCATGTTTATTAAACTTCATCACCTTGGAATTATAAAGCATTAAGATCTCAGCCAATTGTATAATGATGTTTGCCCTAACAAAAAGTTGCTTTTTTGGAGTATGTTCAAAATGTTCTTCAAAGTAATTGATGTTTCATTCCAATGAAGTTGAAATGTTAGATTAAGTTATTATCAGTGGAGCATAACAAAAAAATATGCTTCCATAAAAGGTATTGAAAGTTTATTTTTAACTGTTATTTTTCAGTAAGAGGAAAAGGAAAGAAATGCAGTACAATTCGAAAACTAATTAATCATTTCACATAATCTATTTTGAATCTATTGAAATCTGAAAGAAATCATAGACATCAATATGAAGTTTTAACAAATTTGAAAAATAATATTTCTAAAGTTGAAGTAGTTTTTCATGAAGATTAGTGAAAATTATTCTTGTAATTAAAATGCAGAACTCCAATCTTTTCATTTTGGAGGTTCTCAAAAGCAAGTTACATTATATACAGGAATGATTTATTATAAAACTATTGACAAATATGTAAAACAACAGTTTTGCACTATTTCAGGCAGCTTACATCATGACCCATGCAGTATATGGGCTCATTTAAAGCCAATTTTTAATCATATTGTTATGTTAAATCCTTAACTTAAAAAGGTTCACTTTACAGTGATTCACCAACAAACCAATATCTCCAACATCTGAATAAACTAAACTTGAAAATGTTGATACACAACAAGGGGTACCTGTTTCCTTGAAAGAATATCTTTCAGAACAACAGACCACCATAAAATTAAAATAATCTGAACTCAGTTGCTCTCCAATATTTGAATTCACTAATTGTATGAGGTTTACGGTGAAATTCTGATGGGATATACGGTATCAATCCTGTGATTATATCTGAATGAGTGTTAACTTTAACAAAATTTAACCTAACTTCTAAAAGCCTAATCAGCCACAAGTTGAACATCTTGTGCATTACACCCAATAAAGTTAAATGCATATAATCAAGGGGTACTTGTGGAATTAAACCTAACTGCAGAGAATTAAATGGTGAAATGCCTGTCTGATGATCATCACTATACTTAAAATTTTTGAAATCATTATCATTACGCATATTCACATTTCAAATTTGAAAAATGACCCTTCTACTGTCCCATTCACTTCATCAATGCACTCCTCAACAAAAATAAGAATTATGAGTTTTCCTGAATTTTACATATGTAAATTTGACAATAAATCTTTCAATGTCGTATGTTTTATGAAATGTTTTACTGCCCATTCATACAACTGTTTTTATTTTGAGATCTAGTAATTTCAACGTTTTCACCCAAAGGCATTTTGTCCGAACTTGAGGAATGCGTATAACAAGCATCAATTTCAGCTAAAACATTCCCTGAACTACTAAATGTATTAAATTCATCAGTTTTTGAAACCCTTTCTCAATCACCTCGAATCTCGTTTAACACTTCCTTCAATTCATTTGCGATCTCACGACGCTTTGTGCGATCAGACACTGACATTACTTAAATATTAAGGAATATACAGTTTAACCGAATAAGTTAATAACCGAAATAAGAATACAAACCAACCTTATAATTACCTATTAAAACGTACTCCCTTTATTAATTACGCAACGGTCGACTCCAGAAGTTTAATACTCGGCAAGCTTCGTGATTTCGGATATTTGCGCCTGTTTACAAACAAACGCTGCGACCTGCGGCGCTAGTCTAGAAAAGACGAGCCGTTAAATCTCTAACCGGCTGGCAAATCTGATTGGCTACTGAAAATACGTGTTTCTGTGCTGCCATCTATCGGTCACTATTACATTTAATTGTGGTAAAACTACAGACTGCACCACACTGGTTTGTTAGCGTTTACGAATTAGACTGGTAAAAATTTTACATACTACGGCCTCAACATCACATTTAAGATTTAAGTTTACATTTAACCTGCGGGGCACACGGGTGGCTAGTCAGCCGCCCGGTTAAAAAAAATTTAAAACTAATTTATTAGTAAAATAATCAATATAAAAATATTATGCAAGGTAACTTCTTAGAGTTAAAAATGCATTTTACAAGTATAACTGGAAACCACATTGGTTTTAAAAACGCTACTCCACGTCACAACCAGTTGGGAAATACATTGTTCGTTTTTGTTTTAACACGTTTTAACCCATCATCCCATGAAATGCGACGATCAATGTATACAACTGATGTAAAAAATATATATATATATGTATATATATTTATAAAAAAATCGTAAGGGATATTTATTTTTTTTTGATAATATTCAATCGTCTGCTGCATTAGAAAGAAATACTTTTTTTTGTCTATTTAGTTGTTATGCACTTTACGATAAATTTATTTAAAGTACCAGAAAAAGAAATCACGTGATCAGCATTTAATAAATTAAATTCTAAAAATTAATCTTTAAAAATTCACCAAAAATCAGAAAATTGAGGTAAAGGTTCGAAAAAGATTTCATTTGAAAGGAATTTTTATGATCTTTCTCGTGATATAAATTTTATAACCCTCAAATTATTATTTTAAATGCAAACATAAAAAAAGTTACTAAAACAGCTTAAAAATTTAATTTTAAAAGCCCTTTAGGACCAGCGGTTTGGTCTGTGCGTTGTATGTCAGTCAGTGAGTCAGTTACATCAACAAGCAACAGGTGAATAGAAGTTCCTGGGAACATGGTTCCCCCTACTTCTAAAAATAGCATTGGTTTATTCAGGAGTTTGGCCTTAATTAAATTTGGCTGTTGAGTTCTTAGTAAATAAAAATAGTGTAATTTGTGAGGTGGTAAGAACTTCGAATTTCTGCGACCAGAGAAAGTTTAAGGATAGGAGGAAAAAATAAAATTAAATATAAAAGCAAAAAAGGTGGTAGTAGATAAAAATATTTTTTACCTTGAGTAATGTTTCCATTACCCAAGTATTAATTTTAAATAATTTTAAATTGCTTTTTACCGTAGGCGTAGCCTACGTATCAGATTTTTAAGATTTTATAATTTTTTTTATTTTTATTAAACACATTAAAACACTTAAAATAGGAATGCAGGCCAGAACCTAGCATACTGTGCTTGAAAACGGAGGGGGGGGGGATGAGAGAAAAAATTGTTAGGTCAGGGTTTCGACCCCACAACCTTTGGAACTCGGGTCTCGCTTTCTACCGCTGTACTGCTGAATTCACGAAAGACAGGGAAAATTACCTGTCAAGAGCAAGAGACACTCTAGGTCTCTTCCTATTGAAAGGTTTCTTATAGTCATAATTGGAGAGGTCTGTTAAAACAGTTAGGGTGTTAGATTCAATGCTATTGTGGAAATTAATATTTAAGGAGTTAATAAAACTAGTTAGGGGGGGAAAGTTAAGTTCTTGGTAGATTTTACAATATAGATAAATAATTAGTCACAATAGTGACCAATAGATGGCAGCACTGAAACACGTATTTTCAGTAACCAATCAGATTTGCCAGCCGGTTAGAGATTTAACGGCTCGTCTAGAAAAGCGTCTACTACACCGGCGGCTAGAATCTGCCCTTCGACAATACGCTTTCGGACTCTGATTGGTTAATGGGCGGAGCCGCTGATTTGACGTTGTTTACGTCCCTTTAACTATGGGACGGCACAGTATTTTAAATATGAGTAATTTGTGACTATGGTTATTCAAACATGATTTAAGCTATGTCCACACTTTTGCGCTGATCGAGTTCGATTTCGCTTTCGACTTGCGGTTCGTCTTTCCTTTTAACTTGCTTTTAGCCCATGCTTCCCGGCATGCCTCTAGACGCATTCGATTTTTTGTCCACACTTGTTCGACAATTCATGCCTCACGAGATGGAAGAGTCGGACGGTTACTGCTGCGTTTCTTGTGATTTCGCGGAGTTTATAAAGGTGATCACTATTTTTACGTAAAGCAACAAGGAATGTGAAACAAGAATAGACTACAATTTTGGTACGGTGCTCTGTATATAAATATGTATAATCCCTCTACTTGCATATTTATCATTCATATATATATATATATAGTAGATATCTGTGTGTGTGCACGTGCAGGGGAAAATGATCTAAATGAGAAGACTAAAAAATAAATTTAAATTTAAGCATAATATTTTTTATGTAATACCTCAGTAATCGATTAGAGATGGTTTTTCTTATACACGTAGGTTCTACATCAATATAGTTTGACAGAGAAATTAATAACTGGTGATACGGAATATACAGAAGACCTGTTTTTTTTATATGCCAATTTATTAGAAATAGAACTACAATTTATAGCTTTGTTTATAAAGTAATAAAACCAAAAAAATACTAAGAATAGAAAACGGTAGAATATTGCTTGTTATTAAAGTTCTATCTTTTAAATATATAGTGTAATATTACACTAGTATATTATTTTGTTTCTGAATAAAAGGAACATTTATATTACTTTTGAAGTATACATAATATTCAAGAAAAATCGTTAGCAAATTATACTAACTATATATATATATATATATATATATATATATATATATATATATATATATATACAGAGAGAGAAAGTAATCTCTTTAATATAAAGTAAAGAATTAAACCGGGACATTTACTTCTTTTCTGAGCAAAGCGGGCCATGAAGAATTGCTTTTGAATTTTCATATACAGCGGTACCTCCCTTAACGGACACTCCCGAATAGCAGACACCTCTAATTAACGGACATTTTCACGAGTCCCAGTCCTTTTATATAGGACAATCCATGTTATTCCCTCTGGATAGCGGACAGGTAATCTTGAAAAACTTTCAATTATTTTGGCAAACATTTCAAAATTATTCTAACAAGCAAGCTAAAAATATATGCTTATTTGTCTTTACAAGCCCATATGTTTCCTTAGAAGCCTGGATGTTTCAAGAACATTGATGTACAAAAACTTAGTGTTTCATGGAAGTCAAATAAGAAAGCGTGTATGACCGCTGAGATAATGAGCGATTGGCTGGTGGAGTTAGACAACAAAATGAAATAACAAAAGAGAAAAATTATTCTGTTTATGGACAACGCTACTTTCTATCCTGATGATTAAAAGCTCAAAAGTGTTAATTTAACTTTCTTGCCTCCTAACACCACTTCGATGCTACAGCTACTTGATCAGGGAATTATCCGCAGCTTTAAAGTACGATACAGAAAGCTGCTTTTGAGACATGTGCTTTTACGGATTATCTCCTGCAAATCTAGCGAAGAGTTGGCAAAATCTGTTGGCGGTATCTGTATTGGATGCAATTTCAAGGACTACGTCAGTCCTCAAAAAGGTGGAACCTGGGTGCGTTCTAAAATGTTTTAAGAAGGCGGGATTTTTGAGCACAAGCGAAGTAGCAACTGACAGTACTACTGAAAAGAACTTGCGGATCTAGTAGCCAATTTGGATTCAAATGTCAGTGTTGAAGAGTATGCCAAGATCGACGACGATTTATGCATTGAGGAAGAAAACCTGCATGTTTCCAATTTCCTTCATCGGGACACTATTGAAGCACTGGCCCTTTCTGAGGATGATGACGAGGAATCGCCAATGGACGACTGCAAAATCAAAGATTATTCGGAAGCACTGAAATACAACGAACAATTAAAACAGTTCTCTCTGAACAATGAAGATTCGGAGGGACGAGCAAAACTAAATCTTAGAAGATCCTGGAAGATTCACATTGAAAAACAAGTTTGCTGTGTAAAAAAGAGAGATGAAACTTTGTTAACAGATTTTTTCAGTAGTAATTAAAATAATTTAGCTCCAATACATGGTATTTTGGGATTATTTAATGCAAGGTAAAAGGATTAGCCACAATTAAAAGGTAAAGTAGTACATAGTTATTCTTTTCTTACCTAATTAATTTTTCCCTTTTAATTAAAATTGCAGCCGTAATTTTCAATCAAATGTCAAACAGATATTCCTGGCGATGACTGTTCTTACAATGAAGGTATGAAATTTCCCGTTCTGAAGGGGGAATCGGTAAAATGAGCCCCGTAAGCTAAAGGTTAAAAAGTCTAGACGAATTCATAGAGTCTGGACAAAACATGTTTGAAACTAACGAAGGTATTTCTTTCTTTTCAACTTTCAGTTATTATATTATGTGTATAGTAATGCATATTTTATGTTTACTTATAGATCTTTGCAGTAAATAACTTCCATAAACAGTAAAACGTTTAAACTCGTTTATTTTGTCCCTGAAATTACTTTTTGCTTCCAGGAGCTGAGATGAGAAGGGAGGAGGACAATCCGACCACTTCACAGCAGAGGCCTCGTCGAGGTGAATAACTGGCCCAAGAGCAGGAAAGAACAGTACCTTGGGAACTTCCTCTCTTCAACCTTGAGACCCCTGTTAACTTCGAAGCTTTCTTTCCCGCTATTGATCCCGGGGTAGGGGGTAAAAAAAAATTGCATCTCTCGGGGAAATTTTAAGCATAGGAAAGTAATACATTTATATTTTCCAAAACACATCAGCAAGCTTTTTAATATGTACTCATTTCTCTGTTAGTACTGAAGATTAAGCGAAGGTTTTTAGCAATTACTCATTTAGGATTCTTTAGACTTATGAAATATATGAAATCTGTGATAACACTTTCGAATTCTGGCGGTGTAGTCATGCTGTTTTTTGTGAGAGGAATGTATTTCTTATCGAAATTGTGAGACAAATATTATCAGAGCAATATTAGCCTTCTTCGAAAAGAACAGTTTCTACGAGACTCTATAAGTGGTTAAAAAAATCGATAAAAACGATCTCAAATATTCATACATAATTGTTTAGAAATATGTACACATTTCTTTAAAATGAGCTAAAAGAGAAACTACTTCAGCATCTGGGGATTTGTTTTCACCCAAAAAAATTTCCGGGACTGTCACGATCTCAGTTTCTGATGAAATCCAGTAGGATATAAGGATGAATATGATGTCTGTTTTTATTTTTTAAGAATGAAGTAAGAAGATTAACAATATCAATTATCTTATACATTTACTATATCTATATATGTAAAACGCGTAGGTATGCGACACAAAAATCGACGATATTTCTACACTCCGAATAGCAACGGCTGCTATTACCAGATGTAAACATTAGTGGCCGTCCGCAATTTGCAACCGCGTGTCAACATGGATTTACGCACTGAAATCAGGAATGCCCGAAAGCGAGCTGCTCGATCAAGTGAAAATTGGGAACAGTCTCAAGAAAGAAAGCGAAGAAAAAATAATTAATTAAGAGAGAGGAGTGAAAGAGAGAGCATAAATGATCGCGAGGTTAGGCTTAACCGTCGCCAGCATAACAACAACAACCGATAGCCAGTAATAACTGGTTTTCTACACTGTTTTAGTACTTGCTGAATTGTTACTCCATTTTATAAGTGAAGAAATTTTCCCAACAATTTGTTATTTTATATGATTAAGTGTAGATATCTGAATTTGGAACTATAATACATACTGAGAGTGATATAATCCACACTATATTTTACTACTTGCTGAATTTTTACTCCATTTTTTAAGTGAAAAAATGTTTCCCCAACAATTTCTTATATGATGTAATGATAAAGTGTCGGTATCTTAATTTTGAAAAATAGTACATACAAAGAGGCATGTAATTTTTAAAATCATTGGTGTTCGGTTTCTCAGTCTTATCTTTAACTCTGTTTTGGAGTAATGGAAATTCACTTTTTTTAATGACGATGTTTTAGAATCAGCCATATAGAGAATTTAGCAACGATTTTAAATTTTTGGCTGAGCTCCCACTACCCCTTAAGAACGTATATTTATGATGACAGGTAATGGTAACATTCCTTACATATGTTACTTTCAGTTGAGTTGTTTTACAAAAGAAAATATAAAACTGAAAGCGACCATGCTGGTCGCGCAGCGGCTAGTTCAATATATTATCTGAACCAAGTAACTTAGAAAATTATGTATTAGTTACTACTTTAATTTTCAGTCAGAAAAATATGTAGGACTTACAGGATTCGTATAAATAATTGTACTGATCCCCGCTTAGTCTATTCACATTGCGACAGTATCATGGGGAATTACTTATTCCTTCGAAGTAGTATTAGTACGGGAAAGCAAAAATTGAATCTCCGATTGTCGGAAGATGCTCGAGATGTTATTTCGCCTTCGTGCCGTCGGGTGTCCCAACACACATGTTTACTTCATTCACAAAATACCGTCTCTTTGTGCAGTGAAGATTATGTGCATGGGAATTATCGATTTAAAAAAAATAGGGCAGGATTATAATTTTTCATGTGCAGTGATTTTTACTAGACTGACACTTCTCAGAGCCACCTGTAGCCAGTGGCGTAGCTAGAACTTTTGCCGCCCGGGGCGGTCTCTAATTTGCCGCCCTTAAGTGAATCAATAGGTGGTTTTTATAAATTAATAAACATAAATAAATAATTGTAATTGAGACAAACTATAGGTGGGGAACTTTTTTACCATTGGATGCCATATTTAAATTAGGCAGTAATAAAGGAGGCCGTGTCATCTCCATGGTAACGGTGGTACTAAGCATTCAATAAACATCGAGCACGGAGTAGTACATAGAACTTCTACTCGACATCGGCACCATTGATGTCTGTATCCGAGCAAAATTTTTAGAGATAATATTTTCAACCCTACATTGACTTGACGATGAGGAAAAATATTCGAAATCATATAGTAATTCACAATTCGTAGAAATCGAATAGTAAACTTATGAATTGAACAAGTGGTTTTTTTACAACTAATACTAAATAAAAATATGCCGCCCCAAAATATGTACCGCCCGGTGCGGACCGCACCCACCGCACCCCCCTAGCTACGCCACTGCCTGTAGCGCGATCTGTCAGCCGGTATTCCACCGAAACTGATATAGGGACTAAGGACGACATAGGAAAGAGTTCCCATGAAGAAGAAAAACTCTGAGGTATTTTGGCGGCACAAATGGTCAAAACTCTGAAGTATGAGTTTTGACCATTTGTGCCGAATAGATGACTACAAATTTAAGATGTGCTTCCAGCTTTAATTTTTGAACCACCCATCCACCCACACCCACACCCACACACACGCACGCACCCACGCATGCATGCACACACACACGTAATAACTTAAATATCCTGCTTTTCCATTACAGCATTTAAATTCCCTGTCCTAAGGCTAATCCCCAGTAATATTAATTTATCTCTTAAAACCCTTATCCACAGAGCTTCCCATGAATCGCATGCCTTTGCATTTTTACATGTGTATATGTCGGAATTCAGGAGTGGGTTAGCTTCCTGAGCCCCTAAATCTGCTGACCCTACAAATAATAGTCACATGTCTACCTCGGCCTCTCGCGTTTAATGTTGAAAGGTGATATTATTTTCCGAGCCGTTTTTCTGTAATGAACGGATGTATTTTCGCTCCAATAAACGATGTACTAAGAAGTCGGAATCAGACGGAATTCCACCAAAATTGATAGAGGGACTAAGGACGACATGGTAAAAAGTTTGCAAGAAGAAAAAAAATAGTTCAAAAAGTCGCCGATAGGAGAATATATGTTATTGTCAGCGCACCGAGAATTTGCATAAAACATAAGTAAGACATCAGAATGCAAATTCATGACTACGTAGTCGACAGCAGCGCCAGTATTTTGGGCTATAAATATCAGTGCGGAATCTGTTGCGTCCTCGCTTTACAGAAGAAAGGGTCATCAGTCGCTTTTTTTCCACTTGCATGGCCACCTCACTCCCCAGATCTAACCCTCCTGACTTCTTTCTGTGGGGTTAATTAAAGTCCAAGGTCTATCTTGGTGAAGTCTCTAAGTTGGCGGCCCTACAGAACATTCCTGTGTTGAACATTCCTGGCGACATGTTACGCTCGACCGTTGAGAGCTTAGTGTTCAGGATGCAATGTGTCGTCCATCAGGACGGTGGTAACATTGAAAGAGGAAGAAGTTATAAAAGTTATAAAAGTCACTCCCTAACTTAACTTGACCGATTAATTGTTTTACTTTATCAACCGCTGTTAAACGATACGCAATTTTTATATCTACCCTCAAGCGCATTCCCAGCTAGAGCTAAAAATGACCATGGGAAATAGTTATACTTCTAAACTGTAGCCATATGAGGTCATAAAAGCAAATCCGAAAATTGGGGAGATTGCAATAAAGTTGACCAACGGAGAGTTCATTTTAAAAAGTCGAGATGTTATGTCACGTATGGTTGCTTTTCTACATTTACCTTCAGCATTTACGCTGGGGGCCGCTCATGGAGGGTCGGACTCAAGTCGCTGTCTCACAGAAGGGATTAATAAAGACGTTTTTTTATATACGAAACTCTGGAGAATTATTGAGTTTTGACCATTTGTGCCGACTACACGACTACAAATTTAAGATGTGCTTTCAGCTTTAATTTTTGAACATTGCATGTGTGTGTGTGTGTGTGTGTGTGTGTGTGTGTAAGTAATATCTTAAATATCATGCCCTCAATTCTAGCATAGATTCCCTTTCCTAAGTCAAATCCCCAGTAATATTAATTTATCTCTTAGAAAACTTCAGCCTCAGAACTTCCCATGAATCACGTGCCTTTGCATTTTTACACATGTCCAAATTCAGGAGTGGGTTAGCTTCCTGAGCCCCTAAATCTGCTGACCCTACAAATAATAGTCACATGTCTACCTCGCCCTCTCACGTTTAATGTTGGAAGGTGATATTATTCCGAGCCGTTCTTCTGGAATGAACGGAGGTATTTTCGCTCTAATAAAATGTAGTAAGGAATTTAGCTCGATTGCATTTAAATATAATTTTTTCCTTTCAGGCTGAGTCTAGCTCCAGCCATGTAAATATGAGCTAGTTTTCCCTTTCAGGTTATAATTTAAGGACGTGATGCAATGGGGATATTACACTTACTTACACGCACGCGCACACACACACACACACACATATATATATATATATATATATACACACTGAGGGGCCACTTTATTATGACCGTTTTATGTAAATGAGTTATTGAGTCATATGAGTTATTGCCGCTAGAGGGTGCGATAGCAATAAAAAGGGAATGCAGGCCAAGTGAACCATCAATTGCACTGTGCTGCTTGCAAAGATATGGACCAAATACGTGATTTAACAGAGTTTGAACACGGGATGATTGTAGGCGCTCGAAGCTTCGGAACGAGCAAAACGGCTGCACTTGTGAAGTGTTCGGGAGCAGCAGTTATTGATGTTTGCAGAGAGTGGACTGCCAAGCAGAAAACCGGGTCTCAACGTCAGGCTTGTGGTCGTCACAGGCTACTGAATGCTCGATCTGAAAGGAGACTTGTCAGAGTTGTCCATTCCAACTGAAGAGCAACAGTACGTCAAATAGCGGGGAATCTTAATCAAGGAGCAAAAGCGAACGTCTCTGAACGAACTTATCGGCGGACATTACACCGTATAGGCTATGAAAGCCGACGACCTGTTCGAAAGCCTCTATTGATTTCCTTGAACAAGAGCAGACGTCTCCAGTTCACAGAGGAACACAAGGATTGGACAGTGAATGACTGGAAAATGGTCATTTGGTCCGATGAATCACGTTTTCAATTACACCATGCAGATGGCAATGTGCAAATATGGAGAAAACAGAACAAAAGCATGGACCCCAACTGCCGTGCCATGACACTTCAAGCTGGTGGAGGCAATATTATTGGCATTGTATGGGTCCTTTTGATTCCTGCGAAACAACGTCTCAAGGGTATTTAAGTTTTATCGCATATCAAGTACACCCTGTTATGTTAATGGTGTACCCTGCCGGGGATGGATACTTCTAGCAGGACAATGTTCCTTGTCATAAAGCTGACATTGTCCTCAGATGGTTCGAAGAGCATGAAGGAGAATTTACCTTGCTTCGTTGGCCTGCACAATCACCAGATCTCAATCCAATTGAGAATTTGTGGGATGAGATCGAACGGCGCATCAGGAAGCTGGATACAGTACCATCAAATCTTAAGGCATTGGAAAGTGCAGTTCATCGGATATGGTCTCAAATTCCTCATACCACCTAACAATATCTCATAGAATCCATGCAAAAATGAATTCATGCAGTATTAAGGGCAAAAGGTGGTCCAACATTGTATTGATAGGGTTGTCATAATAATTTGGCCACTCAGTGCGTGCGTGCGTGTGTGTATGTGTGTGTTTGTGTTAGTGTGTGTGTGTGTGTTTGTGTGTGTGTGTGTGTGTGTTTGTGTGTGTGTTTGTGTGTGTGTGTGTGTGTGTGCGCGTGTAAGTAAGTGTAAGTAAGTAAGTAATTATACGCTAGTTATTTACAGTGCTAAAATTTAGCCTTTCCGCATGACAAATATTTCCTTTCAAAGGATGATAAAATCTATGACTAGAATTTTAAGTATATCATTAATTTTCGATGATCTACATATAGAAATGTCATTTTAAAACCTAAAGAACCGTTTTCCCTCAGTATCCGCCATGTTGTATCTCATTATTACGCAACAGAACTGCAACAAGACAAGAGTCAACAGTGACTGCCCAGCAAACGAAAACATACGTTTTCGTTTGTTGGACAGTCATTGTTGGAAACAATGAAAAGCTGCTTCTCTTACAAATTTCCTTCAGTCTAAAACTGACCCCCTTCAAAGATGTTGCTCGCAGTAATCTTTGGAGTTTTTTTGCTATTTTTAGCGGTTTTCTGGCGCTGCTTTCTTAAAGCTTTGCGCAGGCTTTTTCCTGGCGAACGAGGCGAGAGTTCCTTACCAGTAAGCTTTCCTTTTTTTCTCTCAGTTCAATCTTAAAAGCTTTCGGATCCACAAATTTTGCTTACCAGTAAATCGCGTCAGGTTATCGCGATATGTCAAGGAATGCTTGGTAGCCGTTCGTGTTGGATTCATTCAGCTCAGAGATATCCTATTGGGAAAAGTGTCTCATAAACTGTTAACTTCAAAGTTTAAAAAATTTAATTTTTTTAATTAAAAAATAAGTTGTAACGTGTAGCAGAGAAAGTAATTATTTTTTCACATGTAAAATCTTTACCTTTCAAAAGAAACACGAATAATATTTTTAAATTAAAATTATTCGGAAATTTTTTGGTATGTGTTTTAAATGTAAATAATTTCCTTCGACACCTCTATATACCGGGTGCGTCATAAATTCTTGCAAAGTTGAAAAATTCGTAATAAAATAAGTAATGCTCGGAAAATTTTTCTATTTGCGTCAAGAGGATCAGAGGGACATTGGATTTTTTTTTACATGTGAAAAAAAAGTTTCCAAAAGTAACCAAAAGAGGGCGCTCACACATCATACTGAGACGTTTTATGCAAATTAAGCATACGCAAACAGAAAATCAAACAGATCACAATAACACGAGACTGTGCTTTTATTTTAAAGTAGCAGATGTTCAACTTTACCAGCAGTACAAGGTAATAGGCAAGTGAGGAGCGTCACTACGCCACTACAAGGGAATGTAGCATGTCACCATCGATGGCAGCGACTGTCTGTCGAATGGCATTTTTCAGATCCACCAAAGTGGTTGGGGAGTTCCGGTACAGACTTTAAGCATCCCAACAACCAAAAATCTGCCGGGATCAAGTCTGGTGAATGTGAGGGCCACAGTCCTATCGCCGTGCGAAACTTTCGCAATGCAACAATTGGATTCACCATTCGTGTACAAAAGTTTATCCACCAACGCTCGATCTGGTAAAGAAAGCATGATGCCGGCTTCGAATGACGGATACATTTACAGCCAGGTGATTTATTTATAGCCTGATTTGAATAAAACTTCCCAGTATGACGTGTGAGCGCCCTCTTTCGGTTAGTTTTGGAAACTTTTTTTTTTTTACATGGAAAAAAATTCCAATATCCCTCTGATCCTATTGGCGCAAACAGAAAGATTTTCCGAGCATAACTTCTTTTATTATTGAAATTTTGAACTTTGCACGAATTTATGACGCACCCGGTGTGTATATATATATATATATATATATGTGTGTGTGTGTGTGTGTGTGTATGTATATATATATATATATATATATATATATATATATATATATATATATATATATATGTATATATATATAAATATTTCAAGGACTGAACTAATAACTTCAGGAAATATTACATGATATACATACCCATTTAATATGTTCCGAAGTAACTCCCACCTGCCGTAATGCACTTCTGCACTCGGCTGTGTAAGTTTCGGAAACAACTTTTTAAGTCCTCTTTCGAAATGCTCTTTAATGCGGACGTCGCCGTTTTCCTTGATGGCTTCGACATCCTAAAATCTTGTTTCCTTCAGCAGACTGGCCCCGCATGAGGTCTTGGAGATGCAGCATCCTCCATACTCTCCGAATTTAGCACCGGCAGACTTTTTCTTGTTTCCAAACTGAAATATTTGCTGAAGGGAACAACATGAAGAGCATTCCGAAAGAGGACTTTAAAAGTAGTTTCCGAAACTCAAACAGCCAAGCACAGAAGTGCATTACGGCAGGTGTAAGTTACTTCGAAACACATTAAATGGGAATGTATTTCATGTAATATTTTCTGGAGTTATTAGATTAGTCCTGGAAATTAATGGCTGACCTTATATATATGTCGAAAAAAAGCTCAGTCTATCTAAAAATACCATCCTTATTTGATAGTCAATGTGTAAAGACTGGGGAAAAATTGATGTAAAATGTCGCCAAAATTTTCGTTTTTTATATGTGGACTATCGAATAACTATGTCGAGACCTCCGATCTCGTCTCTCGGGAAAACCCTCAACCAGTAACATCCTACTTTCCTGTATCTTTCACACATAACTAAAATATGTCATGTATTTTGTATTTTAATGTTAAGGAATTTTGCACCAACCTAAAGCAACGTGGAGACTTTTTTTTAATTATACGTGCAGAAACCGTATTTACGATTTCCACCGGTGGATGGCTCCGATCACTGGGTGCCGATACAGTCATGGGGCTTGAGGTAGCCTGGTGTTAGCGCTTCTGCTTCTGGTGCTGAGGGTGCTCGAGTCGAATCTCAATTCGACTCAATTGATTTCTTCCGTGTCTAGGCCGGATCTGGACACTTTCAGCCCTTAGACCGGAAAGTCCTTCTATGAGGTCAGATATGGTGGGAGAGGGTACGATCCTTCCAGATGCCACCCCTGAAGATGCTCTGTCAAAATGGAGGTAGCACTTGCCTCAGTCAGTCTCTGACCCTCGTGGACGACTTGGGCAACCTGGTCTGGAGTACCTCCGGCTGGGGGGGGGGAGCATAAGAAACAACAAAAATAACAGATCCGATCAGGCACGACCATTTCCTTGCTCTGGTAACCCGTCATCTTTGGCAACGTATACTAATCTTGATCCTATATTTACATGGATAATCCGGTGCTATAATGACGTTTAAATTGTATCACGTGATATCCATGGGCCCAATAGTCGCTTTTCGACATAAAGGAACAGGATTTTATCTTCGAAAGCAAATCCTCCAGTAAGTCGAACCTCCACTTAACAATATTGTTTTGATACTGGCAATGTGTTAGATTTAGCTACCTGTATTTCCCCTGTTCGTAATAACTTGCATCGTTCTGTGTGCGGTATGAGAGATCCTAGCTCTTTGTGATTTTAGTGACACTGAAGCTCGTAAGAAGGTTGAACTAGTCTAATTTTGGATCCAAAATGCCCAGGCCGATTTCAATGTTAAAATCTGGATGTCGTCTATTGCTAAGTAGCTATTACATCAGCTAATTGTACAATTTATTTTATTTTATTTTATTTATTTATTTATTTATTTATTTATTTATTTTTTTTTTTTTGGGGGGGGGGGGGCATTTATGGCCGCTCATCGGCCGACAACGCACATCTTCAGTGCCCAAGGTGAGCTATGAGGAATTTTTCTTTCAGTAATTTTATAATCACTAATTATCAGATTCATAGTTTGAATTCTAGGCATTTAATTGCAATGCACGTGTTTTTTAATTGCATATATATATATATATATATATATATGTATGTATGTAATGTATGTATGTATATATGTTCCAGTATAACTCTTGAACCCCTGGAGCAATATCAACCAAACTTGGTACGCACACATGTGTGTGTGTGTGTGTGTGTATGTATGTATGTTCCAGCATACCTCTGGAACACCTGGAGCAATAGCAATCAATTTTACTACATATCACGTACAATCTGGAAAAGAAAATACTGTGGGGGGGGGGGGAAGACACCCCTAGTACTTCTAGGGATGGGAAAAGGGTGACATGTAAAAATAAACTTAAACGACTGACATTAGTATCAAATCCATAGTTTTCGGGGTCGCTGAGATGAATAGTGACACTCCCGATGCCATTTAAGTGCAAGTTCAGCGCCAATCGGCAGGGGGGGGGATAAAATGTCCAAAACGACCGAGACACAGTGTCGAATCCATAGCTTTCGGGGTCGCTGAGCTGATTGGTGACAGTCCCAATGACGTTTCAACCCAAGTTTAGTCCACCTCTAAGGTTGGGGGTGATAAGGGTGTGACATTTAAAAAAACCGAGATCAGTGTCGAAACCATAGCTTTCGGGTGCGTTGAGATGAATGTTGACTACCCCGATGCCGTTTAAGTTCAAATTCAGTCCCATTGGCATGGGGGGGAGAGAAGGGGTGAAAATTAAAATGTCCAAAATGACCGAGATAAACCGAGATGTCCCAAATACCCGGGAAAACAAGTAGTGGAGAAATAAAACGCAGAATTCAAATATATGCATTTTCTAATCTGCGAAAAGAAAAATAATCAAGTGGAAAATTTTCCATAGTTTAACTTTAGGACTGATGACTTGAGATGTCCACCGATGCCTTTATGACATCGCAGAACTTTGTCGAGCTGAAAGTTTTTCAAAGTTCCCCTTTCTCTCTATGAAGCATTGTTAATATATCTAACCCCTTCCTTCTCGCTCCCGTCAAAATTACGGGATGAGGTTTCGCCTTCTATTTCTCGTGCTGTGATATTTCCGGGCCGGAGTGTTTAAAAATAGCGCATCAAAAAGATTAAAACAATCAATTTCATTTAACCTGAAAATTTTTTATTTCTTATTTTACATACCAGATGGCATAACCAGACTATTTCTAATGGAATTGGGAATGGTTTGCTTTTTAAACTAGATATGGCAGATCAAGAAATAAATGGAATCTTCCGAAAAAATAAGCACTTTTATTACCGTTTTCGTGAAAATTATGCGATTGTTCAGGCGTTAAATTAATACAGTGAATTTCGATAAAAGAGAGTGTGATGCTAACTAAGTATTAATGGAAACTTTTTTCTCTCTTGCAGAATCTTGGATCTCCTCGCATAGTTGTTCATGTAAGTTCCGAATAGGATACTTTGTTAGCTTTATAAGGCTTTACCTTTGTTTCAGGTAAATTTTATTGTGAGGTACGGATTTCGACCGATAAGACTTCCATCTCGTAGAGTTCAGTTGGTAGAATACCGGCTACGAGATTAGGGATCTCAATTCCCGGAAAACGGTCATATCGAGGAGCTACGCAGGAGTCAACGATTACTGACCGTTAGGAAATTCCTGCCATATATTTATAGACAAAAAAATCAGTATCATCTGAAAATAAATAAAGCTATAAATATTAAAGACATACGGCCTGTTCACATTGCATCAGTCAGCGTTTTTCGTATTGAAATATATTTAACCAATTGCAAACCTCCAAACGATTAGCCTCGAAACTTCTACAGTCTTTGATTGGTTTAAAATATGTCAATACAAGTAAGGGCCTGTTCACATAGAATACGTCAGCGTTAAAGATTTCGTTGGTGCTGATTGGTTAAATGTCAATGAAAGGTATATGATTGGTTAAAAATTTTTACGCTGAGGGATTCTATGTGAATAGGCCCTAATAGGCCAATATGATAACCGGGGGAACTACATTCCATGGGCCACGCCCTCCAACGTAGGTATTGTATAGAATTTGACCATGATAAGAAATTAGAAAGATGATAGGTCGGCATTTGGATCAGAGAGTTGTAACAAATCTAAAGGATCAACTTCACATTTTTGTTGGCAAGAGGGAAAAACTAAAGAGTCGAATGTTTGTGGAAAGGAATTAAATAAAAATGTATCGCTGGAGCTTTGAGTTTTAAAATTATAAAATCAAATATAAAACAAATAAATTTGTTTTATATTTGATTTTATAATTTTTTTTGTCTCTTTAATTCTCTCAAGGGAGAGTAATACAAAAAGACAAATTTAAAACAGAAGAAGGGCACTAACGTAGCTTCTTCTCACCTTCATAGATAGGGGTTTACAAGTTTAGGCGCGTTAATTTCCCGAGAATCAGAGGTTGCTAGTTTTAGCACATTATCGGATCCAAAAAAATTTCGTCGCCAAACGGCGGGCTAAATTGCATTCCAGCCGTAGGTGCAAATTTTACGATAATTAACAATACCTCTTGCACCGTTGATGAAGAGTACAGACAAATATATGTCACTCAAGGGAAGAATTTTGGTGTCCTGGAACAAACATTTTGCGGACTCTACATTTAAAAAAAGATTTTGAATAATGCATGAGTCTTTAATCAGACTGTCTTTATTGCTCGAATAGACACTTAGCACACAATTTATACAGACTATTCTGTTTGTGCTGAGACTTAGGCAAGTTCCAGTGAAACGAGCGTTTACGATATCCATTACCATTGTCCTTGCGGGTTGGGATAGCATGTATCCCACGAATACGGGCCCAAGAATGAATATATATATATATATATATATATATATATATGATTATCTTGTTCTGTTGCAATACAAATTAGTAATACAAAATTATGAGTAAAATAATAAGTTTAATTAGTGAAAATAACTACTAAAGATTAACATAAATTAATAATAATTAAATTCTTAAGTAAAAATAAAAATAATAAATAATAAATAAGAATAATTTGCTCTTATTAATAATATTAACACTAATTTAATTTAGGTTTATATGTCCTATAACACTGTCTCGATAGTAAGTCTGCACCTGTGTTTCCATTAACTCCATGGTTGCAAGGTTTGTGAGTCAGTCTTCTTGCGGTTTCCTACTCTTAACTTCCACTTTGTCTAGCGCCAGGCTTGGTGTTCTTTGATTGAGCAACTTTTTATTAAATTCTTCTGTTTCTTATTTATTGTATGGTGTCTAAGTATGTTTATGGATTAGATCATACTTTTCAGAAACAATCCATTGGTTTTTAGACAGTATCGGCACCGCTGACGAAGAGATGCTGTCTAAAGCCTTTTTAATACTTATCTTTTCATGTTTTTAGTTCCTGGCTGCAAGTAGTTTTAGAGATTATACTGGTTTTTCACTTTCAACTTTGTCTTTTATATATATATATATATATATATATATATATATATATGTATGTATGTATATATATGTATGTATATATATATATATGTATATATATATATATATATATGTATATATATATATATATATATATACGTATATATATATATATATATATATATATATATATATATATATATATATATATATATATATATATATATATATATATTAATATTACCCCGTTAATGACCATTCTTACAAAAGGGTATGAAATTTCCCGTTCTAAACAGAGAATCGGAAAAATGGACCCCGTAAACTAAAGGTTAATTCGTAGCTTGGACAAAAATTGGAAAAAGAAATTGGCATATATTGATCTGATCTTGGTTTTAGTCATGGTCAACTTTATTAAGCAGCGTCCAGAGTATGACGATTTACGAACGAAAAATGAGGTACATAACGAAATATTTGGAAAGTAGGATATTTTTTTAGCCTGTCGTTGATTTTATAATCGTGGTTTAAACGATGCTTCGGAATTTAACCTTACCAATAAAAGGGTACAGCATAACTTCACTCTAATATTTTTTTTCCGTCACACATTTGTATGGAGATGCTTTATAGTGCCAATTGCTCTTTTAGGCTCCTTCAAATTCCATCTGTGAAGGACATGATGCTGTGGCTATAACGAACATCAGGTAAGAATGCGGGAATTAGAATTTTTATTTTCCTCTTAGTTAAAAGGAATGTTAGCGATTGTAAGCACCTCTTTAAATGATATTGAAGATAAATCACTGGCATATAGGCAAGTACCAGGAATCTCAATCAAGAAGTTTAATAACGGAGCAATTAAGGTATTTTCCTACCTTGAAATAGCTATTTTGGGACAAAATTTTGAAAAAAAACTTTCTTTTGCTCTCTTTCAAAGGTCAGTCTTTCAGGATTCTAAAACTGCTTTGCATTTATTTGTACAATCCTTGGATGAGAACTTATGACCCAGTTAATGAACCTAAAGCTATATTAAAAGAACGGAAGGAGCCTCCTTAAATGAAATTTCTAGAAAACCCATTTTTCAGTGACTCTTGTAAACGAGAAAGCTAATGATTTTAAAAGCTTTCAATATTTTTCAATGAAATTTTTCAATAATGTTTTACTTATTACAAACTATGTTTTCAACTTAAAAGATAAGCTATATGTGTACACTGAATCATTCTACAGGTAACTGTACTTAAAAAAAAATCAGTGTTATTTCACCTTTTATATCTCACCTGGTTTATTTTTCACCTGGTATATTTCGGTGATTTGGGTAAATATTGTAAAACTTTTAGTTCAGAACACAGGTAAGCGTCACAGTAGTGTATGGTATAAAGGAAACTAAAATACCGAGTAAACCAAAAGTTCGTAAAAACTTTAGAACTTCATAAAAATGGAAGAAATTATGATAAAGAAGTGTGGTTTGCAACTCACAAGAAAGTCGGATTTTTTTAAGCAGTAAAATAAAAATTTAAAAAGTCACTGGTAGAGTCACAAGTCCAGCCTTGCGAGCACTGCTACACCCCGTGGACGATTCCGCCACCATATTATTCCACCGCTGTAATGCGGCCTTCCGCCAACGAGGGTCTTCCACTTCGTGGCCGATCCTCCAATCCTTGTGTATCACGGTCTTTTTTTGCAAGATTGATTTGCATAGTTCTGCTGAATCTCTCGCATGTCAGCGCCATCTACTGGTGACTTTTTAACTTTTTAAACTTTTAAAAACTTTTTTAATATTTTTTTTGGCGGCTAAAACTTTTGGCTCACCCTATATATTGAGTCGAATGCATTGTAGGGTCTCTTTCGTAAGCACTCAATTGTACATAAAATGCATTTAAAAAAATTCCCCCTATTTTAAAATGTTATGAAATGTTTGCCAAAATTATATTTATTTTCATGATTTTATATTACATTTGAACTAAAAATACAGGTATTTAATCAATAATGTATATCTTAAAAAAAGTTCTGCGGACTTAGGTAGATACCTTAAACTGTTCTGTTTGTGTACTAGATTGAAAGAAAAAGAAAATTGAAGGTCTCAAAGCAGCTTTAATGCTTAACATAGGTTTTTTTTTCAAAAATTTCAGGTTTTACGGAAAAATCAAGCTGATTTCGATATTCTCCCGAAAGGACGTTAGCTGTTCGTCTTATTGATAAGACAATAATCGTAACGAATGCTACCTTACTTTTGAGGGAAGTAACTTGTCTCTTTTCGACCACGAGTATTTTTCAAAACATTTTTAGCTAATATGCCCTTTCTCAAAAGCACTCAAACCTTTTTTTTTTCTTTGTCGACGGCTCTAAGCCACGAAAGTGCGCTAAAAAAATAAAACAGTCTAAACAGAACAGATATGCAGTAACTTTATACGTTTTCTCATTTTCAGCCGACTCGTGGCAGCAATGAAATTTGAAAGGAACCCATCTTTCGTCAAAACTTAATTATGAATAACTATGAAATATGACTAAAAATAGCTGAACTTCCGAAAAGCTACTGTTCATTTTTTTTCACCTTTTTTTGCGAAATAATTGTCATAATGGCACTCCTTTAATTTCGTACTTGCTTTGAGGGCGATCAAAAGATAACATCTTTTTCGTGTGGCATTCCTCTAAAATACGGTATACTTAAAACGTTTAGTTTATCTTTTTATTTTTTGTTCAGCGACTTCAAACGATGATTTGGAAAATTCGTATGATCGAAATTATAAAATAATTTTCCACTGCAATGCATTTGTATAAATTCAAGAGATTTTGCTGTACCGTATAACTGAGTTTAATTTTCTAAATTTTTCAGCCCAAGTGTAACGACCCAGACCGAATCTAGTTCTGATACGGATGACAGCATTCTCGAAAATCAACCAGTAAGACAAATATTTAACGTTTTAACATGAAACCCTAACGGACAACTCATTTTTCGTCGTAATAAATAAAATTTATACATCGATATATATTTAGGAGGGTACGGGACACAAAATTCTGGAAAGCTGCTGTTTTATTATTTTCGTGGTTTAAAACATACTGCAGAAAGGGGGGGGGGTAGCTCCTTTGAACTAGAATTAAAATAAAATCAGATAATTTAATGTTTACTTCTATCTTAAGCAAAGTAAAGAGAAGTGATGGAGAAATGGTAAAAAAGAAAACAACCAGAAAACTGCGTAATCTCAGAGTTGATTTTGGGAGTGAGAGGGAAAATCAGGATGTATACACTCGAACCCCGTTATAACGAACTTCAAGGGACCAAAGGTTTTGTTCGCTTTATCCTGTGGCTCGCTATATCCGAACCGTTAAGAAAAATGCTAGAGTTCACAAAATGTATGACTCATTAGTTGCAATGTGTATTCAGTAATGAAGTATTAAAAAATGATAAAATCTATTAAAAATGATCATTAATGAATTAAATCGACTAAAATCAATTACATTAAACTGACACAATACTAATTAAATTACGTACAATAGGAAAACGGCGGGACCAAAATTTTCGCTCGTTATATCCCTGAATTCGTTAAATACCGGGTTCCCTATAACGGCGTTCGACTGTATATATATATATATATATGTGTGTGTGTGTGTGTGTGCCCTTGATTATGAAAGTGGTCTAGGTCATTGTTCCGGTGACTACGAAAGTGGTGCGAGTCAATAAATCTAAAAAAAAGTCAGTTTTCCTCGTTGCACTCTTTTGCATAACCGTAATCATAAGCAGTATTTGCAAAAATTTAAAAATTGATCCGTAATTGATACGTTAATTAAAAATTGATCTGTAATAAAGTATTTCGCTGAAATACTTTATTACAGAGTATAAAAATATTTTTTACTTTCATCACAAGTTTTAAACTCAGAACTCAAAGTGTCAGAACTCAAAGTTCAGAACTCAAAGTTTTAAATAACTAGAAACGAAAAATATATGACTTGCACCACTTTTGTAATTATAGGTAAAATGACTCAGACCACTTACATAATCAAGGGCGGGCACACACACACACACGCATACATATGTATATATATATATATATATATATATATATATATATATATAAGGAATAATACAGAAAGTCATTACATCCATTTTAAAATGATGCGTTGTAATTTTCGGTTTTGGAGATTGTTCTGTTAGTTCCGGGGAACGGAATTCTAGTTGTTGGGATAGTTCCGTGACGAAAACACCAGCCCGAGGTCGGGAGAACTGGATCCGACCCACCGATACTGAAAGACAGACTTAAAATGTTATACACAAATAGTAAAGTCTTATGAGGACAAAGATGAAATAATTTTCGCATTTATCTGACTTGAGCCTCTGATTACCTTTCAGGTCACTGAACAGGATAAGACCTTAAAGGGTGATAAACTTACTTTCGATGAAGCAGGTGCTGAAGAAAAGATAGAGTTTGTCGCCTATACAAGGTAGCATACTTTCGCTTTGTAATTTCTATCGTATAAGCTGAGCGAAATACCCCGTAGAATAGGAACAATTGCTAAAACAATGACGTCAGTTTGCGAAGCGAATGTTTTTAACTTTCTGTCTTGAAAAAAAGAAATGAAGCAGATATCTTTCACCAGGGATGAGAGAGAACGGAATTCAAAAGATGTCAGTTCTTCCCATCGATAGGATCGTTCCGTTTGTGGAGAGCAGATGGACATCGGGAATTCTGACTCGGATCATCATCGGCACAGATGATCGTTGTAGTGGAACCTCACCATTAATGAGCACAAATAATAATGAAATGTCAGGACTAATACTCTAAGAGATAAATACCAACAACTCCTAAAGAGATAATTATGTGGATTTATTAGACTGAGAAAACATTGCAAAAGTATCATTAAACCGATATCTTTATAGTGCTGCCAAGTTCTTTTAGAGACTCTAGAAGACTTAATTTCAAAATCACTGCAGTTGCACCTAAAACGCTTTTTTTAAACGTTAAAACACATAAAACGAATAAACGAATCTAAATGTACAAAATACCCTTCTTTTCGGTGAACTGACAAATTTTATATATTTACATTTATATACAGGGTGTCCATAATTAAAGTCCCACTTTCAAAAGGCTGCAAAAAAAGAACCACTGGTCAGAATGACTTCAAATTTGAGCTGAATATACTGGAAGAAAGGGGAAACGATTTGGCATAATAAAAAAAAAGTTCCAAAATTTTACAGCGCCATCTATTGATACATTTTGGGACATTTTTTTATTATGCCATATCGTTTCCCCCTTCTTCAAGTATATTCAGTTCAAATTGAAGCCATTCTGACCAGTGGTTCTTTTTTTGCAGCATTTTGAAAGTGGGACTTTAATTATGGACACCCTGTATGTATATATATATATATATATATATATATATATATATATATATATATATATATATATATATATATAAATATAAATTCTTATATAAAGTCTTTCCCGTAGCCATTTTCTATTGAAGAATTTTATTGCAGCTCGTTGTCAGTCTCAAACAGCAAATCAACAAACACTTACAGCACCACTAGCACAAGTGCGACATCAATATATATATATATACACACACACACACACACACACACACACACATATATATATATATATATATATATATATATATATATATATATACACTCATAGACAAAAAAATTAGCGCACCAAGAAGGAGTCGTCAAAATGAAACGAAAAATTACATACGTAATGACTACTTTGATATAAGTAAATGATAAGAAAATCAAAGAAAAAGGATAATTTATTTCAGAGAAAAAGGCAAAAGAACGGAGGAGTTAATACTCCGTTGGACCCCCTCTAGCGCGAATGCACGATGCGATACGATCCGGCATTGAGTCATACAATTTCTGTATGATGTCTTGAGACATTTCGTTCCATATTTGCTGTAACCTTGCCTCTAGTTCGTTCAAAATCGTGGGATGCACAACTCGTCGTCCCAAATGATCCCAGATATGCTCGATTGGAGACAAATCTGGGGATCGGGCAGGCCAAGGAAGGGTAGTACCAGTGCGGAGACAGTCTTGTGACACCCTTGCCGTATGAGGCCGAGCATTGTCTTGTTGAAAAATGGTTCCTGGGAGCCGTTGCACGAGTGGCAACACATGTGGTTGCAGGATTTCATGAACATACCGCTGGGCTGTCATGGTGCCACGGAACAATACTAGGGGTGACCGTGTATTGTAGGCAATGGCACCCCATACCATCACACCAGCTGTGGGAGCGATGTGTCGCTTTTTTAGCAAAGGCAGCATTGAAGCGTTCACCACGGGCTCTCCACACACGAACACGATTGTCATCACTGCCGAAGTTGAATCTGGATTCGTCGCTAAAGACGACCTGGTTGGCGCCGCGATACCAACTGTCCTTCAGCCAGGCGCCTTCGTATGGTTCGAGCAGACACAGAGGCCCCTAGTGAAGGTGCTACCTGTGCCTGGATGGCGGCCGATGAAGCATTTGGCTGTACGCGTGCATTTCTTACGATGTGGCGGTCTTCTCGACGACTGGTCTGTCGAGGGCGTCCTGAGCCTGGTCTTCGTGTACATGACATCCCTCGGGTCCACCGGTCCCATCACCTCCTCACAACACAATCAGAGCGGCCTAATTGACGAGCTACTCGCCTAGCTGACCACCCAGCTTCCATCATCCCGACGATTCTCCCCCTCTCAAACTGCGACAACTGCTTATATTGTCTTCGAACACGGCGTAATGGCATGTCTATCTCAGCTCTTCCTTTATAAATGATTCAGCACACTCAAACAAGCTTTGGTTACCTGTTTTATACTCCACAGAGTACGATGTTCAACGCCCTCTACCGGCTATACGTAATGCGCAATCACGCTGCATTTCTAATCATTTGCATATCTCCCCGACATGTACCTTCATTGCAAGTTTCGTTACGATCCCGCAATTATTTCTTGGTGCGCTAATTTTTTTGTCCATGAGTGTGTATATATATACACTGCTGGCCACTGTAAATGCAACACCCTGAAGGAAACATGCAAATAACATGAAATTTACAGCATGCATTAGCGGAGGTGAGATATGCAAATGATTAGAATTTCAGCGCAGACGCACATCACGCGCGCCTGTGGCGCCACTTCAAAGCGCTATTTAAGGCTTGGAGATTTCGACGATTTCAAGTTCGGCAATTGTGTTATTCTTGTGGTTTTTTCAAAAAACGATCAATTATGCCTCGTCGAAAACAGCGATCATCTTTTGATCAAGTATCCGAGTTCGGCAGAGGAAGGATAGTGGCCTACCGAGATTGTGGATTATCTTTCAGGGAAATCGGTAGTCGTGTTGGACGAAACCAAACAACTGTAATGCAGATATGTGATCGTTGGATGCAGGAAGGTACGACGGACTGGCGTGTTCGATCGCATCCACCTCAGCGCACCACTTCACGTGATGACAGGCAAATTGTGCGCATGGCAGTGACGGATCGCTCAGTCACATCACGAACCATAGCACAGCACATGCAGTCTGTAACGCATCATCCAGTGTCTGCGCGTACCATTCGACGCCATTTACAGCAGAGTGGTCTGTCCGCAAGACGTCCATTGCTTTGTCTATCCTTGACGCAGAACCACAGACGTCTCCGCCGCCAATGGTGCGATGACAGAAGGATGTGGACAGCAGAATGGAATGAAATGGTCTTTACTGACGAGTCACGCTTCTGTCTGTAACACCCCGATGGTCGCATTCGAGTCTGGAGACACCGTGAAGAGAGGATGCTGAACAACTGCGTTATGCACCACCACACTGGTCCTGCACCGGGTATTATGGTATGGGGCGGTATTGGATATCACTCTCGCACACCTCTAGTACGCATTGCCGGTACTTTAAACAGCCAGCGCTATATCTCCGAGGTGTTGGAGCCAGTTTTCCTTCCTTACCTTCAGGGCTTGCCCACAGCCATATTTGAACAGGATAATGCGCGACCACACGTGGCACGCATTGTCCAACGGTTCTTCGTCAATCGCCAGATAGAATTGCTTCCCTGGCCGCCCCGCTCTCCGGATCTTTCGCCGATAGAAAACATGTGGTTCATGGTTGCTCTACGATTGACCCAGATTCCATCCCCAGCTGCCATAGCAGATCAAGTTTGGCAACGTGTGGAAGCTGCTTGGTCTGCTGTACCCCAAGAACTCATCCAAAGTCTCTTTGAATCAATGCCGAGGCGTGTGGCAGTGGTGATCTCCAACAATGGCGGCTACTCTGGCTACTGATTTTGGCAGGAACCAAACTTCACAGAAGTCTATAAATTTAATCATTTGATACTTGGTCAACATATTATCTACAAAATAAATTTTGTTGTGATATCTCTTGTCTTTATTGGTGTTGCAATTTGGGTGGCCAGCAGTGTATATATGTGTATATATATATATATATATATATGTATATATATATATATGTGTATATATATATATATATATATATATATATATATATATA
>OU015499.1:128723211-128788211 GCA_907164885.2 Dolomedes plantarius | reverse complement strand
GTTCGATCGCATCCACCTCAGCGCACCACTTCACGTGATGGCAGGCAAATTGTGCGCATGGCAGTGACGGATCGCTCAGTCACATCACGAACCAAAACACAGCACATGCAGTCTGTAACGCATCATCCAGTGTCTGCGCGTACCATTCGACGCCGTTTACAGCAGAGTGGTCTGTCCGCAAGACGTCCATTGCTTTGTCTACCCTTGACGCAGAACCACAGACGTCTCCGCCGCCAATGGTGCGATGACAGAAGGATGTGGACGGCAGAATGGAATGAAATTGTCTTTACTGACGAGTCACGCTTCTGTCTGCAACACCACGGTGGTCGCATTCGAGTCTGGAGACACCGTGAAGAGAGGATGCTGTACAGCTGCGTTATGCACCGCCACACTGGTCCTGCACCGGGTATTATGCTATGGGGCGGTATTGGATATCACTCTCGCACACCTCTAGTACGCATTGCCGGTACTTTAAACAGCCATCGCTACATCTCCGAGGTGTTGGAGCCAGTTGTCCTTCCTTACCTTCAGGGCTTGCCCACAGCCATATTTCAACAGGATAATGCGCGACCACACGTGGCACGCATTGTCCAACGGTTCTTCGTCAATCGCCAGATTGAATTGCTTCCCTGGCAGCCTCGCTCTCCGGATCTTTCACCGATAGAAAACATGTGGTCCATGGTTGCTCTACGATTGACCCAGATTCCATCCCCAGCTGCCACAGCAGATCAACTTTGGCAACGTGTGGAAGCTGCTTGGTCTGCTGTACCCTAAGAACTCGTCCAAAGTCTCTTTGAATCAATGCCCAGGAGTGTGGCAGCGGTGATCTCCAACAATGGCGGCTACTCTGGCTACTGATTTTGGCAGGAACCACACTTCACAGAAGTCTATAAATTTAATCATTTGATACTTGGTCAACATGTTATCTACAAAATAAATTTTGTTGTGATATCTCTTGTCTTTCTTGGTGTTGCAATTTGGGTGTCCAGCAGTGTACATATATATATATGTGTGTGTGTGTGTGTGTGTGTGTATAATAACGACACGTCTGTTTTCATTCAACTCCAATCTTGTCTTTCCCGTTATATAACTAACTTCCGCGTTCTTTCTATATGCGCCTGGATGTCACTTGGCCATACGACACCACAGAGGGTCACATGGTAAACCGAAACTAAATGTTATATATACTGGCATGAGCTTTGGTACTACGGACTTAAGATTGAATCAGGGATTGAGTGGAAGCCATTCTTCATTCTCTCTGTCTGTAAATATGTAAATAGTTTCTACACCTTTACATTTCATTCATATATTTTCATACATTTTCATATATATATATATATATATATATATATATCCGGTGTTTCATGTATATACTCCAGTACTTCAGCAAAACAAAAATATTCAAAATATTCTCTAGATTTTATTTAATCTAATGAAAAATTATGAAGATATCTAGTAATTATATTGAGAATTATAAATAGCTGTATACGGTGAGTGGACCATTCGAATAAAATTGAATACACAAATTCCTTTTTTTGTATATCATACGCCAGACTTTAAGTTCTTTCAGCACGAGTGCCTGTCTAGCCAATACAGCTTCGAGGTATTAAGGGGACAAGGAACTTCAACATTTTTTTTTAATTTTCAGTATTTTACTCTATACTCAAAATGAGAATAATTAATCTTCCTTTCTACTACGTTGAAGATCCTTAAAATTCCCAAATAAGTATTTTATGTGGAAGAATATGACCTGTTTTTCAAAAAATTCTTCAAAAATGCTAGCATTTTTCAAAATGCTGCACGCGCATGAGAACTTCATTGTCATTCTTAACCCTCAAACCGGCCCACCGGACATTATGACCGGCAGCGGTGGAACTAAGGGGTGGGGCAGGAGTGGGGAGAGGCGTGAACGCTTGACTGGCTTTGACATCCTCAGTCAGTTTCTGGACATCAGGGAGAGCACATCAGGGTTTCACAAATGCTCACCATTTGCCAGTAAGTTGCAATTTTGTAAAAGTATGGCGGTCAAAACGACCGGTAGGGATGTTATTGCCACTGAGCAATAACACGCCTACCGGTCCTGATAGAGATTTCAGTGTTCTGTGCGATTTTTAAAGTATCCTGTGAAGCCTTGACATCACTCTTCTCTACCTCAATCACTGGCAGGCTAATTTTTCGAGCAATTATGTCTGAGAAGCATTGTGTAATACTTTTAAGAGCCTTACGATTTGATGATGTAGATACCAGATCAAAATAAATTAAATAAATTGAATAAATAAGTGTAGATGTTTTTTCCCCTCACTATTGATCACTAATATAAATCAAACAACCTTGTGCACAATATCAACATGCAGTTCCATCGTAATAACCTAAAAATAACAGCTTTTTAGGCTTGGGGGTCAATTTGACCGATAGTCCTGATAGTTGCAACAAATTCATGGGCCGGTTTGAGGGTTAAAGAGTGGATCAGCTGCTCTTAAGCCTAGTTTGCATTACTTTCGGAGCTCTCCCCCGTTGGTGCTGAGAATGTGGACATAATTAGTGATTGTTTTGATGTGTCACGTGTTCATTCCGTGCAATTTTTGTTTCTCCGCTTCGGAAGCAATGGCAACAAAGCCTTAGGGCTTTTGTTACTGTTTAAGAGAATATTTTAACGTACGATTACGTTCCTCCATAACGAAAAATTTAGAATACGTGTTAAGTAATATAGGTGGAGCGAAACAGATAATAATGGTGCGGCGTTATTATTACTTACACATACACACACATTATATATATATATATATATATACACATTTAGCTTAGGAATCTTAAATCTAGATCATCGGAATTTGTAGTAACGTAAAAATCTAATAACATATTGCAATACTTTCCCATCGCTGACTACCGGCTTTCGTGTTCCAAAGGCTGCTTCGATCGACAAAAAGTGTTCAAGTTATTACTTCCGCAAAAACAGCCTGAATTCGAACTCCACACTGCATTGATCTCTGATTGATGGCTATTTGATTCGGTTTCCTCTCTTTGCGATTACAGACTTCTAGATGTCGAGTCTTCGGAAAACAGTGACCGTGGTGAAGTCCAGGAAGAGTATGTCGAAGCCGTCCGTGAGCGCTGTAGCCTCATGTTTGCCGACAACCTCGAACGCCCCACCTTCAAACTGACGAATAAGGACGAGCACCATCTGGACGAAATTGAGTAAGGGGAATGCACACCTTTTCGCTTATGAGATAAATCGAACCTTTCACGAGCGTTATAAGTTTATATATTCCCATCGATTTATCCTCCGTTGCGTTGAAAAGTGTTACACCTTCTCAAAGGCAGATCGAATCAGATCGAACGAGTAAACTGGCTATCTGAATCATTAATCACTGAGACGTTGTGTATTCGTCTTCATGAAGTACAGAAAAAAATCTGTATATATATATATATATATATATATATATATATATATATATAATGATATCGGCTTTTCAAGCACGATAAACTTTAAACCAAACTGTGTAGAGGATATGGGTTCATATAATAGGCAGACAAGGCCAGAGTGGTACTATTTTTTAACAAATCGTTACAGGAGATGGTAGTATTGAACGAAATAAACACTCGGTGGAACACGTTGAACAGCTGAACTAATTTATTCCATGGAATTAAACGTCAAGAAGGCGACATGGAAGAGATGTACACTACAAAACGAATTGACACAAAATGACACTGACTACATGGACGCAAATAAGCCGGCCACCGGACCCGTCCGGGACGCATTCAGATACAGACTTTACATCGTTGTATTGGACAGCATCGCTGCAGCGGAAAGAGAGGCGAGGAAGCAGAACCCGCAAAAATCCTCTGTCCCATCTTTTAAACCATGGGGGTGCTAACGTGACGCTAGGTGTTAAAATTTCTTTAATTGGCTACAGCCGATCATCCGACTTGACCACGTGAGCCATAACTCTTGATTCCGAAATTTCAATGCAAGCCGCGTAGTCTCTGAATCATCCTGAATCACAGGCACCTGACTTTCAGCTCGTGCCTTAAGGGACAAATTAGTTACTTAATTCGTTTACTTGTTGGTCGCAATTTGGAAAAAGGGACTTTGCTTTATTGAAAAGGGAATAATTTAGAATACTCGTTAAGTAAAAAAGGTGGGGCGAAACAGTTAATAATGGTAAGGCGTTATTATTACTTATACACACACACACACACACACACACACACACACACACACATATATATATATATATATATATATATATATATATATATATATATATATATATAGATAGATATATAGATAGATACAGTCGAACCCCGTTGCGAACCCGGTATATAACAAACGAAAGTTTTGTTCCCGCCATTTTCCTATTGTAAGTAATTTAATTTGTATTGTATCATTTTAATGTAATCGAGTTTAGTCGATTCATTAATGATCATTTTTAATCGATTTTGTCATTTTTTCAATACTCATTTAAAAAAATTTCATATATATATATATATACTTCAGTACTTCAACTAAACAAAAGTATTCAAAATATGCTGTAGTTTTTATTTAATCTAATGAAAAATTATGACGATATCTAGTAATTACACGCATGTCCATAAATTAAGGATAATTCAGAATCACACGGAAATCGAACTCTAAAGTAAAAATTTCACCTGTAGAATTATCACACACATCTGCAAGAATAATATGCAAATTACAGGAAGCCACCAGATGACGCCGATAGTACATCACAATGACTAGAGTGTAAGAGAGGGGTATATAAGGAATGGTGGCAAAGAAGTAAAATTGTTCACAAGCGTTCTGTAAGTCTCTCAGCGCCATAACCGAATAGTTATGACACAGAGGACGCACGTGGAAGATTTTTTACGTGGTAGAATTATCGGTCGCCTCGAATATGGGCGTACTCAGATAGAAGTATCCGAGGAACTTGGAATTGCCCAAAATGTCATATATAGGCTTTGGCATCGATTCCAAGATGATGGAAATATCAGTAGACGCTACAGTACAGGTCACCCCCCAGTTACGACGCCGAATGAAGACTGGTATTTGGCAGTAACTGCCAAAAGAAGCAGACGGAGCACAGCATCTGACCTGTCCCGTCAGCTATCTACAGCCACGGGTACCACAGTTTCAAGGTAAACCGTGTACAGACGTCTGGGAAATATTGGTCTATATGCTCGCAGGCCTGTCAGATGTGTTCCGCTCACGGCAACTCACTGTCGGCAGCGATTAGCCTGGAGTAGAGAACATGCAATGTGGACATCGTCACAGTCGGCTTGTGTGATGTTTTCCGACGAGTCTAGGTTTAGCTTGCAGTCTGATTCCCGTCGGACTTTCATATGGTGAACGCCAGGTATCCGTTACAACCAAGACAACATCATTGAACGACACCGTTACGGTGGTGCAGGATTGCTCGTTTGGGGTGGAATTATACTGGGCTCCAGAAAAGATCTGCATGTTCAAATCGGAACCATGAACGGGCCACATTTATCGGGACATCATTCTGGAACAACATGTATGTTTGTTTAGGGGTGCCATGGGCGCAGAATTTGTGTTTATGGATGACAACGCCCGTCCTCACCGAGTAAACATCGTAGACGAATGACTTCAATCTGAGGATATCACCCGTATGGAATTGCTAGCATTCTCACCAGACTTGAATCCGATAGAGCATGTGTGGGACATGCTTGGCCGACGAGTTTCAGCCCGTCAACCACCGGTACATGCGTACCGGAAGCAGCACGTACCTTCCGGTACATGCGTACCGGAACTTGGGAGAGCATTTCTTGCTGAGTGGAGTAATCTTCACCAAGATCAGCTGGATAATTTTATACTCAGAATGCCTAGGCGTTGTACGGACTGTATTTCATCGCATGGGAGACATACAATGTATTAACCATCATACCAACCATGAAATATTAAGATTTTGTAAAGCAAATATTATTTGCAATTGCTCCAGGGAGCAAAAATCGTAGTTTTTATGAATGGTATCATACATACACCCTCTTTTTTCTTCTTTATCTTTTGTGTAATAAATGGGCTTTATGAATAAGTCACGTTCATTTTCTTTCTGAACCTTTATTTGCCGGAGCTGGCATTATCCTTAATTTATGGACATGAGTGTATATCGAGAATTAAGAATAGCCGTATACGGTGAGTAGACCATTCGAATAAAATTGAATACACAAATTCCCTTTTTTTTATATCATACGCCATACATTAGTTGTATCAGCACGAGTCTCTGCCTGTCAAGTCAATACAGATTCGAGGTATTAAGGGGACAAGGATCTTCAACATTGTTTTTTGTTTGTTTTTTTCAATATTTTACTCTATACTCAAAATGAAAATAATTAATCTTCCTTTCTACTACATTGAAGACACTTAAAATTCCCAAATAAGTATTTTATGTGGAAGAATAAGACCTGTTTTTCCAAAAATTCTTCAAAAATGCTAGCAATTTTGAAAATGCTCCACGCGCATGAGAAGTTCATTGTCATTTTTAAAGAGTGGATCAGCTGCTCTTAAGCCTAGTTTGCATTGCTTTCGGAGAGATCCCACGTTGGTGCTCAGAATGTGGACATAATATTGATTGTTTTGGTGTGTCATGTGGTCATTCCGTGCAATTTTTATCGCACCGTTTCGGAAGCAATGGGAACAAAATCTTAGGGTTTTTGTTACTGTTTAAGAGAATATTTTAACGTAGGATTACGTTCCTCCATAACGGGCCTCCCAAAAGCAAAATTTCAGAAGTCCTGTGTCGCGAGTTATAATTTTTGCAGCGCGCCAAACCCAGTCTGTATCGCTTGGGCAAGCAGTAAACAGTTAAATGGAGTAGTAAGAAAATGGGTCAAAATTTTGACATACATACACACACACTCATATATATATATATATATATATATATATATATATATATATATATATATATATATATATATATACAGTGCTAGAATTCTAGAAATACAGGTGCCGGAGCGGTAACCTTCCGGGGTGTGTGGGGGAGTATTGATAAAGAGAGGAGGGACCAAAGGTTTTGTTCGCTATATCCGAACCGTCAAGAAAAATGCTAGAGTTCACAAAATGTATAACTCCTTAGTTGCAATATGTATTCAATAATGATGTTTTAAAAAATTGATAAAATCTATTAAAAAATTATCATTAATGAATTAAATCGATTACATTAAACTGACACAACACTAATTAAATTACAATAGGAAAATGGCGGACCCAAAATTTTCGTTCGTTATATCCGTGAGATTGTTATGCTATAACGGGGTTCGACTGTATATATATATATATATATACATACATACATACAAAAGAGGTAAGCAACGATAAGTAATCCTACGTTAATAACGCGCGGTAGTTTCGTTAGCAGAGACTACCTGAAATTTTCTTTTACGCAATTACAGAGTAGATTAGTATCCTCTTTTAGGATTTTTTTCACTCTTTAAGAGTGGTGTATTTCAGCCTTTAAGAACGGTTGATTTTTACTATTGAACGGAAGATATCCCGACCTTACAGTTATTTTTGAAAGTCATTTTGGAACCCGAATATATTTTTTTTTAACTTTTCCTAAATGATACCGATTTTCTATAGAAGATATGACCTCGTTCGATTCTAGCAAAAATGACACAATTTGAATTCTCCTATTTAGAAATTTTAATCTTTACTCTTCTTCCAATGCTAAGGACTGATCAACGGTCTCGTTTCAGACTGCAAGAGCAAAATGCAACCGCTAACTCTAACAGCGGGATTGATGATGATGAACAAATCTGGTCGTCGTCGATTCGCAGTCGAGGCAGAAGTCCTTCGGTCGACCCGAGCGTAGATCCTGTTCTCGGTATTCCTATCAACCAACTCGACCCGAATACAACAGTCGAGAGGACCGCCTGGGAAGATGATGGGTAAGAACTTGACACCGTTCTCTGTACTGTCCTTAAACTGTAAATTTGCTCGTCTGCAATTCATTGCGGAGAAAATGGCACGCGATATCGCCCTATTCGCCAGTATACGGTAACCCTGAAGCCGAGCAGCAGAATAAAATATTAGCTGCGTTAACCTTACACTGCAGGGCATTGCCACTTGCATACCGTAACATAATATTCGAGATCATCAATATCATAATTTGCTGTAGACATCAGTAATTAAAAGCTGAGTAGAAGATAAGCTATGAAAAAATTAAAATTTATAAAAACTACGCGGTATTTAGTTAAAAGTTTACCTTCATAGCCAAAAACAAAAAAGAAACAGAAGTCACCACATTCGCCCAGAAATCTCCCTAAGCAACAACAAAAAGTATATGTATATATATGTACATGTTGTGATAACTTCAGACTCCGGGTAGCTAAAAATGTTCAGAGTCAGTCTACTACATAAATTACAGTTTTATTAAATTTTAGTCCGAAACTTTTTACACTATGTACAATGTTGATCTACCTCTAGACATAGAGGGAACTGGCCTTCGTAGTAACCAAATAATTTCGATGATAAGATGCACATACAGTCACAGCGGAACTAGAAGGTCGGTACACAGCCTCTAGAGCGTACAGCTCTGAAAATAGAATAACTTCGTAAAGACAGTTATAATCATGGGAAGCTTATAGAGCGGGCTGCTCTGAAATATGAAGATAACTTCTTGATGAAGTAACGAACTAACAGAAGCCTGTAGAGCAGGATGCTCTGAGATAGCTATACTTCAGGGTGAAGTATTCGTTGACGAGAAGCTTCCAGCGGGCTGCTCTGAAAAATAAGTCAGGATGAAGTCGGTCGCTCCAGGACAACGTAGACGAAAGGTGCTCTCTAGATGAGAGTCTCGACCAAGTCTGTCTAAAAACTGGATTACTTCTCCCGGCGTTAAGCGAACGTGCTTCCGGTCACGTGACTGCAAAAGTTTAGGTTGGCTGGCACAATTTGTGACGTCATGTCCGTTGGCTGTGATTCGATGGACAACGAAGCCATGTGGTCGGTTCTTATAAATCAGATGATCTGAAAATCATTAGTTCACGTCGAAATAGTCATTAGTTTACGTCTCCCCAGGGGCTGCGACTAGGAGCAACCCTATTCTTTGCTTCCAGCCACCTTGACGCTGATCGATAGAACTGTTCGCTGGTCACCTGCTGTGGGAGGTCCGGCTGTCTGGGTGATTTATTCGGAAAGGTCGTAACGGATTCTTGCAATCTATATGAATGTATATATATATATATATATATATATATATATATATATATATATATATATATATATATACACTCATGGACAAAAAAATTAGCGCACCAAGAAGGAGTCGTCAAAATGAAACGAAATTTTACATACGTAATGACTACTTTGATATAAGTAAATGATAAGAAAATCAAAGAAAAAGGATAATTTATTTCAGAGAAAAAGGCAAAAGAACGGAGGAGTTAATACTCCGTTGGACCCCCTCTAGCGCGAATGCACGATGCGATACGATCCGGCATTGAGTCATACAAGTTCTGTATGATGTCTTGAGACATTTCGTTCCATATTTGCTGTAACCTTGCCTCTAGTTCGTTCAAACTCGTGGGATTCCCAACTCGTCGTCCCAAATGATCCCAGATATGCTCGATTGGAGACAAATCTGGGGATCGGGCAGGCCAAGGAAGGGTAGTAACAGTGCGGAGACAGTCTTGTGACACCCTTGCCGTATGAGGCCGAGCATTGTCTTGTTGAAAAATGGCTCCTGGGAGCCGTTGCATGAGTGGCAACACATGTGGTTACAGGATTTCATGAACATACCGCTGGGCTGTCATGGTGCCACGGAACAATACTAGGGGTGACCGTGTATTGTAGGCAATGGCACCCCATACCATCACACCAGCTGTGGGAGCGATGTGTCGCTGTACAGCAAAGGCAGGATTGAAGCGTTCACCACGGGCTCTCCACATACGAACACGATTGTCATCACTGCAATGATTGAATCTGGATTCGTCGCTAAAGACGACCTGGTTCCATTCCGCTGCAGTCCAGTTTCCTCGTGCGCGGCAAAACTCCAAACGGAGGCGTCGATGGGTGGGCGTCAAGGGCAGCACACGTAATGGGCGCCGCGATACCAACTGTCCTTCAGCCAGGCGCCTTCGTATGGTTCGAGAAGACACAGAGGCCCCTAGTGAAGGTGCTACCTGTGCCTGGATGGCGGCCGATGAAGCAGTTGGCTGTACGCGTGCATTTCTTACGATGTGGCGGTCTTCTCGACGACTGGTCTGTCGAGGACGTCCTGAGCCTGGTCTTCGTGTACATGACATCTCTCGGGTCCACTGGTCCCAACACCTCCTCACAACACAATCAGAGCGGCCTAATTGACGAGCTACTCGCCTAGCTGACCACCCAGCTTCCATAATCCCGACGATTCTCCCCCTCTGAAACTGCGAAAATTGTTTATATTGTCTTCGAACACGGCGTAATGGCATGTCTATCTCAGCTCTTCCTTTGTAAATGATTCAGCACACTCAAACAAGCTTTGGTTACCTGTTTTATACTCCACAGAGTACGATGTTCAACGCCCTCTACCGGCTATACGTAATGCGCAATCACGCTGCATTTCTAATCATTTGCATATCTCCCCGACATGTACCTTCATTGCAAGTTTCGTTACGATCCCGCAATTATTTCTTGGTGCGCTAATTTTTTTGTCCATGAGTGTATGTGTGTGTGTGTGTAAGAAATGTGCGGAATGGTCATCTCCTCAAATTACTGCAAACATTATGGCCGGAAAATAATAATGTCAGTTTCAGGAACAAAGGGATTTATTTTACGTAAGCATCCACATATCTTATCCACTTCGAGTCAGCCCAGCGTCTATCGTACCGCGCGAAAATAGAATTTGGTCAGAGAGGTTGCCAGAATTGGCGGAGAAAGTTAGTATATGGAAAGGCGTCGGAAAGGTGTTACCATATGAGAGAGAAAGGTCAGAAAGGGCGATTAAAGGTTATTAATAATATTACCACACATACACAGCCGCGCCACCTGCAACAGAAGTCTGCCACCTAGTGAGCGTGAAGAGGAAGGTATAAGTCTCTCAACAGCAGTCACCTACGTTGCATGCTTCTATCGAACTGTCTGTGATAAGTTGAAATATCATACCTATCAGAATTCCAAAGAGGAATAATAGTTGGAGCGCGTTTAAGGGGAGCATCGTTTACGGGAACAGCAAACCTTTTGGGGTTTGCAAGGAGTACGGTATCAGCCGTTATGACAGCGTACACGAAAGAGGGTGAGACGACGTCTTCAAAGCATAACAGTGGCCGAAAGTCCAAGCTTGCTGATAGGGATAGACGGGTCTTGAAGCGCATAGTAGCCCGAAAGCACAAGCAATCGTTATCCGAGATAACATCCAAAATGAACAGTCATCTCCAGTACCCCGTTTCAACAAAAACTGCCAAAAGGGAACTTCATGCTGCGAACATTTATGGCAGAGTGGCAATTCGTAAACCCTTGGTGACAGCAACTAATGCTTTCAAGCGACGCCAATGGTGCAGAGATCACAAAGGCTGGTCCCCACAGCAGTGGCAACAGGTAATATGGTCAGATGAATTGTCATTCACCCTATTTCAGACGACCGGACGCGTTTATGTCTGGAGAACGCCCAAAGAAGCGTTTCCTCCTGAATGCCTCTTGCTGACTGTGAAGAATGGGGGTGGTTCCATTATGGTATGGGGTGCGATATCTTGACGCGGTCTTGGGCCACTTGTTATTCTGCATGGGAGGATCAAATCCAATCACTATCTAAGCGTTCTAGGGGATCATGTCCATCCTTTTGTCCAGACTGTATTCCCTGGAGAGCGACCGCTTTTTCAAGACGACAATGCCCCTATCCACACTGCTAGGTGTGTTCAAGAATGGTTCGAAGAGCATGACGATGCAGTTGAACATTTCGCCTGGCCCCCTCAGTCTTCGGACTTGAATATTATTGAATATTTATGGCATATTTGGAGTCCAAACTTCGTTCCCGATTTCCACCTCCATCCGGACTATCGGAATTAGAGACCGCTCTGCAGGAGGAATGGCTTAATATTCCTTTAAATATTGTCCATGACCTTTATGCATCTTTCCCACTTCGCATTAAATCTGTACTTCAGTCAAAGGGTGGTCCAACCCCCTATTAATGAAGATTTTCCATTATTTCACAGGTGTTCGTATTATTTTGTCCACCATCTGTATACACACACACACACAGATATATATATATATATATATATATATATATATATATATATATATATATATATATATATATATATATATGTAATAATAAAATGAATCGGTTGTGATGAAACATCAGTTTAGGGAACTCGGCATATTTCATACAGTTTTATAGTCATGGCACAAGGTAGGAAGGCATATGGAGAGGAAAAATGATTGGACCGGATCAAGGAAGAGGAACTTTCAATTCGATGAATCTTTATTTTCAGTAGTTTCCGGGCAACATCCATTTGAGATTGACGGACACATTGCGCAGTGGACGGGGAACGGGGCCCCCGCCCGCACCTTTTGACAGCAACGAACTCACATGTTTACTCGTTGAGAGCAGACAAACAAAACTTACGGAATTATTGAGAAAAGCGCGGATTTATCAGGCGGGCTGAACTTTAATTGGTCAATTTAGGACACCCGACTCTAGCACGTCATATGGTGTGATCCGTGGAAAGTTCTCCAATCTTATATAACTGTTATATAACGGGGCAGCGCGTGCCTTAGGGGAAAAACTAATAGATTACTTTGGTTGGATTTGAGAGGTAATGCTTTATTGCAATAGGATGTAAGAATTTGGAAAAGGCGTGTTAATAATGAAAAGGTTTGAAATTTATTTCATATATACATTAATATATATATATATATATATATATGTGTGTGTGTGTGTGTGTGTGTGTTTGTTTATCTGTGGATTTCAACCATTTTTAGTCATGTTTCATCAAGGTTTAGATGAAAGATGAATTCCTTTCAAATTTCATAGCTGCCACGAACCGTCGGAAAGTGAAATATTTTATTAACGTCAAAACTACTCAGTTTTTAGGGAAAAAAATTGCGCTAGGAAACTTAGTGTTTTTCATAGATCGCAAATGGATGGGAAATGCTTTAAAGGCATTGTTGAGCTCATACGAGTGACTTCTTCAAATAATGAGAAATAGATCACGTCCAAGTAACGTCACATTACGTTACGTCATTTCCATGGCCAAAATATTTTGAAACTTCATTAATGGATATTTAAAAGGTGAAATTAAAACTATGAATCACTTTTCTTTTAACACAGAAATTTTAAAAAATTAATACTTTTTAAATAAGTATTTTTTATTTCTGAAAGGTCCTTAAAATAAAATCACAGAAACTAAATGAGTAATCTTGCATCGTAATAGCGAATTATTAATTATGACAGTAGGTTCATAGTAATTTCTATTTCCCTTTTTAGATCGTTACCCCAACCAGAATTAGAACTACATCCAGATGATCTGCCTCCAACAAAGGTAAGCATTGTTCTCCCGCTTCCGTATGTCAGGGCGATGTTCCAGGGGGTTCTATATTACCAGGGGTTATGTTTTTTTCATATGTGTCAGATTCTGGATTTATGACAACAGTCATTGTAGGGCGTATGAATGCTGTTCAACAAAAACTGCCACAGATTTTTATTTTCTTATTAGTCTTTTCCTTACGGGTTCGGATAGCATATATTCCAAGAATAATGGCCTAAGAATGAATATATATATGTGTATATATATATATATATATATATATATATATATATATATATATATATATATATATATATATATATATATATATATATATATATATATATACCGGGTGTCCCAAAACTGACCGACGATTTGAAAAATCAATTAAAGAAAAACGGAAGTCGGTAAAAATGTACGGTTTGCTGCATTCTGCTTAGGTAACCAGGGAATTTATTCTCACCAATTTTCAAAGTTAGTTGCAAAGTTCGTCAACAGATGGCGCTGCTGACTGTGAAAATCTATAAAACAATGTTTTCAAAATAACCACCGTTTGCAACAACAACGTGGCGCAGTCTGAGGTCAAAATTCGCAGACGCCCGTGCAATCATTTCAGTTTGAATGTTCTGACAAACAGCAGAGATGTATTGTTCCAGTTCATGTACAGTTTGTGGATTGGGACGATACGCCTGGTCTTTGAAGTACCCCCAAAGAAAAACATCGAATGGCGTTAAATCTGGCGAATTGGGAGGCCAATTCATGCCACTTTGCGTATGCTTCTTGCTTTGAAAACATTGTTTTATAATTTTCCCAGTCAGCAGCGCCATCTGTTGACGAACTTTGTAAATAATTTTGAAAATTGGTGAGAATAAATTTCCTGGTTACCTAAGTAGAATGCAGCAAACCGTACATTTTTATCACCATCCGTTTATCTTTAATTGATTTTTCAATTCGTCGGTCATTTTTGGGACACCCGGTATATATATATATACATACATGCATATATATATATATATATATATATATATATATATATATATATATATATATATACATATATACATATATACATATGTTCTAAAGATGTAATCGGAAAAATTGGCGCCGTAAGCTAAAGGTTAAAGGACCGTAAGTAGCCTCTTGAAATGCATTTTCTAGAAAACTAAGTTTTCAGTTACTTTTGTAAGCGTGAAAGCTAATAATTTTAAAAGTTTTCAATCTATTTCAATGAAATTTTGCAATAGTGTAGTGCTTGACATATCACGCACTGTGTTTTGACCTAAACGATAAAATATATCATCACTCACTGTGTTTTGACCTAAACGATAAAATATATATTTTAATTTAATCTTTCTACAGATACCTGAACCAAAAAAGGTTAATTTTTTTAAATCCTTCTGTTTAACAATTTTTTTTTGGTATATTTCAGTGATTTTTGGAAATATTGTAAAACTTTTTGTTCCGAACACAGGTAAATGTCACAGTAGTATATATTATAAAAGAAATTAAAATATATTGCGTTCAATTGAATGTAGAGTATCTGGCGTAAGCCCTCAATTGTACTAAAGATTTATAAAAAATTCTCTCTATTTTAAAATGCTATGAAATTTTTACCAAAATTATTTTTGTTTTCATGATTTTATATCAAATTTGAACTAAAATTATATGTATTCAGTCAGTATTGCATATTTTTGGAAAAAAAGTGCTCCGATCGTAGGCAAAACCTTAAGCAAATGGTTGAAATTTAGAAGGGGTACCCTAAATTTTCAATGTTCTTTTACCTTGATACAAAATATCAGTAAATTTGCTTCAAAGAACTGAGTACTGGGGTGTTGATATATTATATGTATGCACGATCTAACAAAAGAATTAATGACATGAATAATTTATATTCCCCTTTCCACTTACAGCCCAAAAAAAGAAGATTTAGGAGAGTACGGAAATTTTTCAACAAATGGTCCTGCATTAAAAAAGTGAGTACTTTTAACTTTAATTGTTATGAAATCGAAATATCTACACATTTAGAAAGTTCTATTTGATACTAGCTGAATAGCCGGGATTCGCTACGGAGTACATTTAAATTAAATTCAACGGTCAATGTATGCAATTAATGCCATATATATATACATACTCACACACACACACACACACACACACACATATATATATATATATATAATAAATTCAACGGTCAATGCATACAATTCATGCCAAAAAAAACCCCAAAAAATATATTTATAAAAAAATCGTAACGGATATTTTTACAGGCAAAATAATGTAGAAGAAAATATTCAAATTAAATCCAACGGTCAATGTATGCAATTAATTTATAAGTTTAATATCCATAAAAAATATTAATTTGAATTAAATTCTTAAAAAAACTTCCATATGAGTCTAGCGGTTAAATTTTATCTTTTACTGTATTTCAATATTATTTTTTGGCGATTTATTTCGTTGTTATGCACGTGACTCAAAATTAATTTAAAGTATCACAAAAAGAAAAGAAACCACGGGATCAGCATTTAATAAATTAAATTCTAAAAGTTCATCTTTAAAATTTCACCAAAAATCAAAAAATGGATATATATATATATATATATATATATATATATATATATATATAAATCATTTATACCACTTTGATAATACTTTGATACAATGCATCGAATTTTCAGCTTGCTTTTCGTGTCAAATTGTAATTTTTATTTGTTTCAGACCTATCGTCTTTGCAGGACTCTTTAGTTAATTTAAATTAAGAACTGACATTTATTTTCTTACCTTCAAAATTATCTAATGTTTACATTTTTACCAATCCTGCAATCAACTCGAATCGACTAGACCGAGAATTGAGATGGACTTTGCAAGAACCAACATATAATGAAAGTCGACGTGAAAGGACTCATAAAATATGTCAGTTTTCTGGAAGTCGGTATTAAAAACACAAATACTATCAAAAATTGGTCCATATTTACATTTATGTGGATCAGTACTTTACCAATTAGACTTTCATATGGTCTATTTATTCCTTTAACCACTCATCTGCCCATTTTTTTTTTATTTCACGTATTCGTCGACTGCTATACAAACTTTACTATTAACGGTAAAATTGAAGGAAGTCACTTCTGTAACCGAAGATGTTAATATCAGCAGTGCTAGTGGAAGAGGTTTACCAAACGTTAAATTGCTATTTGAAGTACAGAGATTTTGCTCGTTTCTTCCTTTTGGTTTCTAGGTATGAAATTCACGAAGGTGGTATGAGAATACAGAGGCTGTTCGCACATTTTTTAGACGAATTTGGTAAGCGGTAATAAAAAATCGTTTGCTGCAAAAGAAATAATTCCAATTGTACTATGTTTTTAAAAGTCAAAATTATCGTCTCCGGCTTGAAAGTTTTGTTTTTATTCAAAATGGCGTTTTTAACAAAGCAGTGGTTCGAAGGCTACATTTATGCTCTTTCCGAAGAGAATTATGCATACTCCGTTTTCCAAAAACGATGTGAGAGTCATGGTTTTGTGATATCTAAAGCGTCGATAGGTAATATGGTCAACAAGAAAGGAAAAAAAACGTCGAATTGGAGCCTCAAGTGGGACAAAAATTCCAAACAAGTATCCAAGGAAAAAACGGACATCTTCGACTATTGCAAAGGTACGTTGTTTAATGTTAAAAGAAAATCCCCCTAGTCAAAGGACAGTTGCAAAATCATTAAAATGCTCGGTGTCCACTGTAAACAAAATGATAAACGTTGATTTAAATCTTAAGAAAGCGAAAAAACGCAATGTGCATTGTCTTCTTCCAAATCATATCGCTGAACGCAGGACACGCTGCAGAATTCTATATGAGAAACACTTATCCAAAGAAAAATGGAAAACAACTGTCACAATAGATGAATCATGGGTGTATTTAAATGATTGCAACAAAAAAAAGAGCCATTTATTATCATAAAAAGGGAGAAAAATTTAAGTACATGGTTCAAAGAATCGAAAGAAAGTTTTTCTAAGGGATTCATGATTGTTGCTGGTTTTTCTTATAATGGCAAGTTAAAAATAAAGAGAGTGTAAAAAAATGTCAAGATTAACTCCAAATACTATCAGGAACATATTTTATCGCCAATTTTTCTGAATGAAATATCATCACTTTACCCACAGTGCCATCAATCTGTGAGACTCCATCAGGACAAAGCTAGTGTCACACATCAAAATCCACTGTAAATTTCCTAAAAGAAATGGAACAAAAAACTGGTATCAAGGCCATACCCTTCACTGATATCCCTACTAAATCTCCCGATGTATCACCTATGGATTTTTGTGCTTTCGGACTTTTAAAATCTGCATTATCCAAACGTCGTCCCAAAACCCTTTCAGGACTCTGGAAAGCTCGTCAGGAGGAATGGGATAGAATACCTCTTCTGACACTTCAAAAGGCATTATTATCCTGGAAATTGCGGTGTCGAAAGATAGTTCAGAATAAGGGATGTCAAATAGAACATTTAAAACACAAGAATTTTATGTAATTTAGTTTTGTGAATACAATATACATAGTCTAAAAAATGTGTGAACAGCCTCTGTAGGATGGCGAGCTATAAGAAGCATATATACATTTTTCAATTTCGTCTTCAATTGAAAGATTCTCAAATACCAGTGAAAAGCTTTATGGAACATAGCACGGTCTGACGACAACGATGTGATTGTGTTCTTTATATTGAATTAAACTATTTCACTTTGACATTTTCAAAAGATTATTTCTTCATGTGTCATAAGGGTTAAACGCAAAGCATTCATTGATCTTAACAAATTATGTTTCCGTTTAGTTTGATTTTGAATGTATATGTATATACACATACACACATATATATGTATATATATATATATATATTTTTTTACAGACGAATGAAGACTAGAAGACTGTATAATATAAAATGTATGTAAGAAAATATGAAAAAAAAATTTAATGAATTTTAAAAAATGTGAAAAAAAATTTAACATATGTTCCTGAAAACGTGAAAAAAAATTTTAATGTTTAAAAAAGTACAAAAAAAATTTAATGTGTTTGTGAAAATGCTTTTAAAAAATAATAACTGAAATGTGCTTCTAAAAATACAAGAAAATTAAAACGAGTACCTAAATATTATGATATGTTTATCTAAATTCAAAAGAATACATAAATTTTTTTAAATGTCTCGGCTAAATGCAAAAAGAAAATAATGAAAAATATTTGTTTTAAATGTCTGTATATGTGTCAAAAAAATATTTTGTGAGAATTGTATGTATAGTATTTTTGTTTTACATCTTCAAATGTCTCGGCCAAATGTAATAAGAAAATAATGAAAAATATTTGTTTTAAATGTATGTATATGTGTCAAAAAATATTTTTGTGAGAATTCTATGTATAATATTTTTGTTTTACGTCTTCAAATGTCTCGGCTAAATCTAAAAAGAAAATAATGAAAAATATTTGTTTTTAATATATGTATATGTGTCAAAAAAAAATATTTCTGTGAGAATTGTATGTGTAATATTTTTGTTTTACATCTTGAAATGTCTCGGCTAAATGTAAAAAGAAAATAATGAAAAATATTTGTTTTAAATGTCTGTATATGTGTCAAAAAAATATTTTGTGAGAATTGTATGTATAGTATTTTTGTTTTACATCTTCAAATGTCTCGGCCAAATGTAATAAGAAAATTATGAAAAATATTTGTTTTAAAATGTATGTGTCTGTGTCAAAAAAATACTTTTGTGAGAATCGTATGTTTAATATTTTTGTTTTATATCTTCAAATGTCTCGTCTAAATGTAAAAAGAAATTAATGTAAAATTCTGTTTTAAATGTGTCTATGTGTCAAAAAAATTCTTTCGTGAGAATTGTATGTGCACATTGTTTTATACTTTCAAATGCCTCGGCTAAAGGTAAAAAGAAATTAATGAATAGTCTTTGTTTTAAATGTATGTATATCTGTCAAAAAATATTTCTGTGAGAATAGTATGTGCAACATTTTTGTTTTATACCTTCAAATGCCTCGGCTAAAGGTAAAAAGAAATTAATGAATATTATTTGTTTTAAATCTATGTATATGTGTCAAAAAATATTTTTGTGAAAATTGTATGTGCAATATTTTTGTTTTATATCTTCAAATGTCTCGACTAAGTGCAAAAAGAAAATTATTTAAAATATGTTTATGAAAATGTTTCTCAAAAGAGAAAAATCAGAATATTTATCTAGTCATGTAAACAAAATTTTACGTATATGTACGTAAAAGAAAGTATTTTTTAATACTATATGTATGATGAAAGAAACTTTAAAAATATGTATGTGATATAACTGAAATGTGGATACAAAATTTTTTTTTTTTAAATGTATATGTGTAGGAAGAAGTATAATAAGAGATATTGTTTGTGTTAATGTTCCGTCTCATAACTTCAGAAAAAAAATTTCTGTGTAATCCTATCAATAGTTTAATATGAGGTTCTCATATCAACGAGAGGTTAAAACTTTAGAGTGTACGTATAAAAATAATTTTTTAAATGTGTGTTATATTTTTTTAATATGTTCAAGAACAGTATGTTTAAATAAGGTTATTGTGAAAAAAAGTGTTATGAATATCGTTATGAAAATGTGAGCTTTTTAAAAAATAATGTATGTATGTGACATTGTTAAAATGCTTTTTTGAAATTGTTTGTATAAAAATATGTATTAATCAAAAAAAGAAAAAGAGAAACTTCCAGACTTGAACTTACAATTTTCACTCGCATCCAATCAAAGAACTTGCAGAGGTATATGTTATGGTCAGCAAAAAACAATAGAAATAAAAACAATAGCAACACCCACTGATGTGTTTTCATTTTGTTTCTGTGGATGTTTTTTTCCCCAACATTTTCAGTATGAAGACAGCTTGCATGATATACTCCATGGTATTTTTAGTGCAACTTATCAAAGATTTGAGCTGTATATTACCTGAAACATTTTGAAATAGGCCCCGAACAGCCGAATGGTAGCCCCTAGGGATTCGGAACCCAGGGGACTCGATTCAAGACCAGACAAGTGCCATTGTATGCTCTCGTGTTTACACTGAGTATGGACACGTTAAATATGGAGGCCGGAAATTACTGCCGTGAGGTTTGTAGGGATGGGATGATGGACCAATTCCACCAGATTTCTTCACATGAGATGCTGGGTTAAAATTGTGGTGGCAGAGAAAAAAGAATGTCAGCCTCCGATAGTAAATAGAAACCTGAGTATATCAGAAACCACTTCTCTTAAAAACATATATATATTGTCTTTTGGATAATCGAAATTGTTTTTTGTCATGATGAGCCATGTGTTATTTTTATATTACGCATATACATACACACCCATACATACATTATATATATATATATATATATATATATATATATGATATGACACGCTCCTAGAACGTAATATTTTAGAAAGTTCACTTTGAATCCTCTGGTGGGTTGCAGTCAGTCATTGTAGCCGAAGTAAACAACACATTAATCCAAGTTAAATCCTTTATTATTCAAATTGAACTTCTACCACCGCCATAGGCGTAGCGTCAGGGGGAACGGGGAGGGCACGTGCCCTCCCCCCCCCCCCCCGAACTTGAAATACATTAAAACTTAATAGAGTTCAGTTTAAATCGGAAAATTGTAGAAAATTTTTAAGAAAGTTGGTTTTTTTCCCGCTTTTTCAAACTGGGAAACTGAATATTCCGATTATGTCTTTAGCCTTAACATAGTTTTTAATAATGATATGATCCATAACAAAAATTCGATGCTATATTTTTTCCTCATTTTATTTCTGTTATTTTTATTTTCCTCACTGTATAACTTTAGAATACTACTCAAACATCAATTCTATTGTTATTCAATTTCAAATAATCCTATTTAATATTTTAAGGACCGTCCGGCAGTCAATGCGCAGAGGAGGACCCTAACCGAATTCAATTCGTGCTAGGGATGGGATATTGATATCGATATTATCGAAATATCGATATTGACCCTTAGATATTAGGTATTATAATATCGATATTTGATTTCTGATAATATCGGAATATCGATATTATAGTCCCGATATTATCCATTACACATTTTCAAAAGAATTTATTTAAAATAATTATAATTTATAAAAATTTGGGTTGAAACCTTTTCGAAGTGTCACAAAATTTACTTAACGCGGGAATCCAAGTGCTCCCCGCCCCCCAACTTAACTGGCAATAAATTAAAACGTTAACAGAAGTTTAGTTAAAATCGGAAAATTGTAGGAACTTTTAAGAAAGTTAGTTTTTTCCCCGCTTTTTCAAACTGTGAAACTGAAGATTCCGATTATGTCTCTAGCCTTAACATAGTTTTTAACAATGATATGATCCATAACAAAAATTCGGTGATATATTTTTTCTTATTTTATTTTTATTATATTTATTTTTTTCATTGTATAACTTTTGAATACTACTGAAACATCATCTCTATAGTTATTGTTCGATCGTTTAAATAATAATATTATGCCACTAAACTGAAAAGAATTAAAAAGTATTTTGCAGGTGTCAGCGTGTCTATAAATTACTAAGAGTCGTATGCCTAATGTTTTTGGAAACACGTACTTCCGTCACTTGGCTGACGTCGCATTACCCACCCGATCCGATCGGAGCAAAACTCATTATTACCATAATTAGTATAGATGATTCTCTTATATTTCATCTATATAGTTAACGCGTTTTTTCTGCTTTAATACACTGCTGGCCACCCAAATTGCAACACCAAGAAAGACAAGAGATATCACAACAAAATTTATTTTGTAGATAACATGTTGACCAAGTATCAAATGATTAAATTTATAGACTTCTGTTAAGTGTGGTTCCTGCCAAAATCAGTAGCCAGAGTAGCCGCCATTGTTGGAGATCACCGCTGCCACACGCCTCGGCATTGATTCAAAGAGACTTTGGATGAATTCTTGGAGTACAGCAGACCAAGCAGCTTCCACACGTTGCCAAAGTTGATCTGCTGTGGCAGCTGGGGATGGAATCTGGGTCAATCGTAGAGCAACCATGGACCACATGTTTTCTATCGGCGAAAGATCCGGAGAGCGAGGCGGCCAGGGGAGAAATTCAATCTGGCTATTGACGAAGAACCGTTGGACAATGCGTGGCACGTGTGGTCGCGCATTATCCTGTTGAAATATGGCTGTGGGCAAGCCCTGAAGGTAAGGAAGGACAACTGGCTCCAACACCTCGGAGATGTAGCGCTGGCTGTTTAAAGTACCGGCAATGCGTACTAGAGGTGTGCGAGAGTGATATCCAATACCATAATTCCGACCCATACCATAATATCCGGTGCAGGACCAGTGTGGCGGTGCATAACGCAGCTGTTCAGCATCCTCTCTTCACGGTGTCTCCAGACTCGAATGCGACCATCGTGGTGTTGCAGACAGAAGCGTGACTCGTCAGTAAAGACAATTTCATTCCATTCTGCCGTCCACATTCTTCTGCCATCGCACCATTGGCGGCGGAGACGTCTGTGGTTCTGCGTCAAGGGTAGACAAATCAATGGACGTCTTGCGGACAGACCACTCTGCTGTAAACGGCATCGAATGGTACGCGCAGACACTGAATGATGCGTTACAGACTGCATGTGCTGATGGTTCGTGATGTGACTGAGCGATCCGTCACTGCCATGCGCACAATTTGCCTGTCATCACGTGAAGTGGTGCGCTGAGGTGGATGCGATCGAACACGCCGGTCCGTCGTACTCTCCTGCATCCAACGATCACATATCCGCATTACAGTTGTTTGGTTTCGTCCAACACGACTACCGATTTCCCTGAAAGATAATCCACAATCTCGGTAGGCCACTATCCTTCCTCTGTCGAACTCGGATACTTGATCAAAAGATGATCGCTGTTTTCAACGAGGCATAATTGATCGTTTTTTTTTTTTTTAAACCACAAGAAAAACACAATTGCCGAACTTGAAATCGTCGAAATCTCCAAGCCTTAAATAGCGCTTTGAAGTGGCGACACAGGCGCGCATGATGTGCGTCTGCGCTGAAATTCTAATCATTTGCATATCTCACCTCCGCTAATGCATGTTGTAAATTTCATGTTATTTGCAAGTTTCCTTCAGGGTGTTGCATTTACAGTGGCCAGCAGTGTATAACTTATGTTGAGAAGTTGAGAACATCGCGAAATTCGTTTTTGTGAAGATCGAAGAGTTCGGGAGTTGGCCTCTTGACTGACTACACAGACCCCTTGGACCTTGCCGCCTTCTACTTCCAGACTACACCATCTCTGTAACGAATCCTCTACCTTCTCCTGGAAGATTCGTTGTTTGGTTCGTGCAAGAAATAAATCACTTGGCAAAATAACTGATGAAACACAAAAACAAAACTTTAATCTGACTTAATAAGGTCGGAAGCTCAAACTGTAAGATTTCTAACTTCAATATCAATATCTACGAGTATTAAACCCTCAACACAATATTCTTTCTTTTCCTCGATTAAACTTTCCTGACCACGGATTCCCTAAAATATTCTCAACTAACAGACCCCGTGCCTGTTTCAGCACGGGAAAAACGCACCAACACGACCTCGCCGTCTCTCGGCTAAAAATCCTCTGCGTACAGACCACACCCTTTACCCCCTTGGGGTCGCTGAACTTACTCCCCCGCACCACTTCAAGGAATGCGCTACAAAGGGTCGCTATCAGTGTTCCTGGAAACACGAAGCAGGCGCTGGGTGAGAATTTTAATGGTCTGGCGGCTGGCCTAGACCACACCACTTTCTATATCCACCTCTACCAGTCAGTAATTCTTTGTGTGTTGGTTTCAATTCTTTGTTTTCGTGCACACTTCATCGGATCATTGTTTTTGTACGTTTGAAAATGTCAAAACAGAAATCAGTACTTTCTTTTTTCAAAAATGTCGGTAGCTCGAATAAAAAAGTTGATTTGTTAAACCAAGAAAAAAATCTAGAAGCAAGTAGTGACAGTAGCATTAATAAATGTGCCAAGTCCAACTATGGTGATAATCATCTGATGCCGATACCATCCTGTTCAACAAATCTCGATGTGGATGACAAATGGCCTAGGCCTATGGACGTGGTGGAAAGTAGTGGTAGAGATCCTGCTCTGGGTCTACAATAAGCGGATATTTCTAGGGGTCCATTCCAGCCTGTTCCTTGTTTCAAGGTAAGCAAAATACAGTTAAAATCTAGACAGTTTAGAAACACGTGGTATTCTGAATTTGGTTGGGTTGAATACAGCCCCATTTTGGATGCTGCATTTTGTTTCTCTTGTCGTATTTTTTGCAAACATAAAACAGGGCGTGCAGAGGAGTCATTTACTAAAATTGGGGTGACAAACTGGAAAAAAGCACTGGAAAAATTTAGAAAACACGAAAAAAGTGATATGCATCTAAAATCTACCCAATTTCTTACAGAATACCGAAAATCTGGCGAAACAGTTGCAGACTCTTTGTCTTCAGCACACACTAAGAAAGTTAAATAAAATCGAAACTATGTAAAATTCATTACTGAAACTATTTTGTTCCTTGGAAAACAAGGTCTTGCCCTAAGGGGACATTTTGAGGGTTCGGTGTCTTTAAATAGAGGTAATTTTCAGGAGCTACTTGACCTTAGGTCAAAAGATAAAGGAGAAGATATAATAGCACTGATGAATTCATCAGTTCATTCATACAGGAGCCCCCAGATACAGAATGAAATTATAGATTGTATAAAAAGTGAAATGATACAATATATCGTGAAAGAGTTAGAAGAGTTTACGGCCTATTCTATAATTTGTGACGACACAACAGATGTTTCCACTCGTGAGCAAGTGAGCATATGCATTCGCTACATCACTAAGAATGACGAAAGTGTCCGAATTAAAGAGAGATTTCTGGGCTTTGTTGATGTTGCAGAAACAACAGGTCAAAACTTACATTCGGTTATTAAAGGGTATATACAGCAAATTGAGATAAATCATAATAAAATGCGTGGTCAGGCATATGACGGTGCTAATCAAATGAGTGGAAAGTTCAATGGCGTAGCTGCAAGGTTTCAGGAAGAAGAGCCTAGGGCATTATACAGTCATTGTCATGCCCATTTGGTGGATCTTGCTGTTATGCGGTTTCGTGAAGAAGTAAGATAGTTGCGAAATTGTTTGTCCATAATGAATTCTCTGTATAATAGTATCAGTGCTTCTGCCAAGAGGTTTTCTATTTTTGAATCTATATGTAAACAAAATGAAGAGGCTAAAACTAAAAGGCTGATTAGTTTGTCACAGACAAGATGGACTGTTCGTCACCGTGCTATAAGGGTTATCTTAGAGCAGCTCCTGGAAGTTTTGGAAGCAATGGAAGTTGTGGCAAGTGACGCTTCCAATAGAAAAGTTGCAGCTGAAGCAGATGGACTAATAAAGCAGGCGAGTAGTTTTGAATTCATCTTCAGCCTTAAACTCATGTACAACGTTCTAAGCCTGACTGACATACTGTTGAAAGAGCTTCAAAGTTAAACGTTAGACATTTCCAAACTGTTCAGTAAAGTTTAAGCTGTTATCGACAGTATAAAACTTCAACGAAATGATCAAGGTTTCATTCACTTATGGAACGAAACAGAAGAACTTTGCAAAGTTTTTTCCACCAAAGGCTTGTATGTTGACAGACTCTCCTTGCCTCGAAAACGGAAGACACCAAAAAGGCTTGAATATAATGATGCGGCTGAATCTTTTTATCATCACACCTCGGCAGAAGGGCAATGTAAATAGAAATTTATTTTGCGGGGCTTGACATTGTAGTAAGTAACCTCCAAGCTCGATTTTCTCAGAATGACTACCACAAATTCAATTCCATTATCCAGCTTTTGTTGGATTGTGATAGCTTAGATGAAACTGTTGTTGGGAAAATCCAAATCTTTTATCAGTTGTCTTCAAGTCTTTCCTCACAGCTGAAGTTTTTTCACTGCTTCTCTATAAAAAAAATTTATAAAGACAGACAAGAAAAATCCAAACATAAATCTGCAAGAGTTGGCACAGTTTTGCACTAAAAACGGCCTGAAAACGATGTACCTGAAGTGATGCATCTCTTAGAAATTGCTCTTTCATGGCCTATCACAACTACGACCGCAGAGAGGTCATTCTCTACCCTGCGAAGGCTCAAAACTTACTTGAGAAGCACGATGAAAGAAGAACGCTTAAGTGGACTTGCCATAATGGCAATAGAACAAGAATTGACGCAGCTGTACACGAGTGAAGAGAAACTGAACTTGCTTGTGGGAAAATTTTCAAGGCATTCTGAAAGAAGACTTTTATTAAATTAAAGAGGGCTCTTGTGGCCAAGTACGAGACACGGTTTACCAATGTGTTAAACAGACATTTAAAATACATTGTAACAACTTGTGGAATTCGCCTAGAATCATTATTTTATATTTTATTTATTAACTTAAGATTTTTCAAAGTTTCAATATTTGTTGTATAAGAAAAGAGTTTGTAGTAATAAAAGCACTGATTTTGACTAGAAAGTGATTTATCTTTATCATCCCTGTCCTGTGAAGTAACGAAAAATAAATTTTTTTTATTTTATTTAGAGTTGAGAGCTAATTATAGCAGAGGTGTGATAGGTTTTTTGTCGAATAATTGAAAATTTAACACAGCAATCAAATAACATTTATATTAAAATGAGTTACGTTTAGGAGATGTTGCTTTCGTAACTTTGTTAAAATGATAAGTTTCACTTAACTTTTTAAGTTGTTTTATTTCACTTTGCTTTTTACCTGTTGAGAACTTTCCGTCGCTATCAACTTAGGAGAGCTTAGCGGCCGAAAGTACTCAACAGGTAAAAGACAAAGTGAAATAAAACATCCTAAAAAAGATAAGTAAAACTTTGACTTTATTGGTTATCATGTTTCACAATATCCTCGCCAAATTCATTAATCATGTTGTAAAAGAGATTTTGGGTCCTCAGATAGCCTAAAAACACGTTTTAGGGCTTTCAATTTCAAAAAAAGAAAAAATTATAAACGTTTATAGAAACTTTTTAATTTGATAAAATATTGTTTATTGAAATCTTATTTCCTTATTGAATTAAATTACGACCATTTTTTTTTATCGTACTATTACAATATTTATATATTATTTTACTATACAATCATTCCTCCGAATGCGATTGACTGCTTAGTGAAAGGAAAATGTGTTATCGATATTTTGAAATATCGTTTATATTTTGAAATATCGTCTATATTTTGAAATATCTTCAATATTTTGAAATATCGATATTTTTGTGCCGAAATATTATTAATATCGATATTAATAACCGATATTATCATCGATACTCATATCGATATTTTTCTTTCGATATCCCATTCCTAATTTGTGCCCCCCCCCCCATTTAGAAGCACGCTACACCTATGTTCAGAGGGCCACTAAAATACCGTCGGCGGGCCACGGGGTGAAGATCCCCTACACAAGAGAGTTACCAGACGTCCAGGAAAATGTTTTAACTATGTTCTTAGCTCCCTTTGTAGCACCTGCGAACAGAAATTGTGATCTGGGAGAAGCCGCAACCTCCCAGGATTCGTTACAAATTTTGATGTGCATATTCCTCCAGAACTATGAATAGTTTTAGAAATTCTTTTCGGCGGGAAGACGGCAATGCTTTTTCCATAACCTCGGGCTGTGTGCCCTCTTTGTTTTACATTCAGAAGATATTTCTTTGTACTCTTCTCTAGAGTTTTACGAGAAGTTTAAAACAGTGTTTAACGTTGTTCTTAGCTCCATACGTACCACTTGGGTACCTAAAATACAATCTCGGTGTCTCCGCCAACGTTCGGAGAGAATTTCGCGCCTGCGTCTGTGCCCCCTGAATGTTCGTGTTGAAAATATTACTTCTCCGAGTGAAATCTAGATGGCGCCACTTGTCCGCCAGGAATATCCGTTTGTGTATGAAGAATGCTAGATCAGCAGTTCGATGGGTTTTGAGGCTGGACTAGGTCCATGTCGCTGGAACGGCACTTTTGGAATTTCGGGTTCAAACTTTTACAAAAATTAGTACCTAATTAGTACCAATTAGTACCAAAATATCAGAATTAGTACCCATCAGGATCGCGAGTTATAGCGTGTCCGATTCTGCCGGGCCAGCGACATGGTAGCCCGGTACTTTTGGAATTTCGAGTTGAAACTTTCACAAAAATTAGTACCTAATTAGTACCAATTAGTACCAAAATATTAAAATTAGTACCCATCAGGATCACGAGTTATAGCGTATTCGATTATTCCGGGCCAGCGACAATCATGTCGCTTCCAAGCCACACGCTTTGGAATTTTGAGTTGAAACTTTCAAAAAAATTAGTACCTAATTAGTATTAATTAGTACCAAAATATTAGAATTACTACCCATCAGGATCGCGAGTTATAGCGTGTCCGATTCTGCCGGACTACCATGTCGCTGGCCCGGCACTTTTGGAATTTCGAGTTGAAACTTTCACAAAAATTAGTACCCAATTAGTACCAAAAAGTACCAAAATATTTGAATTAGTACCCATCAGGATCACGAGTTATAGCATATTCAATTCTTCCGGGCCAGCGACAATCATGTCGCTTCCGAGCAGACACTTTGGAATTTCGAGTTGAAACTTTCACAAAAATTAGTACCTAATTAGTACTAATTAGTACCAAAATATTAGAATTAGTACCCGTCAGGATCACGAGTTATAGCGTGTCCGATTCTGCCGGGCTACCATGTCGCTGGCCCGGCACTTTTGGAATTTCGAGTTGAAACTTTCACAAAAATTAGCACCTAATTAGTACTAATTAGTACCAAAATATTAGAATTAGTACCCATCAGGATCGCGAGTTATAGAGAATTCGATTCTTCCAGGCCAGCGACACTCATGTCGCTTCCGAGCCAGACGCTTTGGAATTTCGAGTTGAAACTTTCGCAAAAATTAGTACCTAATTAGTACTAATCTTAAAATAACACTACCCACATAAAATAAAAATGCCCATTGAAAAAGAAATCGTAAATTTCCAATGGATGGTCAGATGAGATGAAAAATGTTGTTTGCACTTGGTAGTACAAAATGCGCAGTTTAGTTGATCCTTTTATTTACAACTGTGGAGGGATGAGAGGTATAAATTCCAAACTATTTGGCGACCATTTATGACACAAGGCGAATTTCCAGATCAGTGTTCTTGTTGTACTTATGATGTAAGAAAAAACTAATGCCATTTATCACAAAGGATTCATCAAAAGAGAAAATCATAAGTTAACCGCAATAAACAGAACAAAATCAAAAAAAACTCAGAAGATATAGAGTCGCACTGCGATGGAATGTGTTGGGATTCCATTTCGAAAACGGAAGTAAATGTATAAACAAGTTAAGTAAATGTGCATATTGTGTGCATTCATATTATACACTTTAAAATGAAATACCCTATATCAGTGCTCCCCAACCTTTTAATCGCCGCGGACCGGTCAACGTTTGATAATTTTACCGCGGCCCGCTGAGGGGGGCTATGACTGAAATTTTAATTCATAATCTTGAAATGTTTAATAAACAATAAACTAATTTAAAATAGTTACAAGATTTGTTTTGTTACAAAGGTATAAATTAGCACAAACCCGACAAAGTCGCACTAACCCGAGAGAAATACACCACAGTAAATTAAATGGAAATAATTTAAAGTTCCTTGGGCGGCCCGGTACTATTTGATTCACGGTCCGGTACCAGTCCGCGGCCCGGGGGTTGGGGACCACTGCCCTATATGATGAATTCTCATATTTAAAAAATATAAGGGCCTTATTATACAGAGCCATAGCTGTGGCTCTGTATGCTAATGAAATAATTAACATATATTCACCAATTAGTTTCCAGTAGAAACAACAATAAAGGATTTTCTGTCTTAGCATACGGAAATACTGAATATTATAAAACACTTACCAATATATATCCTGCGGGTGAGGAGTTTTAGTAAATCAACAACTTACTGAAATATCTCTTCAGCGTCAAAAACATAACAGCAAATATTTGAAGCGCTAAATATATGTGTTTCAAATTTCAAGTCAATCTGTTCTCGTTTACTCCACTCCTGCAATTTTCAGGTTTTGAGAATTTTTTTATTTCTCGATAAACCGAGAGCGATCGAGGAACGAATTGCCGACTCGAGAAAATAAGCATTATAAAACAATTTGCGAGCTACGTATAATCAAGTTTTGGCTATCGTATATTTAGAAGAGAACAGTCGTACGTTAACAGATTAAGAAAAATTTCCGAAAGAATAAAAAACAGTAATGGGTTATAAATAATATTGTTATTTAAAAAAATTAAAAATAATTCTACTATAAGATATAAAAGAGATTACCTGATGCAGGTGATAGACGAGGATCAGGGCCGGCGCTAGCAGTTTCGCCGCCCCGGGCAAAAAGGAAAAATGCCGCCCCTTTATAACAAAAATTGAAACCTAAACCCTTCCAACACTTAGTAGTAAAATAAATTGTGAGCAAAAAAATTGGTATTAAAAATGTTGAAGTTTTGATTTGCAAAAAATACAAATTTCTTGATTTATGATTTTGGCACTAAATTGAAATTAAGGTTGCACAGAAAAAAAAGAAAAGACACAAATCTAGTACAGGTAACCCTCCTATAACACGGTAGATAGGTTCCTAGAGAATGCCGCGTTGTGTGAAATCGTGTTATATGAGACCCAGAGACAGTTCAAAACAGGGGGTTACGTTCTGAAAACTTATTAAAGACAAAAACTTTTTTAAAAATTCCATGTAAACAACTTAATTTTTATTAAAAATATAAATGTATGTATAACACAAAACGAAAAGAAACAAAGAATATTATTTTCATTTAATGCGACCTTAATTTAATAAATTTGTTCCTTATCACTGCTCAGTACAATCAAACGAGAACGTTTTTTCGATTGAATGATATCACCTTTACTTTCAGAACCTTTTTCTTCATTTAGATTTTTTGCACCTTCTATCCTCTTTAAAAAATCTGTAATTTTGGTTTATTTGCTGGTTCTTACAAGGTCATTGTAGATTCACGGTATGGAGATAGACAATTTTGCAGCTCCCTTTTGAATTTTTGGCTTTTTTCAGCGGAAGGGTTTGCATTCAAGATTTTCAACTAAGCTTAGGCCGTCTTGTAATTTTATAGAGTTATAAATGAATAAATTATAATTTGTTTATACATTTTCATGTAAAACCACTATCGATCATTATTCCTCCTCGTCATTATTTTAAGGTAATTTAATTTTTAAATGTGTCAAACAAAAATCATGTTTTCCAGTGCTATAGAAGTACAGTGTTGTACAAAGATTTTCCAAATTTTTTTATTGTGTTAGAGCGAAACCGTTTTACAAGTTGCAGTGTTATACGAGGGTTCCCGCAATTCATCCTATCGTGTTAGAGCGAAACCGTGTTGTAAGATGCCGTGCTGTAGGAGGGCTACCTGTATATAATTATAAAATGCATATAATAAAAAGATAGAAAAACAAATTATAGAACCACTAAAAATAAAAACCTAATTATTAAAAATGCAGTTAAATTTAAAATGTTTTTTCTCACTTTTAATTCTGAGAATTTTTTGATAATTTTTTGACATCAATTTCTTCAGCTAGCTCATGTTCAATGGCTAATGTTGTCAAGCCATTTAGCCGATCCTCGGTAGTTGTAGAGCGTAAAAAATTTTTAATTACTTTTAATTTGGAGAAACTTCTTTCTCCACTTGCCACACTTATTGGGAGAGTAAGCAAGATTCTTAAAAGTATACCGAGATTTGGAGCGAAATCCAGCTTTGAAATGAATTTTAAAATCTCGATTGGACTTTCTTTTTTATTTAGTAAGGCAAAAACCGATACTATCTCGTCTGCCAGGTCCAGCGCGTTTATATCTGATGAATTCCCATCAGTTAACACTATTTCTAGATCTTTATAATACAGTGGTACCTCGACTTACGAGTGTCTCGTAAGTTTTTCGAGATACAAGCATTCTCTCGGTAGATTTTTTGCTTTGATTTACGAGCTAAAATTCGGGTTACGAGCAAACTTCAGATATCCCACCGCTAGTTTGAGCAGCGAATGGCATGTTACGTGCTCATCAAATGAGAACACAAGAAGCATATAATATTTACAACCTTTATGTACAGTTATTATACAATTGTATACATATTATTCTGAGACTATTATCCAGTCTTAAACCGAGATATTAACACTCAGCAATTACCACCCGGGGCAGCTTGCTCCGCCCAAACTTGAGTCGTCCTCCGAAACCGAACAGCACCCAACCTCTCTCGCAGAGAGATAGCTTCAATTCCCTTCCCCACCCTGGAACTCCTCGTGGGGTCTAGAGGATGGGATGACCTTGGTCCTAGGATCGCAAGCTCTCCCCCTTCTACGGATTCTGAGAAAGCGTTTTTCGGATTCTCAGAAAGAAGAATCTGGACATTACAGCCACAGTGAACGATGCAACAATCGCCCAGCTTCTGTGTCTCACTCGTTCAGTTTAAGAGAGTAGCTGGTAATAAAAGCGAGTGAGGAAAGCGGAGCGAAAAAGGTCAAAAATCAACGAATAAGATTTAATTTCTCAGTTCAGCCTTTCTCCTCCTCTTCCATCAACATCTATCATCAACCATCCATCATCTTCCATCAACCAAGTATGTTTTCCAAAGTAAATGTTGTACATTACAATTAATAAAACATATTTATTGCAGTACATTCTATTGTATTGCGTTTTTATACAGTGTTTGTCGTTTATAAGCACATTTTTCTTATTTCAAAACATGTAACAAAAAACGGTGTTTTGGGGGAGCCCGGAACGAATTAATGGCATTTCTAGTCGTTTCAATGGGGAAAATTGATTCGAGATACGAGTATTTCGAGTTACGAGCTCCGTCATGGAAAGAATTAAACTCGTAAGTCGAGGTATCACTGTATTTTAGTAAGTCGGTTTGAGGGGTATCTTTTAAATCATAAATATTGCATAAAAATGGAAATAGTTGCTGTGGGTACTGATCAAATCAAACCTGGATTCAAGTGCATTGAAAAAATAAAACTCTGCCTTATATTTCAAAGTAGGATCTTCTATCGGATCATCTCGTGCCTCATAGTCAAAATTAACATTCCTTCTTCGAACTCTATGACGTGGCTGGGTGAGCTCAAAATTAGCCGGTATGTCAATTTCGTCGACGAGTTCTCGAGCATCGCAAAGCATTTCATTAAAGGCCGTGTCCGATCTAAGATCCTTGAAAAAATCTTTACAAGTTTTCAAGAGTTCCATAGCAGATGGTAAGTCATAGTCTTTTGTCTTCAAGAGCTTACTTATTGGATTGATACAATTTAAGATTTTGTACCAAATTATAATGGAGCATAAGAACTTAAATTGTTTAACACAGCTTAATAGTCCAGAAGCCTCAACTCTTATAGAGTTGTCAATCTCCGAATTATTACAAATAGCAAATAAAGCATCGTATAGCCCTCCTAATTGATACCTCAGTGGTTTTAATGCATCTATTCGGCTTTCCCAAGGAGTATCACTTAGGGGTTTCAGAGTTAGTCCCTGAACATATTTTATTAATATGGTCCATCGAAAAGTTGATGAGGGAAAAAATAGATATATTTTTTGGACCATATTAAAAAAATTGGCGGCTTCGAAAGATGCCTTTGCCATGTCATTAACGACCAAGTTTAATAAGTGGCTACTACATGGCAGGTAAAATGCTCGTGGATTTAACGCTTTTATTCTAGATTGTACTCCCGATTTATCGCCTCTCATGTTGGCCCCATTATCGTAAGCCTGTCCCCTCATATCCTGCAAATTCAATCCCAATGTTACAAGTCTTAGTATTAGAGTTGAGAGTTCAGAGCCCGTCGATCTTTCAACCGGAAGAAAGCCTAAAAAGCTTTCATTAATTTTAATGGAAATCTCATTGGGATTGGATTTGTGAATGGATACATACCTTACTAAGACTGTCATTTGCTCGATCTTGCTGACATCAGGAGTACAATCTAGAATTATTGAATAATATTTAGCTTTTTTTAATCTTGCTAATAATGTGAGATGTTATATTTTCACTTAAAAGAATAATTATTTCATTTTGAATATCTTTTCCGAGATAGTGGACTTCAACTTCCTCTTTTTTGAGCACTCTGCGGATATGCTCTTCCATTACTGGATCAAACTGAGCAAGTAATTGAATAGTTTGTAAAAAATTGCCATTACCGAAATCTTAAAGTTTGTCACTTGTACCTCGGAGGGCTAAACAATTTTGAACAAGCATTTATATTATTGAAACAATTCGTAGAAGCACCTCGTACCAATAATTTATCTCTGAAGCTTATTTAAAAACTACATACCTCAACCTTCTTATGTCGTTCTCATGCTTGAGGACTTTTGAAGTGAGTGGGTACTTATACCTAAAAGTTCGTAAAACATATTAAAAGAAAATTTTATTAAAATTCCCCCTATTAATTTTTCATAAGTATTCAAATGAATCTTGGTTTAACCATTTTCTTCATAAACTAGTTAATTCATAAACTACTAGTTATCATAGACTAGTTAATTTTACATCCCATTTGCCGCCTCTTAAGGTTGCCGCCCCGGGCAGGGGCCCGGCTTGCTTGCCCCTAGCGCCGGCCCTGCGGGGATTCTCAACGTCATCACACTTTTCAGTCTCTTTCAACAATCCCCATTCTTGCAACTTTTGTCTAGCTAGTTTGTTTTTCTTAATAAACAAATAAACCGCTTTTGAAGTCAAAATTCCACCAACTTTTTCACTGATTTCATTGAAAACACTATCAGTGGACGCAACTAAAACATCGTTTACGAATAATCGCGATTTTCTTTCTGAAATCAGTTCCAATAGCACTTCGGGACAAACTTTACTCTTTCTACCAGCACGCTTCATCTTTTACCACTTTCACATCATAAGTACAACAAGAGCACTGATCAGGAAATTCGCCTTGTGTCATAAATGGTCGCCAAATAGTTTGGAATTTATACCTCTCATCACTCCACAGCTGTAAATAAAAGGATCAACTAAACTGCGCATTTTGTACTACCAAGTGCAAACAACATTTTTCATCTCATCTGACCATCTATTGGAAATTTACGATTTCTTTTTCAATGGTCATTTTTATTTTATGTGGGTAGTGTTATTTTAAGATTAGTACTAATTAGGTACTAATTTTTCCGAAAGTTTCAACTCGAAATTCCAAAGCGTCTGGCTCGGTAGCGACATGATTGTCGCTGGTCTGGAAGAATCGAATACTCTATAACTTGTGATCCTGATGGGTACTAATTCTAATATTTTGGTACTAATTGGTACTAATTAGGTACTAATTTTTGTGAAAGTTTCAACTCGAAATTCCAAAAGTGCCGGGATACCATGTCGCTGGCCGAGCAGAATAGGACACACTATAACTCGCGATCCTGATGGGTACTAAATCTAATATTTTGGTACTAATTAGTACTTTTTAGGTACTAATTTTAATGAAAGTTTCAACTCGAAATTCTAAAGCGTCTGGCTCGGAAGCGACATGATTTTCACTGGATCGGAAGAATCGAATACGCTATAACTCGTGATCCTGATGGGTACTAATTCTAATAATTTGGTACTAATTGGTACTAATTTTTGTGAAAGTTTCAACTCGAAATTCCAAAAGTGCCGGGCCAGCGACATGGTAGCCCGGTAGAATCGGACACGCTATAACTCGCGATCCTGATGGGTGCTAATTCTAATATTTTGGTACTAATTAGTACTAATTAGGTACTAATTTTTGTGAAAGTTTCAACTCGAAATTCCAAAGCGTCTGGCTTGGAAGCGACATGATTGTCGCTGGCCCGGAAGAATCGAATACGCTATAACTCGTGATCCTGATGGGTACTAATTCTAATATTTTGGTACTAATTGGTACTAATTAGGTAATAATTTTTGTGAAAGTTTCAACTCGAAATCCTAAAAGTGCCGGGCTACCATGTCGCTGGTCCGGCAGAATCCGACACGCTATAACTCGCGATCCTGATGGGTACTAATTCTGATATTTTGGTACTAATTGGTACTAATTAGGTACTAATTTTTGTGAAATTTTCAACTCGAAATTCCAAAAGTGCCGGGCCAGCGACATGGACCTGCTGGACTTGCCTTGTCTGCTCCGCCATTTGTTTTCTGCTAGATTTCTTGTGTTTTTAACAATAAATTGTTTTAATTTTTACAAATTTTAATTTTCAATGGTGGCTCTTGCTTAATATTTTGTAGATACAAAACTGAAATTTTTTTTACGGCGGGATCCATGTAAACCATTTCTTTGTCAATAAGTTTAAAAAACACTGATCTACAGAACATTTCCGGCGGCGCCCTTATTATGAACTAACCCAGGGGCGTAACTAGGCTTAGGCAACCTGGACAGTGCCCCGGGGAACCCGAGGTAAGGGGGCCCCCAAGATAGGGGGTAAAAAAGGAAGTCGTAATATTTCATGAGGCCAAATTTGCTTACTTGCTGCTAGATGCCTAGTTACGCCCCTGAACTAACCATTGTACACTACAGAAAAATGTTAACAATATTTCTAACTAGATTACTTTACGCTGAATAGTATAACTATAAATATGAGGTAGTAGAGATTTTCAAAAAAATGAAGATAAAATTACAGTTTGTGAAGAGGGCTTTATTGTTATTAAAACGTATATTATGTAACAATTTAACAATTGCTGTTAACATTGACTTCATTTTGGATTTCCCAAAACACATACGAATATAAGAACTTTTTATGTCACAGAAGAAAAAAATTTCCATTTGAAAAATCAGTCTCAATATCAAAAAACTAAACTTCAGTTAAATTTTCTGTCATAATGAAAGCGATGTGCCTGTTTATCGTTGATTAGTTCGTGGTATACTGGTGCTATTTTAGACATAGCAGCGGAATTTCCTTTTTTCAATATTAAGTTTAGCTCTGTATTTAGATTTAATCCGAGAAATCAAAGTCCATAGAAAACCGTATGGAACAATGACGTATGAGCACTTTGAGAACCCCTGCTCCAGACTTTTATAAGACGTTTAAGAAAATCTTTTCATGGTGTTCTTAGCTCAATTTAGGTCCCTTGGGATCAAAAATGCTATATCGACGTCTCAACCACCTCCTCGGAGGCATTGGCGGCTCCAACAGGGGCAATTGCCCCCCCCCCCCCCCCAAAAAAAAAAAAGCCAGGCATATTTTTTTTCCATGGCCTAAAATTATATAATCGTAGACCTAATACTGTAGTTTAAATTTAAAATGAGACGATGTTTATTTCTTATATATATATAACCCTAAGATTTCCTCCCCCCCCAAAACGACGTTGCCCCCCGAAAAACTCTGGTCTGGAGCCGCCCCTATTCGGAGGATTCGGAGAGAATTTCGGGTCTGTGCGCCCAGGATGTACTTGTTGAAAATATTACTTCTCCTAGTGAAATCTAGGTGGCGCGACATGTCCGTCAGAGATATCAACGTTCGTGAATTAAGAAAGATCGTTACTGCAGACCTCCCTTCAGAAGAGACCTGAGACCGGTTTTAAGGTTGCTGCCTCAGGGAGGTCGATTCTCAAAATGAGGGGTCGGGGATAATCAACATCTCAGTACCATTTCCCGCGGAAAGTATTTATCGCTCTTTAGGCATTAAGAAAATTATGAAGGTTTTAATTATTTAGGCTTTAAGAAAACCATCGCATGTTTTGATTTCCATTTTCATGTAATCAACGTATTTTGGGACTTTTTACCCTGCATCGTATTACTTACTATTTCCCGAAGTAATGTAAGGGAGTTTCAGAAAACCTGAATAAAATTTAGAGTCATGTTTATTTTTATAAATACTGGATCATACAAAAATTTATTATTATAGATACAAATTTCAAGTATTTTGGTTTTGCAACTGTTATTTTTTCTTTCGCCAAAGGAGACGTGATCTTTTTCGGTAATTTTGTTTTCATTTAAGGGGTCTCGGGAGTCTTACTTTTTTACTGAAGGTGCAATTTAGCATCATGTCACATTTAGTTTTATTTCTCATTTCCTATAAAACATAAATACATGAAATTTTTGCCACTGAAAGCTTAATATATGTTCTATGTAGAATAATTATTTCAATGTTCTACAACTGGTATTTTAATTAATTTTCCATTTTTAATTTTGATGAAAATTTTAAAATTGTGTTTTGGCTTGCATCCATTGCGCTCAAGACTGTAGCAAAACTGTTGGTTCTAGATTCCCCAAAAATATTGATAAAGTTGTAAAACTAATGTATATTTAACGTATACTCCATTTTTAAGCAATTAAAAACTTAAATATTTTAAATTTAAATTAAAATTACAAAACTTTGAAAAAATGCATTTTTTTATTGAAAACATGTTAATTTTAAATAATTAATGCAATTAAAAATACTAAATTTGAAGTATACATTATTCCTTGCATCAAAATAAATGTATTCACCAAGTTTTATAGAAATTGCTTTATCAGTTTCTTTATCAGTCAAAAAATGACTGCAAAAAAGACACAACTCTAGTATAATTTTACCCCAATTTCCCCCTCCAAATTTCGGTATAGAACTGCACTTTAAAAGCGCTGGCCTTAGTTATTGCGGGGCCCAACTGCAGAAAGTGCGATAAAAATATAATGTACAGATATTTTGATAAAAATATAAGTGCACACTGGCCTGTGGCGGCCTTGTGGTACAGCGCGCTGGCCTTCGGTGCTGAGGGTGCTCGGATCGAATCCCGGCGTTGCGCCACTGAAAATGCCTCCGTTTATGTCGTCCCTTTATAGAGGGGGTAGTGCTGGTCCGCTTATATGGCACCCCCATAATAAAATATTTGAAAGTGGTGTATGTCCGCTTTAAAAAAATAAGTTAACGGTGATTTTAGTACGATATAGACACCTTTTTTTCGTACGATTTTTTCATAAAGTAAACAAAAGAATTTTGGCTATAAAATGTTATCGCAAAATTTTTTTTTTTAAATTGGAATAAGTCCATTCCTAATAATTATAATAAAAGCAACTTGCTTATTGCAATTATTATTGATTATTACGACTTCAGTGTACACTACGCTTTAGCATATATTACTTAGCTAGTGTCTTAAAAACAACATCGTTAACAAGATAACGGTATTATTGTTCTGATTAAGTGGTCAGAAGTAATTTCACTGATTTTGTTTGGTTTTCTTTCGCAATTCCTACTGTTTGGTTTGTGTTTCTTATACTAATAGATTGCAGCGTGAGTATTATTTAAATATTTTTATTAAAGCAGAAAATCAAAGTTTTAGATAAATAACATTTAATACAGTTGTTACAATGAGTTCACATACCTATAAAAAAAGACGATAATATGTCAATTTGGTCTGATAGTGATGTTGGTAAGTAAGAGTTTACATTAAAATATCCATTTCACTGAAGCTAATGTATATAAAAATATGGACTTGAATTTCCACTTGTTTTTATTTTTATAATATGTTATTTTTGAAAGTGGTATAAGTCCATTTGGAGCTAAAAAAAATCGTTTATTTTTAAATAATTTTAATAATTATTATTTCATAGTAAAATTTAAAAGGTGTATAGTGTTAAAAACATCACTCGAATTGATTAACGTTTGACAATATTTTTAAATTCATTCAAATACAAACCTTTAAATATCTCGATACGTGAAAAAATGGACTTATGCCACTTTCAAAAATAACAGCTCATATGTTAAAGCCATTTCAGTTTAGACATATTTTTAATTTTCCAGATCAAATAGGTTCAACTGGCAAGGTCGGCCCTGCCCTTTAAAGTGTGCTACCCTAATGACCTCTTCTAATCAAAATTCCCAATTAACTTTATCAACACTATAAAATTTTCCCATTTTCCGCAATTTGAATAAGGAAAATTTTCTTCAAACTTTAATTTCCCCCTCTTTGAAATATTTTCTCATAACTTGGTTTTTGTTAACTTTTAAACTGGCCAAAAATATGGCTAATAAAAACGGGAAAGATGTTTTGCTTGGTTGCAAATTTATACCTTGGAAAATAGACTTCAGAAATGAGCATTTAAACATTTCAGATTATACAGCACATCACGGCAGTTAATATTCCAAAAGGTATAATAGTTCCAATAGGTAATATAGTATTTAAAATTTCCTTTCAATTGTAACTGCAGAAGTGTATTTCTCCCCCATCTGTTTCTTGTAAACACTGCGTTTTCTTTAGACTAAACCATTGTCAATCGGCAGAAAAACACCTGTTCGACTCTTCCTTGGGACAAATGCCGATATTTGGCGAAAAGTGGGGGATGTTTGGTGACAATCTCTTCCTCTCTCGTTGACCTTCGCTTTAACGTTCCACCCCTCATCAAAAAAGAAGACTCCCCAAGTGGCGAGTTTCTCAGGGATCTTCTCTTCAGAGGTGACCAGTACTTCAGCAGCTCGATAGCATTTAAAGCCAGACTTGACTTGCCTGCTGCGCCATATGTTTTGTGTTAGATTTCTTCTATAATTGAAAAATAAATTGTATAACTTTTTAGAAAGTTTAATTTTTAGAGGATGGCTGTTACTTAATATTTTGTAAATAGAAGGCCGATTTATTTATTTATTTATTTTACGGCGGGATAAAGACCAATGCTTTTCCCATAATTTCAGGACCAGCGCACTCTGCGTTTTATATTCGGAACGTATTCCGAAAAACGTACATCTAGAGGAGTACGAGTCGTTTTAGAAAATATTAATAATGTGTCTCTAGCTCAATACATGGTTGTCACAAATCCGAAAAAATTGTCTTCGGTGGAAACGCTGCAATTACTTTTCTTTAATATCGAAGCCTCTGCCGTCTTCGTTTTATATTCTGGCAATATATCTTTGAACGTAACTTTAGGAGGTTTTCAGTTGTTTAGCAAAGTGTTAGAATGCTTTATTTAGCTCGATTTTTAGCCCCTGGGGGCAGAAAATCCGATCTCGACTTCCCCGCCACCATGAACGCATTCGGACAGAATTTCGGGCCTTCGCCCCATGGAAGTACTTTTCAATACTTTCCAGTAGAAATTTGTGTAGAGTATCCCTCCATGACTTCGAATTTTTTAAGAAAATGTTATGAATGTGGCTATTCCTCATTATGTTGCAATTACAGTTCCGAAAAATTGATTTCGGCAGGTATGGTTCGAATGATTTTTCTATATATTCGGGACCTATGGCCTCTGGGTTTTATATTTGGTCGATATTTCTTTGTACATATCTTTAGGAGGTTTGGAGTCGTTTAACAAAATGTTAGTATAGTTTATTTAGCTTAAATTTTAGCCCCTGGGCACCGAAAATGCGATATCTACTTCTCCGCCATTATGGACACATTCCGACAGAATATCGGACCTACACCTCCAAGGAAGTACTTTTCAATACTTTCCAGTAGAAATTTGTGCTCAGTATCCCTCCATGACTTCGAATTTTTTAAGAGAAAGTTATGAATCTGGGTACTACTCATAATTTTTTTGTTAGGATATTTATCTCACACAGGATCTTTATTTACTTATATTTTGTAAGATCATTTATGCATTTTAGTTTAACAGAATATTGTTCGGATTTTTTTTTCTTTTTTGGACTAGGATAATATTTTAAGCTAGGATATTTAAGAATTTTTGTCAGTATATTTTAGCGTTGTATTTTTTGGAGGATATTTATTTCAATTTTGAAGGACATAGTTAGGATGCAGATATTCGAATAAGCAAATTATTTTCAGGTAATAGATTTATTTCAATGTCCTCCTCCATCCCTTTATTTCATCAAGGATATAATTTTTTGTTAGGATATTTATTTACTTTGTATTTATATTTTTGTAAGATCATTTATGCATTTAAGTTTGACAGAATATTGCTCGGGTTTTTTTTTTTTTGACTAGGATAATATTTTTAGCTGGGATATTTAAGAATTTTTTGTCAGTATATTTTAGTGTTGTATTTTTGGAGGATATTTATTTCAGTTTTGAAGGATATAGTTAGGATGCGGATATTCGAATAAGCAAATAATTTTCAAGAAAAACATGTTTAGAGGTAAAAAAGAGAGCAGTTACACCGTTTGTATTACAGCTTACGTTGTATTTTGGAAGAAAAACATGTTTGGAGATTAAAACAGAAACAGCTTCGCCCTTCGTTTTTCAGAATAAGTTGTATTTCAACGTTAAAACAGATTTAGTGGTAAAAAGTTTTGCCCTTTGTTTTACAGCATACGTTGTATTTGGACGGGAAACACATTTAGAGGTAAAAATAAAGAAGTATTCCAATTTGTTTTTCCTGCATAAGTTGTATATCGACAGAGAAACGGATTTAGAGGTAAAACAGAGCGGAACACAGTGGAGTATTTGACACAAAAACCTGGCCAAAAGTGTAAAAATTAAAAATTGCACAATAATTGTAAAAAGTGCATTTTATCATTTCTAACAAACTGCTGAGTGAATCACATCATTTCCAGCAGCATAAGTAACACTCAGCAGTTTCTAGCCTCAGTTGAAGAACAGTTTTCTTTGTGAATGGACGTGTCATTTGATTGCGTTTCAGCTTTGTTGTTAGTTTAAATCTATATTTTTTGTGCGATTAAGAATTAATGTTTGGAAATTAAATTAGGTTTACGTGTTAAAAAAGTTAAGAGCTTAGTTTTAAAATATATAATAATTTACTTATTTTTATTATTAACATATTAAAAAAAATAACTTGAAAAATGTTTTTAAAAAATCAATTTTGCTGTAATTTAAGATTCTTAAAGCTTTATGAAAGTGCGTTGGGGCTTGTCGGACCGAATTTCAATTATAACCGTCATGGTTATAGTACTGAGAGTCTATTTCAAAGGAAAAATGTTCCGCAAACAGCTGCCATTTTTATATAGAATTTTTTTTATAAAGAACCCTTTTTTATTTTCATGATAATTTCTCTTACAGGTATGATTTGAAAATGACTTACAACTATAGATGTAATCTGTATAAATCTTGTTAACATATGAAACTTTATTTCTTCTTAAGCCTTTTAGACAGAAAAAAATAAGTTTTAAGAAATAAGAGTGATGAAGAAGATGAATTTGAAGAAGATGACGAAGGTCAGACTTCAGGAGTATCAGATTGAAAAAGTAAAGCTTCTGAAGTCACTAGAGAACTCAGATCCCTATAGTTACTGAATTTTGGTAACTATTAAATGTAAATATATATATATATATATATATATATATATATATATATATATATATATATATATATATATATATATATATATATATATATATATGATAAAGATTAAATTAATAAAGCTAATTTTATTTTAAAAAATTTAATTTTAATATTTTAGGAATTTTAAATTTTTAAATTAAAAAAAAAATTAATTTCTTTACAAAAAGGGGAGTATTTACTATTACAAAGTAAGTTAAAAGTCAAAAGCAATGGTTTTAACTTTAAAACACGTAAAAAATATTTTTGGCCAGGGTTTTGCTACAAATACTCCAATGTGCGGCGCGGCGTGTTATCTAAAGAAGTGGTGCGCAAACTGTGGGTCGCGACCCATAGAGGGGTCGCCAAAAAAATTGGAGGGGTCGCGGATAGTTTGGAATAAATTTATCATATTCAAGTATTTAATTATGCGCTAAAATTTTTCATAATTACAAATTTTTAACTTCTTTTTTGTTAAAAATATGACGTATTGTTTCTAAATGTTCAACCCTTTCCGCCCAAATAATCTAATCTAAAGCTGAACTTTATCAAACATTTAATTACAAATTTGAAGTATTTTAGTTTTAATATGAATAAAAGGAGTTTATAATTTTTAATGTTTTGGTATAAAGTTTAAAATTTTGATATCAAGCTCTTTTACAATTTTAATTTTTAAATGCATATTAATATTTAAATCTGAAGTTTTAGCTACATGAGATACGCCGAAAACAAGCGAGACTTTTTTTATTGTTATGCAATGTTAAAATTTTTACCCCCAGATATACAATTCATTGATTTTTAAAAAAGTTTGATAATATTTGCTTATTCCTTTTTTCAGTTTTTTTGGTAACATTTTCATAACTGAAAAAAAATTCCTACTTTCAAAATATTTTCATTGGGGGTCGAGTGATTTCTTATTTAAAGAAAGAGGTTCGCTGTCTACTGAAGTTTGCGCACTACTGATCTAAAGGATGTCTGAATGTCAATTATCTAATTTGGTAAAAGGGTGAATCTTACCCTCGGAACTGCAGGGTCAAAGATTTCAAACTACTAACTGAGTAATTTTGAAAATCTGTTATCCTGGCGTTATAAAGTTGTTAGATAGAGGATTCCGACCAGTGTTAGTTGCGGAACGGTCAGCAAATGTGCAAGTCTCGAATTTGATTGAAGTGCTAGCCAGTTGAATTTTAATTCAAGAGTAAAGGCAAACAAGAAAATGCTACAGAATTGAAGGATTTTGACCTGCATTAGTTGCACAACGGACAGCAAAGGTGGAGGTCTCGAATTTGATTGAAGTGCTAGCCAGTTGAATTTTAATTCAAGAGTAAAGGCAAACAAGAAAATGCTACAGAATTGAAGGATTTTGACCTGCATTAGTTGCACAACGGACAGCAAAGGTGGAGGTCTCGAATTTGATTGAAGTGCTAGCCAGTTGAATTTTACTTCAAGAGAAAAGGCGAAAAAGAAAGTGGTACAGAATTGAAAATTCTGTAACCACTGAATTGAAAGTTTTTTTTTTTTGCATAAAAATGTTAAATATAATCTGAAACAGACACATTAAGCCGGTACATTTTCTTCAAAAATTTTACTTTAAAATGACATGAATAAGTTAGGTGTCACATTTTAACGTAGGATTACGTTCCTCCATAACGGTCCTGCGGAAAGATCGCTTGGACAAGTTAAACAGAAAAGTCCCAAGATGCGTCAAAATTCTGACATACATATACAGAGGCTGTTCACACATTTTTTAGACGATGTATATTGTATTCACAAAACTAAATTACATAAAATTCTTGTGTTTTAAATGTTCTATTTGACATCTCTTATTCTGAACTATATTTCGACACCGCAATTTCCAGGATAATAATGCCTTTTGAATTGTCAGAAGAGGTATTCTATCCCATTCCTCCTGAACAGCTTTCCAGAGTCCTGTAAGGGTTTTGGGACGACGTTTGAATAATGCAGATTTTAAAAGTCCGAAAGCACAAAAATCCATTGGTGATACATCGGGAGATTTAGTAGGGATATCAGTGAAGGGTATGGCCTTGATACCAGTTTTTTGTTCCATTTCTTTTAGGAAATATTCAGTGGATTTTGATGTGTGACTGCTAGCTTTGTCCTGATGGAGTCTCACAGATTGATGGCACTGTGGGTAAAGCGATGGTATTTCATTCAGAAAATTGGCGATAAAATATGTTCCTGATAGTATTTGGAGTTAATCTTGACATTTTTTTCCACTCTCTTTATTTTCAACTTGCCATTATAAGAAAAACCAGCAACAATCATGAATCCCTTAGAAAAACTTTCTTTCGATTCTTTGAACCATGTACTTAAATTTTTTCTCCCCTTTTATGATAATAAATGGCTCTTTTTTAGTTGCAATCATTTAAATACACCCATGATTCATCTATTGAGACAATTGTTTTCCATTTTTCTTTGGATAAGTGTTTCTCATATAGAATTCTGCAGCGTGTCCTGCGTTCAGCGATATGATTTGGAAGAAGACGATGCACATTGCGTTTTTTCGCTTTCTTGAGATTTAAATCAACGTTTATCATTTTGTTTACAGTGGACACCGAGCATTTTAATGATTTTGCAACTGTCCTTTGACTAGGGAGATTTTCTTTTAACATTAAACAGATGTACTTGTTGAAAATATTACTTCTCCTAGTGAAATCTAGGTGGCGCGATATGTCCGTCAGAGATATCAACGTTCGTGAATTAAGAAAGATCGTTACTTCAGCAGCTCGATAGCATTTAAAGCCAGACTTGACTTGCCTGCTGCGCCATATGTTTTGTGTTAGATTTCTTCGATAATTGAAAAATAAATTGTATAACTTTTTAGAAAGTTAAATTTTTAGAGGATGGCTGTTACTTAATATTTTGTAAATACAAGACCGATTAATTTATTTATTTATTTTACGGCGGTATATAGACCAATGCTTTTCCCATAATTTCAGGACCAGCGTACTCTGCGTTTTATATTCGGAACGTATTCCGAAAAACGTACATCTAGAGGAGTACGAGTCGTTTTAGAAAATATTAATAATGTGTCTCTAGCTCAATACATGGTTGTCACAAATCCGAAAAAATTGTCTTCGGTGGAAACGCTGCAATTATTTTTCTTTAATATCGAAGCCTCTGCCGTCTTCGTTTTATATTCGGGCGATATATCTTTGAACGTAACTTTAGGAGGTTTTCAGTTGTTTAGCAAAACGTTAGAATGGTTTATTTAGCTCGATTTTTAGCCCTTGGGCGCAGAAAATCCGATCTCGACTTCCCCGCCACCATGAACGCATTCGGACAGAATTTCGGGCCTTCGCCCCATGGAAGTACATTTCAATACTTTCCAGTAGAAATTTGCGTAGAGTATCCCTCCATGACTTCGAATTTTTTAAGAAAATGTTATGAATGTGGCTATTCTTCATTATGTTTCAATTACAGTTCCGAAAAATTGATTTCGGCAGGCATGATTCGAATGATTTTTCTATATATTCGGGACCTATGGCCTCTGGGTTTTATATTTGGTCGATATTTCTTTGTACATATCTTTAGGAGGTTTGGAGTCGTTTAACAAAATGTTAGTATAGTTTATTTAGCTTAAATTTTAGCCCCTGGGCACCGAAAATGCGATATCTACTTCTCCGCCATTATGGACACATTCCGACAGAATATCGAACCTACACCCCAAGGAAGTACTTTTCAATACTTTCCAGTAGAAATTTGTGCTCAGTATCCCTCCATGACTTCGAATTTTTTAAGAGAAAGTTATGAATCTGGGTACTACTCATAATTTTTTGTTAGGATATTTATCTTACACAGGATCTTTATTTACTTATATTTTTGTAAGATCATTTATGCAATTTAGTTTAACAGAATATTGTTCAGATTTTTTTTTCTTTTTTGGACTAGGATAATATTTTAAGCTAGGATATTTAAGAATTTTTTGTCAGTATATTTTAGCGTTGTATTTTTTGGAGGATATTTATTTCAATTTTGAAGGACATAGTTAGGATGCAGATATTCGAATAAGCAAATTATTTTCAGGTAATAGATTTATTTCAATGTCCTCCTCCATCCCTTTATTTCATCAAGGATATAATTTTTTGTTAGGATATTTATTTCACACAGGATATTTATTTACTTTGTATTTATATTTTTGTAAGATCATTTATGCATTTAAGTTTGACAGAAGATTGCTCGAGTTTTTTTTTTTTTTTTTTTTTTTTTTTAAACTAGGATAATATTTTAAGCTGGGATATTTAAGAATTTTTTGTCAGTATATTTTAGTGTTGTATTTTTGGAGGATATTTATTTCAGTTTTGAAGGATATAGTTAGGATGCGGATATTCGAATAAGCAAATAATTTTCAAGAAAAACATGTTTAGAGGTAAAAAAGGAGCAGTTATACACTTTGTATTACAGCTTACGTTGTATTTTGGAAGAAAAACATGTTTAGAGGTAAAAAAAGAGCAGTTTTGTATTACAGGTTACGTTGTATTTCGACCAAAAAATCATGTTTGGAGATTAATAAAGAAACAGCTTCGCCCTTCGTTTTTCAGAATAAGTTGTATTTCAACGTTAAAACAGATTTAGTCGTAAAAAGTTTTGTCCTTTGTTTTACAGCATATGTTGTATTTGGACGGGAAACACATTTAGAGGTAAAAATAAAGAAGTTTTCCAATTTGTTTTTCCTGCATAAGTTGTATATCGACAGAAAAACGGATTTAGAGGTAAAACAGAGCGGCGCACAGTGGAGTATTTGACACAAAAACCTGGCCAAAAGAGTAAATATTAAAAATTGCGCAATAATTGTAAAAAGTGCATTTTATCATTTCTACCAAACTGGTGAGTGAATCACATCATTTCCAGCAGCATAAGTAACACTCAGCAGTTTCTAGCCTCAGTTGAAGAACATATTTCTTTGCGAATGGACGTGTCATTTGATTGCGTTTCAGCTTTGTTGTTAGTTTAAATCTATATTTTTTTGTGGCGCTAAGAATTAATGTTTTGAAATTAAATCAGGTTTACGTGTTAAAAAAGGGTAAGAGCTTTGGTTTAAAATATATAACAAAATTACTTAATTTTATTATTAACATATTAAAAAAATTGAAAACTTGAAAAAAAAATTTTTTTAATCAATTTAGCTGTAATTTAAGTTTCTTAAAGCTTTATGAAGGTGTGTCGGGGCTTCTCGGACCGAATTTCAATTATAATCGTCATGGTTATAGTATTGAGAGTCTATTTCAAAGGAAAAATGTTCCGCAAACAGCTGCCATTTTTATATAGAATTTTTTTTATAAAGAACCCTTTTTTATTTTCATGATAATTTCTCTTACAGGTATGATTTGAAAATGACTTACAACTATAGATGTAATCTGTATAAATCTTGTTAACATATGAAACTTTATTTCTTCTTAAGCCTTTGAGACAGAAAAAAATAAGTTTTAAGAAATAAGAGTGATGAAGAAGATGAATTTGAAGAAGATGACGAAGGTCAGACTTCAGGAGAATCAGATTGAAAATGTAAAGCTTCTGAAGTCACTAGAGAACTAAGATCCCTATAGTTACTGAATTTTGGTAACTATTAAATGTAAATATATATATATATATATATATATATATATATATATATATATATATATAATAAAGATTAAATTAATAAAGCTAATTTTATTTAAAAAAATTTAATTTTAATATTTTAAGAATTTTAAATTTTTAAATTTTAAAAAAATTTAATTTCTTTACAAAAAAGGGAGTATTTTCTATTACAAAGTAAGTTAAAAGCCAAAAGCAATGGTTTTAACTTTAAAACACGTAAAAAATATTTTTGGCCAGGGTTTTGCTACAAATACTCCACTGTGCGGCGCGGCGTGTTATCTAAAGCAGTGGTGTACAAACTGTGGGTCGCGACCCATAGAATGGTCACCAAAAAAATTGGTGGGGTCGCGGATAGTTTGGAATAAATTTATCATATTCAAGTATTTAATTATGCGTTAAAATTTTCCATAATTACAAATTTTTAACTTCTTTTTTGTTAAAAATATGACGTATTGTTTCTAAATGTTCAACCCTTTCCGCGACAATAGTCTAATCTAAAGCTGAACTTTATCAAACATTTAATTACAAATTTGAAGTATTTTAGTTTTAATATGAATAAAAGGAGTTTACAATTTTTAATGTTTTGGTATAAAGTTTAAAATTTTGATATCAAGCTCTTTTACAATTTTAATTTTTAAATGCATATTAATATTTAAATCTGAAGTTTTAGCTACATGAGGTACGCCGAAAACAAGCGAGACTTTTTTTTATTGTTATGCAATGTTAAAATTTTTACCCCCAGATATACAATTCATTGATTTTTAAACAAGTTTGTTAATATTTGCTTATTCCTTTTTTCAGTTTTTTTTTGGTTAACATTTTCATAACTGAAAAAAAATTGCTACTTTCAAAATATTTTCATTGGGGGTCGAGTGATTTCTTATTTAAAGAAAGAGGTTCGCTGTCTACTGAAGTTTGCGCACCACTGATCTAAAGGATGTCTGGATGTCAATTATCTAATTTGGTAAAAGGGTGAATCTTACCCTCGGAACTGCAGGGTCAAAGCTTTCAAACTACTAACTGAGTAATTTTGAAAATCTGTTATCCTGGCGTTATAAAAGATGTTAGATGGAGGAATCCGACCCTTGTTAGTTGCGGAACGGTCAGCAAAGGTGCAAGTCTCGAATTTGATTGAAGTGCTAGCCAGTTGAATTTTAATTCAAGAGAAAAGGCAAACAAGAAAGTGCTACAGAATTGAAGGATTATGACCTGTATTAGTTGCGGAACGGTCAGCAAAGGTGCAAGTCTCGAATTTGATTCAAGTGCTAGCCAGTTGAATTTTAATTCAAGAGTAAAGGCAAACAAGAAAGTGCTACAGAATTGAAGGATTCTGACCTGTATTAGTTGCGGAACGGTCAGCAAAGGTGCAAGTCTCGAATTTGATTAAAGTGCTAGCCAGTTGAATTTTAATTCAAGAGAAAAGGCGAAAAAGAAAGTGGTACAGAATTGAAAATTCTATACCCACTGAATTGAAAGTTTTTTTTTTGCATAAAAATGTCAAATATAATCTAAAACAGACACATTAAGCCGGTACATTTTCTTCAAAAATTTTACTTTAAAATGACATGAATAAGTTAGGTGTCACATTTTAACGTAGGATTACGTTCCTCCATAACGGTCCTGCGGAAAGATCGCTTGGACAAGTTAAACAGAAAAGTCCCAAGATGCGTCAAAATTTTGACATACATATATATATATTTATACATACGTACATAAATACATACAAAAGAGGTAAGCAACAATAAGTAATCCTACGTTAATAACCCGCTGTAGTTTCGTTAGAAGAGACTACCTGAAATTTTTATATGTCATTATTATATTAAATGATTTAATTATATTTAATGATAAAAAACAATATTCATATAATATTATAAAATTTAAATTTTTCGGGGGAAAATCTGGTCTAGTGTGTTTTAAACGCCCCTAAATTCCTTTGGTGGACGCAATTTCAAAAATTAATCCTATTGCAAGGCGCATAAAAGTTCGGGCTATCAGAAAATACCATTTTTATTGGATGATCAGCATTTATGTAGCTGTCAATGATAGGCTTATTTTATCCATAAGTTAACATTGAGGTGAGTTGATCCAGTAGGGTTAGTACACAGCACCCTTAATGACAATAAGGTTCCCAGATTGCCGTCGATATGTGTCGGAAACCTAGGCCAAACATGGAGCACAACAAAGACACTCCCGCCACGCTGGTTACCCATGACGTCACGCCTCGAGATAGCCTACTTGGTAGACGAGGGGGGAATCACTGCGGGAAAAGGTAATGAAAATGACGACAAGAAAACTCAACTTATTTTTGCGTTAATCACCGGGACGGAAAACGACGCCGCGGAAAAATAAATTAGAAAACTTCCACGCTGCCCCACCCCCATTCTCCCCCCGAACTGTCTCAGTTCCGGGCGGGCGGATGTGGCAGTTTTTCCAAACACTCGCCAAAGTGCAGTTTTCCCCACTTTTTACACGCTCCTCTTTACAATCAGCGGTTTCGAAAGTTACGGCGAAGCGACGGCTGCGTAACGGCCGAAAGTAACTGCAAACTTGCGGCCAGTTTTCTCTCCTCCGCAGAAAGTTCCCCCACTCCTGGCAGACGATAATGGGCAGCGTCTTGGGCAGGTAAAAACGCCCGCCCATCGATTTGGGAAAGGGAAAAGTGCCGATCATAAATACATACATACATACATACATTATATACACACACACACACACATATATATATATATACATATATATATATATATTTATTTATATATATATATATATATATATATATATATATATATATATATATACACATACATATATATATATATATATATATATATATACATATATATATATATATATATATATATATATATATATATATATATATATATATATATATATATATATACATACATACATACATATATATATATATATATATATATATATATATATATATACACAGTGACCACCGCTTATAGTGTTCAGTGGTTATAAGAATCAACCGTTTATAAGAATCAATATCGCGAAAACAAAAACAAATGTATTATTTCCATGTTAAAATTTTCGCTTTAAAGAATCAATCCACCGGTTTTAAGAATCAGTTTACAGTCTTCGCTTTCCATTCATTTTTCCGAAAAAGCCACTTAAACTCTCAAAAGGCACGAAGTTCTTTCTTTTTCTTTTTTTTAAAGAAAGATTGATAAGATGGGATGGAATATAGCCATAAAATTCTTCCCTTTCTTTGTTAGACATAACAGATTAGTTTCCCCTTAAAAGCTTTAGTACAACACTGTCCTATTAACTTGCCCGGGAGCATCTTTACCCGTCCGGGTTCGATTTCACTTTTCTCCACTGACAAACAAAAATAGGGACTCTTTTTCCCCACCTCCCACATCCTGGTTGCGGCTTCCTCGACCCTGAAACACATAAATCTTCGGCGAAGTGTCCACTATCACTTAGGCAAACGTGAAATTAGTAGATTCAGCACGTTATCAAACCATGATACGTAAGCTGGATGGCGAATCTTCGTCTGAGACTATTAGTATTGAAAGAGGTATAAACACTGTTTATATCTCCTGAAAACTTCATTACGTTAAACTACCATAGAAAACTTTTTCTTGCTCCCTTCTTGTAGTTGAAATGTTAAAACTGTTAAGCAGGTATGTTGTAACAAATATTGGATTTTTTCTTCTCTTACTATAATCATGTGTATCTACTTATATGTCTAAAAATTAAGTTGTATTTTTAAAACTATAAAAAATAATTTTAATAAAAGATAATTAACGTAAATTAAAGAGTATTTTATGGTAAATTATCTAATATATGTATAAATAGGTGTGTGTGTGTGCTTGTCCATAAACCTAAATTTCGGGTTTAAGAATCAACCGCTTATAAGAATCAAAAACAGTAATAACAAACGTGATTCTTATAAGCGGAAATCACTGTATATATATACAGTCGGACCTCTATTTAACGAAGTCGCTAGATCCCGAAAAAAAAAATTTGTTATATGGAAAATTCGTTAAACAGAGATTTACCTTTTAAAATACTTTAAACTACACAAGACAGATTTTAAATTCATAAACACTAAATATTATTAATAAAAGTAATTAATCACACCTTTATTTTGTAAATTAATGTCTATTTGTTTTATATATCTTACCCATCAAACAGAAATCTGCAAGGAAAACAAGAATAAAGCAAAACATTGTCCGGGAATACACTGTATTTTCAATTAAAAAACATATTAAAATTAATGAATTTTTATGCCATTATCGCATTTATTATAACAAGTAATTTTAAGCTTTAATTACCACATGCGTCCTTAAATTTAATTATTGGTAAAGTTTGTAAATTTTGTCTGAGTTTTTTGTTTTAAAAAAGTGCTTTATCTCATAATACGTCTCGCATCTTTGTAATGCACCAAAACCCCTTCAGGCGTATTTTGTTCAAACTGTAATCCGCGTAGGAATGTGTTAAAAGAAAGTTAATGTATTAAGGGGACAGTGGACTTTAAAATTGTGAAATTTGTCAAAAATTCGATTTTTTTTATTTTATTGAATTGTGAAACTACGGACGAGTAGGAATGTGTTGCAAAAAGAATTTTTAATTTCTGTGATTACTTTCCTATTTATAGGCATTTGTATTTAATTTAGATATTATGTGATTACTAATAGCAATAACTTTAAATGTGTTTTTCTCAAAATAAAAATTTTCATGTCATACGAATATTCAAACTGCTCCAGGCGCATTTCTAATTATCCTATCGCTTTCAAATTTAAGTTTTATATACTTAACTGTAAATACAAAAAAATCTTATTGAAAAAAATTATGCTTCGTAGCTCAGAATTTCTAAATTTTGCTCTTAAAAAGATGATTTATAGCAGAATATTATAGGTATTCTGCTTAATAAAAAGGGTGTTTTCATTATTATTATTTTTTCTCTTTATATTTTTAATGAATGCATAAAACAATCAATAAGTTTCATTGTTAGTTCTATAAGGTATCATGTAAATTAAATTACCATATTATATGCAAAAGAAATGCGCCTGGAACATTTCTAAATAGTCCAATTTTTGATATAATTAATAATTCATGATTCATAAATTATTAATATTTCATCTTTAAATTTTAATAATTTATGAATCATTTGCATATCTATGGTACTAATCAAATATATTCAAATTTCAAGCAAATCCATTCAAAATAAAAAAAGTTAGGTTTGAAGATCCACTGTCACCTTAAATGTGTTAAAAGAAAGAATTAGTTTCAAATGTTCAGAAATATTTTGAGAAATATGGAGAAAAAAAATATTGGATCACAAGAAAAAGTTCGTTAAATGGAGAATGCACTTCGCTATTTGGAGGTTGTTTTACGAAGAAATTCGCAAAACGTTCTTGGTTCCAAGGAAAAGTTCGCAAAATAGAGGTCCGATTGTATATATATATATGTATACACTGTGGATGGTCTCCGTTAAGCAGCTGTTAATAAATTATTACTATTATTACCTAATTTTGCTTAAAACGCTGTTTATTACCGAATCTTTGCATTTATTCGCATCTATTTAGTAAATGCGAAAATTACGTATCCCCAATCATAGCCTTTAATCCGGTATAAGTATCGTTATTGTGTTTTTGCTGTCAGAACTGTTGGCAGCTGTGCTTGAAATTGAAATGACCGCCCCCTCCCCCCTTTGGATAGTTTCAGCGCTTTCAAGAAAATGAGAAATTCGTGAGAAGTCTCGGGGGACCTTGATGTAGATGGTAAACATTCATTCTTTTCTTGTTGCTGTCAAATGAATCGGTGGGGGACCCGAAAGGCCTGGGCCGTGAAATCCAACCCTGAGGACTCCACGTATTTCAACCATATGGTTGAAGTAAAAAAGCGAAGTACCTCAAAGTTCAAATCCCCCTGCATGTTTCATTCCACAATGGAATGTGATTCTCTTTTTCTCTAAATGGCACTCAATTCCCAGTGGGTGCTGGTTTAATGGGTGCTGTGCTTGACTACGCGACACAATGAATAAGTCACGATAAGGTATAGTACAGTTAGAGATATTGAATTTTTGCAATGCAAAGGGTTGTCACAGGGGTAATCGAAGAAACTTGGTAGGGGCATCAGACAATGCATTTGAAGAAAGGGAAGAAGCTTAGATGTGTGGTCTCCATTTCGAACTATCCATGATTTTTCACCATAATGACACAAATGTCAATTAAACACCTGTCGTATAAGAAAGATGTTCTGGCCGCATGTTCCATTTCCCCGTGAAAGATTCCTTACAACGCGATGCACTAATTCTGAGAAGACCACGGTAATTTTTCGAACCTTAAGATGCACCTGTAACTTTCTGGAGGGTTGTTAGATAAGAATATTTTGTATTTTGTTAGTTATAGAAAGATGCTTTCAATTTCTTAATTAATAAACACCAAAAATATATATATAATAAATATATATATATATAATGCATATAATAAAATATACATTTTTGTTTTAATGTTACCTAATAACCATAACATGCACCTCAATTTTAAGTCGATTTCACCAAATTATAAAAAATTTACATGCAGAATATGTAATTAAATTGACAAAGCATATACATATATTTTTATAATATATATATATATATAATAAAAATATATTATATATATATATATATATATATATATATATATATTATAATTTGGTGAAATCGACTTAAAATTGAGGTGCATCTTATGGTGATTAGGGAACATTGAAATAAAAATGTATATTTTATTATATACATTATATGTATTTATTATATATATATATATATATATATATATATATATATATATATATATATATATATATATATATATATATATTCCTATACAAAGGTGGGGATAGCTAATTTCTTTCAGTTTTGTCATTTTTGAAATTTTTTACGTTTCTTTTAAGTGAATAAAAAAGATTCTCTCATTTTAATACACATTTCCCCCAAACCCAAATTTTAGTTAATCTGTTAAATAGAATATTTTTAATATATATATATATATATATATATATATATATATATATATATAAACAATCCATTGGTTTTTAGACAGTATTGATACCGCTGACGAAGAGATACTGTCTAAAACCTCTTTCATACTTTTCTTTTCATGTTATTTGTTCCTGGCTGTAAGTAGCTTTAGTGCTATTACTGGTATTCTCTTTTATCTATTTCTTATATATACGCAGTGGTGTACCTAGACCATTTGGGGCCCGGGGCGGATTTATTTTTGGGCACCCCCCCTGCAAAAAAATGGTAATTTTTAACTTTTCTAATGACAGCTAGCCTTTCTTTGCCTTAATCAGACAGTCTCCTCAGGCTATTGACCTGTGCAGACAGTGGCGTGCTCAGGATTTTGTTCTGGGGGGGGGGGGGGGGGCAAGGCCTCCATGTGCTAGGGGTCGTCCATTTCCCTGACGCCCTATTATCAGGGTGGACTACAAGGGGCTGTCTTTCGGGGGGTATGGAATACCCCCAGCCGAAGGGGGGGTCCGGGGGTCCTCCCCCGGAGAATTTTGAAAATTAGGTGTTAAATAGTGCCATTTTAGGCTATCTAGAGTACTAATGCCACTTCTTTAAAATCATACATCTATGAATTCGGATAAAATATTTAAAGCGACGCCCCCGTCATTACTGGAATGAAAATCCAACAAGAAGAGCTTTTTAAAGCAGATACGCGACGAAACAGTGCGTGCGTGCCCTGTTGAAAAAAAGACGCCTTCAATACTTTGATAGGCAAGGGTTCGGTTCACTCTCGCGGTCCGCGGATAGTGCTGTAGAAGTGTATAAACAGCGCTCGGCACTTGTCATACTAAAATTGACACACACAAAAAATAATCATGAATCATTGTGAAAGTATCATTTTACCGAGAATTGGCTATTTGAAGCGTAGAAGCCTGGAGCATTATCAAATAACAAAAAGTAATACAACATATTAACTTCTTCATTAAATTAAAACACCAATACAATGCAACCAGAAGAACTTAGTAATCCCTTATATACACTATAACATACATATGAACTATACATATAACTATACATATGATGAACCAATCAATCAAATTTGAAAGGATATATAAAAAAAATTGATATTGAAAAAGGTAAAATAATAAAAAACTGAATTGAAAATTTTCTTTTTTTTCTTCTTTTAAAATAAAAGTTTTTTTGGGCCCCCAACATTCGGGGGCCTAATGGAAAATCAGGGCCTGGTCTATAAGGACTTAGCCTAAAATAAAGACTATCAGCCTATTTAAGGATTTTCATGCGTTTATTGCACTTCTAGGATAAATACGGTTACGTACAAAATTTTAAAATACATCAAGCAAAGTTCGTGGGTTCTGGAATAAGACGAAGAATGTCGGGCGATTCTCAACAACTCAGCGTCAGTTCTATGGCATCTCTCAGCACCATAGGCGTAGCGTGCTTCTAACTTTTCTTTTTTTTTTTTTTTTTTTTTTGGGGGGGGGGGGAGGGGCACGAATTGAATTCAGTTAGGGCCCTCCTCAGCGCTTTGACTACCGGACGGTTCTTAAAATATGAAATATTACAATTTTTTGAAATTGAATAAAAATAGAATTGATGTTTGAGTAGTTAGTTATACAATGAGAAAAATAAATATAATATTAATAAAATCAGAAAAAAATATAGCATCGAATTTATGCTATGGATCATATCATTGTTAAAACATATGATAAGGCTAAAGACATAATCGGAATCTTCAGTTTCACAGTTTGAAAAGGCGGCAAAAAACCCAGCTTTCTTAAAAGTTTTATACAATTTTATTGTTTTAACTGAATTTCTATTAACGTTTTAATATATTTCGAGTTAAGTTGGGGTGGGGGGGAGGGCACGTGAAATGTCGGAAGTCGCTAAAATATGCAAGTGTAATATTTTATAAAAACAATAACGTTCTTGTCTGATTTTTTAAAAAAAATTAAAAATGTCATTTTTTGTAGTAAAGTTATCATTCAATTTTAAAAAAGGCCCCTGCCGTGGGGCCCCCTTAGTAAGTGGGGCCCGGGGCGGACCGCCCCCCCGCCCCCCCCCCTTGGTCCGCCACTGTATATACGTTTATAGTTTATATTTATAAATATATATAGTGTATATGTGTATATGTATATAAATATACATTAATTTGTTATCAGTCTCCTACTAAGAATTCGAACTGGCGTCGCCTACAAAGCCTGACTCAGGCACCACAATGGATCCTTCCGGCTCTCGCCATGTACTAAAATTAAGGGGACAGTGGACTTTCAAAATCGTGAAATTTGTCCAAAAATTCGATTTTTTTTATTTTACTGAATTGTGAAACTACGGACGAGTAGGAATGTGTCGCAAAAAGGAATTTTAATTTCTGTGATTACTTTCCTAGTTATGGGCATTTGTATTGAATTTAGATATTATATGCTTACTAATAGCAATAACTTTAAATGTGTGTTTTCTCAAAATAAAAATGTTCATGTCATACGAATATTAAAACTGCTCCGGGCGCATTTCTAATTACCGTATTGCTTTGAAATTTTAGTTTTATATACTTAACTGTATATCAAATAAATCTTATTGAAAATAATTATGCTTCGTAGCTCAGAATTTCTAAATTTTGTATTTGAAAAGATGATTTAGGGGTATTTTGCGTCATAAAAAGGGTGTTATCACTGTTGTTATTTTTTTCTCTTTATATTTTTAATGACTGCTTAAAATAGGCAATAAGTTTCATTGTTAGTTCTATAAGGAATCCCGTAAATAAAAATTTACCATATTATATGCAAAAGAAATGCGCATGGAACATTTTTAATGAGTTCCAATTTTTGATATAATTAATAATTCACAATTCATAAATTATTTATATTTCATCATTAAATTTTAACCCCTTTTACATGTCTATGGTACTAATCACGTATTCAAATTTCAAGCAAATCCATTCAAAGCAAAAAAAAGTTAGGTTTGAAGGTCCACTGTACCCTTAACGAGGTACGCCCGTCAGCAGCCGCACAAAGGAATAAAAAGGTTGGGGAATCCGACTAATCATGAATGGAAGGTGAGCTTATCTAGACATAAGCAAATCTTCGCCACTCACTGTAAAGACATGGGAAAGACAGTTATAAATGCCCATGCCAAACATACCCCTAACGGACAGAGGACTCCCGCAGCAAACGGCCAGCTGACTTGGCATGCATGTTATCTTTCTGCTAAAGTTCTGACATGAATGGGTGGGAAAAGCGAACAGGACAGATAAAGTTTGTGGTAAATGGAATTATAATGTACTTTTAAAAATGGAATTCTAGAACTGATAAGAAAAAGACTCTAGAAGAAGTAGAGATCACAACAATTGTCATATAAGCACTCCTTTGACCACCGTTATGAACAACAGTAGTGCAACACCCACTGCACTTGTACAGGGAATTTGATGAAGAATTGATGACTTCTCCCTCAAAGCCCCCCCCGGTGTCCACCCCGTTTCGCCGACACAAAATTTCCTCCCCCCCCCCTTTTCCCGTTCAAGCTTCCCTTTTGAGATATTCAGGGATTTCAAGTCGAAGAGGGTTGGGTCACTGCCCTCTAGATCACATCCCTCACCCATCACTGCCCTCTAGATCCATGCTTTCTAGAGGGCAGTGGTTGGGTTCGACATTGCAGGAAATAGTAGTTCTGGGAACTAGATTGCAGGCACAAGTGCACAAACACATGGCAAATTGGAATTTTTTGATTTTACGTCGAATTCTTTGGTTTGCGTCGAATTTCTTGGGTTTTGCGTCGAACTTCATTGATTTTGAGATAAAATGAGCGACATTGCTTTCATTAAATCAAAACATGGCGGAAATTTAGTGCAGTACCAAAATTTCCCTTTCCGCATAGGAAGAAAAAGAGAAAATTTGATCTACTGGAAGTGCTCATCAGATTCAAAATGTAAAGCTCGTATAGTTTTACACAAAGATATTTTTAAGAGTTCCTCCGGATTTCATACACACGAACCGGCTACTAAAGAAATCCAACAAAAAACTTTTTCTTCAAAACTGAAAGACACGGATTCAAATCTAATAGTAAATTGATTAATTATTAAATCCATTACTTTATAAAACAGCTCGACTTTGAAACATCGTTCACTGTCTTCAATGAGTTCATCTACTTGTAATTCAGCAAAGAATTTTTTCACAAGACGCATCTTTTTCGGGGAAAACAAGGTTTAATATTCCATACAGCTGATAATTCAAGGGTATCGTTTTTTAACAAACTCCCAATTATTCCCTAAGTTCTGGAATTGGGTTAGGACTGATGAAAGCATCTCAGCGGATTTCTCTATATCTTCATGAGTACCTTGCAGCATTTTCGAGACTGTATTAATAGGTTCGAGTATTTTACTTTGCACAATTATCAAAATAATTGTTCCGAAAATTTACCTTTTTCAGAAGAGTCTATTTCTATATCAATGTGTTGTGGAAGAATTTCACTTTCTGTTTGAATTGTTTCAGGTGCAGAAATATTCGTAATATCTGTATCTGTTTTGTCTGGAGAAATATTGGCTTGAGTTTGCGATTTGTTTCCATTAAAATTCAACGAGTGCATTATTTGAATCGACCGTTTTAAAAAATGTTCATATTTTAGCAACTTTCATTAAAACTTCCTTTTCGGCTTCTTACATTTCTATTCTTCGTTTTCTAAACTGAGCCCCACTTAGTTTTTTTTTTGACATCTCTAACTACCTACAATACATGTATAAATATATGGTATTTATTAACAGAATTTAATTAACAGAATATATATAAATATATCTGTTAATTGTTGATAATTTTTTATTTATTACTTTTAGAAATTTTAAAAACCATTTTATTTTCTTACGTTATAAAACTAATTATTATTCTGTATGTTGCAACCTCAATTAACGTCATAATTTATAAACAAACCATTTAATTTTAAAATTATACGTCGATGAATCCAAAAGCACACTGTATATTATTAATTTAGTAAAATAGTCATAAATTTTACAAAGTCAATTAAACGGAACAATAAATTACAATCCCCAGTGCACTCAAAAAGTTTTAAAAATTATATAACACATTCATTTCAGAATCAACTTCAAATCCTTACACTGCACAAAATAAACAAAGGGAATATGAAACTCTAAATACTACGCTTGCTTTAAAAAAATCCCGAATATTTGCCTCGATTCTGCGCCGATGTTAACTTGCGCTCGTGGGATTCCCCGGATGCATGTAACTTTTTTGCTGTAAAACGCAACTTACGATACGTATAGTAAATGCCTATAGTAGTGATTTCAAACATCCTTAGCAATCATTGTGCATTTTTATAGGTCTATAAAATGTTAAATTTATAATGAATATTTTCTGAAATCAAAGTTATGATTTCAGTCAAGTGCATACTAATATATTTAAAAGCTTTGTTTTATTTATCTAAAAAATATTTCATTTATTTTTTGTATATTTCATAGAAAATCTGACAAATCGAATTTTTTATACAAAAGTTTTCACAAATTTTTATTTCACCCTTTCTAATTTTGCACCCCCATGATTCGTGCACCTGGAGCAGTTCGCTCCAACTGCTCCACGGTAGCTACGCCTGTGCATAGTGTAGTTTGTAAATAAACATTTGTCAACGAGAAGGAGAAGGGCATTTTGGTGTCGGCGAAACGGGGGTGGTGATTTTCCTCTTTTTGGGGATTTTTCCAACGAAATGGGGAAGGAAATTTCAGTGTCAGGGGTGAACCACTGCCCTCTAGAAAGCATCTCTGTGCCCTCTGTGATCTAGTGGGCAGTCTTTGAGGGAGCATAGCGGGGAAATTCTGCGTTGGATTTCCTGCAGATATTTTGCTGAAAAGATTCAAGTTCGAATTATACTTTATTTAATATATATGTGTATGTATATATATATATATCTATATATATAAAGGAAGAAGTCCAGACTTATTCAGGTATCAACGCCCAGCAAAAACTATTGGAGATACAGATATCAAAGTTTAGGAGCTTATTACTTTTGTGCTGAAAGCGTCATTTAAGAAGCGATTTTTCAAAATTCGCCCCGTGAGGGGGGAGGGGGGCAAAACGTGTTTTTTTACGTATTTCTTCATATCTCAAAGAAGGAAACTGATATTCACACACATATTTCAGGATAACACATATTTCAGGATTTTTCAAAATTCGGCCCTCAAGGGGGGAGGGGGGCTATACGTGTTTTTACGTGTTTTATCACATATTCCTTCATATCTCGCAGAAGAAAACAGATACCCTTAAGATTGTTGCTTTAAAATGCAAGGAATACGAATGCCTAAAAATCAATTTCAGGATTTTTCAGAATTCGGGCCCCAAAGGGGGGGGGGGGGTAAACGTGTTTTTTACATATTCCTTCATATTTCAAAGAAGGAGACAGATATCCATAAGATTCTTGCTTTAAAGTGTAAGGAACACGAATACCTAAAAACCAATTTTGGGATTTTTCAAAATTCGGCCCCTAAGGGGCCATCGTCAACATTCATTTTAAATGTAATACATCGCGATGTAAGTAAATTTTCCAGTAACGCTAAATAATTAATGCATTAACTGCGGTGGAAAAAATTAACTTAGTTGTTTCATAATTTTAATTCATAAATGAACAGTCGCCAAATATAAACCACTGATTTGTTCGGTATTTTTCATTTAATATGTTACAAGTTGAAAAATATATTTATATATTTTGATCGAGAGGAAAGTATATATTAAAATATTTCAAGAATTAAAGCTTAATTTCAATTTATTTTATTTTAAAACGCAGTAATCAAAGTACATTTGAATATGGCAACAAAAAGGAAAAGGCGTTTCTAACAGAGAGATAGATCTGTGCTATTATTAATGTTTATATAGATAATATTTTCTACAAACTTTAATTCATAATTTGTTTAATTTTTAACATTGTAAGTTTAACATTATTATTTGATTTATTTATTTAAAGTTAAATAATATTTTCTACAAACTTTAATTTATAAATTGTTTAATTTGTAACATTGTAATTTGAACATTTTAGAATTAATTGTGAGTCACGTGGTAGAGAAATGGGAGAGATTTGCTGTAATGTCTCATGACAGGAATGGGAATAACTATTCTAGCTCTGCCGAATATTTTTCCGAAGTGTCAATTCTCTCCACCTATGACAGTTCTTGCTAATTGGCAGCAGCAGGTAAACTGTTCAACTTTCAAAATTCGGCCTTTTTCAAAATTCGGCCCCCATGGGGGGAGGGGGCAAAACGTGTTTTTGCATATTCTTTCATATCTCAAAGAAGAAAATTGATATCATTAAGATTCTTGCTTCAAAATGAAAGGAACACGAATGCCTAAAAATCAATTTCAGGATTTTTCAGAATTCGCCCCCCCTAGGGGGGAGGGGGCAAAACGTATTTTTTACATATTTCTTCATATCTCAAAGAAGGAAATTGATGTCCATAAGATTCTGGCTTTAATATGTACGGAACATGATTATCTAAAAGCCAATTTCAGGATTTTTCAAAATTCGGCCCCCATGGGGGGGGGGGGGGCAAAACGTGTTTTTCCCATATTCCCTTATATCTTAGATAAATAAAACAGATAGCCATAATATTATTACTTTAAAATGTAAGGAACACGAATACCTTAAATCCAATTTCAGGATGTTTTAAAATTTGGCCCCAGGGAGGGGAGGGGGGGGGGGGGCTTAACGTGTTTTTCACATGATCCTTCATATCTCAAATAAGAAACAGATATCCATAAGATTCTTGCTTTAAAATGTAAGGAACACGAATGCATTGAAACCAATTTCAGGATTTTTCAAAATTCGGCCCCATGGCGGGGAGAGGGGCAAAACATGTTTTTTACATATTTATTCATATCTCAAAGAAGAAAACTGATGTCCGTTAGATTCTTGCTTTAAAATGTAGGGAACATGAATACCTAAACATTTATTTAAGGGTTTTTCGAAATTCAGCCCCCAACGGGGGGAGGGGAGGGGGGGGCTTAACGTGTTTTTACGTGTTCTGTCTTATATTCCTTCATATCTCGAAGAAGAAAACAGATATCCATAAGATCCTTGCTTTATAATGAAAGGAACACGAATGCCTAAAAATTAATTTTAGGATTTTTCAAAATTCGGCCCCCATGGGGGGGAGGGGGCTAAACGTGTTTTTCACATATACATTTATATCTCAAAGTAGGAAACGGATACCCATAAGATTCTTTCTTTAAAATGAAAGGAAGACGAATACCTAAAAATCTGTTTCAGGATTTTTCAAAATTCGCCCTCCAAGGAGGGGAGGGGGAGCAAAACGTGTTTTTCCCATACTCCCTCATATCTCAGAGAAAAAAAAAACAGATAGCCATAAGATTCTTACTTTAAAATGTAAGGAACACGAATACCTTAATTTCAATTTAAGGATTTTTTAAAATTTGGCCCAGGGGGGGGGGGGGGGGGGGGGGGAGCTTAACGTGTTTTTCACATATTCCGTCATATCTCAAAGAAAGAAACAGATATCCATAAGATTCTTGCTTTAAAATGTAAGGAACACGAATACCTAAAAATCAATTCAGGATTTTTAAAAATTCGGCCTCCAAGGGGATTAGGGGGGCTAAACGCGTTTTTACGTGTTTTTTTACATATACCGTCATATCTCAAATAAGGAAACAGATATCCGTAAGATTCTTGATTTAAAATGTAAGAAACACGATTAAATGTAACAAACACGATCAATGTCATGATTTTTCGACATTCGCTTTAGATTTTGTAAAAATTGCTAGAAACAATCCAATAATTTAT
>OU015499.1:128667004-128723111 GCA_907164885.2 Dolomedes plantarius | reverse complement strand
TATGCTGGACATACATACATACCACACCACACACACATGTGTGCGTACCAAGTTGGTTGATATTGCTCCAGGGTTCAAGAGTTATACTGGAACATATATACATACATACATTACATACATCATACATACATACATACATTATACATACATACTACATACATACATACACATTATATATATATATATTATATATATGCAATTAAAAACACGTGCATTGCAATTAAATGCCTAGAATTCAAACTATGAATCTGATAATTAGTGATTATAAAAGTACTGAAAGAAAAATTCCTCATAGCTCACCTTGGGCACTGAAGATGTGCGTTGTCGGCCGATGAGCGGCCATAAATGCCCCCCCCCAAAAAAATAATAAATAAATAAATAATAAATAAAATAAAATAAATTGTACAATTAGCTGATGTAATAGCTACTTCCCAATACACGGCATCCAGATTTTAACATTGAAATCGGCCTGGGCATTTTGGATCCAAAATTAGACTAGTTCAACCTTCTTACCGAGCTTCAGTGTCACTAAATCACAAAAGAGCTAGGATCTCTCATACAGCACACAGAACCGATGCAAGTTTATTACGAACAGGGGAAATACGGTAGCTAAATCTAACTCATTGCCAGTATCAAAACAATAGTGTTAAGTGGAGTTTGACTTACTGGGGGATTTGCTTTCGAAGATAAAATCCTGTTCCTTTATGTCGAAAAGCGACTATTGGACCCATGGATATCACGTGATACATTTAAACGTCATTATAGCACCGAATTATCCTGTAAAAATAGGATCAAGATTAGTATAGGTGTCAAAGACGACGGATTACCAGAGCAAGGAAATGGTCGTGCCTGATTGGATCTGTTATTGTTGTTGTTTCTTATGCCCCCCCCCACCCAGCCGGAGGTACTCCAGACCAGGTTGTCCAAGTCGTCCACGAGGGTCGGAGTCAGACTGAGGCAGGTGCTACCTCCATTTTGACAGAGCATCTTCAGGGTCTGCATCTGGAGGGATCGTACCCTCTCCCACCATATCTGACCTACATAGAAGGACTTTCCGGTCTAAGGGCTGAAAGTGTCCAGATCCGGCCTAGAGCACGGAAGAAATCGAATTGCTGCTTGTCGGTATTCGACTCGAGCACTCTCATCAACAGGAAGCAGAAGCGCTAACACCAGGCTACCTCAAGCCCATGACTGGATCGCACCCAGTGCATCGGAGCCATCCACCAGTGGAAATCGTAAATATGGTTTCTGCACGTATAATTTAAAATAAGTCTCCACCGTGCTTTAGGTTGGTGCAAAATTCCTTAACATTAAAATACAAAATACATGACATATTTTATTTATGTGTGAAAGATACAGGAAAGTAGGATGTTACTGGTTGAGGGCTTTCCCGAGAGAGGAGAATGGGAGGTCTCGACATAGTTATTCGATATTCCAATATAAAAAAGCGAAAATTTTGGCGACATTTTACATCAATTTTCCCCAGTCTTTACACATTGACTATCAAATAAGGATGGTAATTTTAGATAGACTGAGCTTTTTTTATGCTTTCTTTACCAGATCGAGCGTTGGTGGATAAACTTTTTTACACGAATGCTGAATCCCCAATTGTTGCATTGCGAAAGTTTCGCACGGAGATAGGACTGTGGCCCTCACATTCACCAGACTTGATCCCGGCAGATTTTTGGTTGTTGGGATACTTAAAGTCTGTACCGGAACTCCCCAACCACTTTGGTGGATCTGAAAAATGCCATTCGACAGACAGTCGCTGCCATCGATGGCGACATGCTACATTCCCTTGTAGTGGCGTAGTGACGCTCCTCACTTGCCTATTACCTTGTACTGCTGTAAGTTGAACATCTGCTACTTTAAAATAAAAGCACAGTCTCATGTTATTGTGATCTGTTTGTATGCTGCATAAAACGTCTCAGTATGATGTGTGAGCGCCCTCTTTTGGTTACTTTTGGAAACTTTTTTTTCACATGTAAAAAAAATCCAATGTCCCTCTGATCCTCTTGACGCAAATAGAAAATTTGTCCGAGCATTATTATTTTATTACGAATTTTTCACTTGCAGAAATTTATGACCCTCCGGTATATAGGAGGTGGTCGAAGGAAATTATTTACATTTAAAACACATACCAAAAAATTTCCGAATAATTTTAATTTAAAAATATTATTCGTGTTTCTTTTGAAAGGTAAAGATTTACATGTGAAAAAATAATTCTTTCTCTGCTACACGTTACAACTTATTTTTAATTTAAAAAAATTAAATTTTTTAAACGTTGAAGTTAACAGTTTATGAGACACTTTTCCCATAGGATATCTCTGAGCTGAATGAATCCAACACGAACGGCTACCAAGCAGTTCCTTGACATATCGCGATAACCTGACGCGATTTACTGGTAAGCAAAATTTGTGGATCCGAAAGCGTTCAAGATTGAACTGAGAGAAAGAAGGAAAGCTTACTGGTAAGGAACTCTCTCCTCGTTCGCCAGGAAAAAGCCTGCGCAAAGCTTTAAGAAAGCAGCGCCAGAAAACCGCTAAAAAGCAAAAAACTCCAAAGATTACTGCGAGCAACATCTTTGAAGGGGGTCAGTTGTAGACTGAAGGAAATTTGTAAGAGAGCATTTTCATTGTTTCCAACAATGACTGTCCAACAAACGAAAACGTATGTTTTCGTTTGCTGGGCAGTCACTGTTGACTCTTGTCTTGTTGCAGTTCTGTTGCGTAATAATGAGATACAACATGGCGGATACTGAGGGAAAACGGTTCTTTAGGTTTTAAAATGACATTTCTATATGTAGATCATCGAAAATTAATGATATACTTAAAATTCTAGTCATAGATTTTATCATCCTTTGAAAGGAAATATTTGTCATGCGGAAAGGCTAAATTTTAGCACTGTAAATAACTAGCGTATAATTACTTACTTACTTACACTTACTTACACGCGCACACACACACACACACACAAACACACACACACACACTAACACAAACACACACATACACACTCGCGCGTGCGCACGCACGCACGCACTGAGTGGCCAAATTATTATGACAACCCTATCAATACAATGTTGGACCACCTTTTGCCCTTAATACTGCATGAAAACTTTTGCATGGATTCTATGAGATATTGGTAGGTGGTATGAGGAATTTGAGACCATATCCGATAACTGCACTGTTCCAATTCCTTAAGATTTGATGGTACTGTATCCGCTTCCTGATGCGCCGTTCGATTCATCCCACAAATTCTCAATTGGAATGAGATCTGGTGATTGTGCAGGCCAACGAAGCAAGGGAAATTCTCTTCATGCCTTCGAACCATCTGAGGACAATGTCAGCTTTATGACAAGGAACATTGTCCTGCTAGAATATCATCCCCGTCAGGGTACACCATTAACATAACAGGGTGTACTTGATATGCGATCAACTTAAATACCCTTGAGACGTTGTTTCGCAGGAATCAAAAGGGACCCATACAATGCCAAAAAACCCCAACATAATATTGCCTCCACCAGCTTGAAGTGTTGATGTCAAGGCAGTTGGGGGTCCAGTGCGTTTCTGCTGTTTTCTCCATATTCGCACATTGCCATCTGCATGGTGTAATTGGAAAACGTGATTCTCAGGACCAAATGACCATTTTCCAGTCATTCACTGTCCATCCTTGTGCTCCTCTGTGAACTGGAGACGTCCTGCTCTTGTTCAAGGAAATTAATAGAGGCTTTCGAACAGGTCGTCGGCTTCATAGCCTATACGGTGTAATGTGCCGCCGATAAGTTCGTTCAGAGACGTTCGCTTTGCTCCTTGATTAAGATTCCCGCTGCATTTGACGTACTGTTGCTCTTCTAGTTGGAATGGACAACTCTGGCAAGTCCGCCTTTCAGATCGAGCATTCAGTAGCCTGTGACGATCACAAGCCTGACGCTGAGACCCGTTTTCTGCTTGGCAGTCCACTCTCTGTAAACATTAATAACTGCTGCTCTTGAACACTTCACAAGTGCAGCCGTTTTGCTCGTTTCCGAAGCTTCGAGCGCCTACAATCATTCCCGTGTTCAAACTCTGCTAAATCACAGTATTTGGTCCATATCTTTGCAAGCAGCACAGTGCAATTGATGGTTCACATTGGCCTAGCATTCCCTCTTTATAGCTATCGCACCCTCTAGCGGCAATAACTCATATGACTCAATAACTCATTTACATAAAACGGTCATAATAAAGGTGGCCCCTCAGGTGTGTATATATATATATATATATATAGATGTGTGTGTGTGTGTGTGTGTGTGTGTGTGTGTGTAGTTGTAATATCCTCATTACATCACGTCCTTAAATTATAACCTGAAAGGGAAAACTAGCTCATATTTACATAGGCTGGAGCTAGACTCAGCCTGAAAGGAAAAAATATATTTAAATGCAATCGAGCTAAATTTCTTACTACATTTTATTAGAGCGAAAATACCTCCGTTCATTTCAGAAGAATTGCTCGAGAATATATCACCTTTCAACATTAATCGCGAGAGGGCGAGGTAGACATGTGACTATTATTTGTAGGGTCAGCAGATTTAGGGGCTCAGGAAGCTAACCCACACCTGAATTTGGACATGTGTAAAAATGCAAAGGCATGTGATTCATGGGAAGTTCTGTGGCAGAGGTTTTTTAAGAGATAAATTAATATTACTGGGGATTAGACTTAGGAAAGGGAATCTAAATGCTAGAATTGAGGGCATGATATTTAAGATATTACTTACACACACACACATGCAATGTTCAAAAATTAAAGCTGAAAGCACATCTTAAATTTGTAGTCGTGTAGTCGGCACAAATGGTCAAAACTCAATAATACTCCAGAGTTTCGTATATAAAAAACATCTTTATTAATCCCTTCTGTGAGACAGCGACTTGAGTCCGACCCTCCATGAGCGGCCCCCAGCGTAAATGCTGAAGGTAAATGTAGAAAAGCAACCATACGTGACATAACATCTCGACTTTTTAAAATGAACTGGTCAACTTTATTGCAATCTCCCCAATTTTCGGATTTGCTTTTATGGCCTCATGTGGCTACAGTTTAGAAGTATAACTATTTCCCATGGTCATTTTTAGCTCTAGCTGGGAATGCGCTTGAGGGTAGATATAAAAATTGCGTATCGTTTAACAGCGGTTGATAAAGTAAAAAAAATTAATCGGTCAAGTTATGTTAGGGAGTGACTTTTATAACTTTTATAACTTCTTCCTCTTTCAATGTTACCACCGTCCTTATGGACGACACATTGCATCCTGAACACTAAGCTCTCAACGGTCGAGCGTAACATGTCGCCAGGAATGTTCAACACAGGAATGTTCTTTAGGGCCGCCAACTTAGAGACATACCTTGGACTTAGAGATACACCTTGGACTTTAATTAACCCCACAGAAAGAAGTCAGATATATATAGAGGGTTAACACCTATATCCGTTACACCCCCCTTAACTTAAGACGGTGACAGCTTAGGCCATAAAGTTGGTGAACTAGGTGTAGTAAAAAGGCTATGTACTACTAGATGAGACAACTTCGCAACCGTACTATCGGCAAATTTTGGAATTATCGCTTTTATCTCAAAAAGGCACGAGATACGGGAAAAAAAGTAATTGCAAATTTTTCAGCATCATCGATTTAGTAGAAAGACACCTTGCGCACATTAATACTCAAACAGAATGTAGAAAATGGACTTTTGTTTGTCACGATTTCGAAAATTGTCATGTCATAAAGGTGGCAAGAAAGAAACTGAGACACTTCCCTATCTTCAGGATCATTTATTATGTTGCTGAAAATGCTCTCCATTAGCCACTATACACATTTGCACTCTGGACTGGATAATCTCACACACATTGTGCAACATGGCAGTGTTTACGGAGCATTAAACTGCGCAAAAGGTGTCTTTTCTTACTAAATCATGATGCTGAACAATATTGTACTGACCTTTTTCCCGTAGCTCGTACCGTTTTTGAGATAAAACACTAATTCAAAATGTACCGATAGACGGCGTTGTAATTGTCGTATGGCGTACAGCAGAGCCTTTTTACTATACTTACACATCAACTTCATGGCCTAAGCTTCACCCGCTTAGAAGGTTAAGGGGGTGTAACGGATATAAAGTGGAAACCTATATATAATATATATATATATATATATATATATATATACCTATTGTAAGGAAGTCGTCGATGGTACGTAATAAACGACGATACAGTCTAGTAAAATATTAAATAAATGATTTATTCACAGATGACAATGGATTCGATGAAAGGTTTTGATTAACAACAGTAGATTATGCACTTTAAATGACGTGCGGGAAACAAGTTCAGCTTCAGAACCTCAGATTATATTTGAAGTCGCTATGTGCAATCACAGTCTACACACTATTGTTCTACTGCTTCTTACCACGAAGCTTCAGTAAGGACGCGCACAATCACTTCTTCTAAAAGTCCTCTGTAGCATCTGAATAATCTAATCCGTCTGGGATCTTAAAGAAACGAGCGATATCTAATAGCTATAACACTTCCTTCTGGAAACATGTCGACAGGGGGTCGAGAAATTTTCGCCTATTACAAGGACTTAGAATATTTTTTTCAATAAATTCGCTTCGTCTAGAAGCGGTCGACAGGAAGTCGAGAGGCTTTGCCTAACATCAGTACTTATGAAGCACTCTTAATCACGGCTGCTTGTTGGAGTAGCTACCTTTTGAGTGCAGGTCTAGGAGCTATCTGAATTTTAATATTTAGCAGCGACTAAACTTTTAATCTTTCTGGCGCTGGGAACGCTGGAAATTTAAAAGGGTTTTAATTGGTGCCCTTTAAAGTGACATCACTTTGTGAAGATCCGATTGGCGAGTCACTTCCCTCGTCATCAGATCAGCTGAGGCTTTAGCCGATTAATTTTCTCCGATCCTCATCGATCAAGTGCGGAACTAATTTCCTTTCAGCTTTATGTCTGAAATTAAGACATACGGGTGCCTCGCGTCCAAGCTGGTATTGTCGGCAACTCTTTGTATAGCCCGCTTTAGTTGTTCGGCCTCTGTGGCCTCTGGACACTACATTCTTGAGCCTTCAGCTGGAAACATGAATTAAATGAGAGGGTTTCACTCTGCTGAGAGAATGATGGATTCTTCACAATATACACATTCTTTGGCTGGTATTCTTGGGATACATTCTATCCCACCAAGTAAGGCAAAGGTCTAGTCCTACGATGCCTGACTAGAGTAATTGTCATATTGAGTTTTGTACCTAGACAGGTAATGCCCTCTTATACTGCATTGTTCCTGTACAGCAATTGCGTTAAACACACTAGACATCCTCCTTTCCCTTGCATATTAAGGCTGTTGTGTACTAACCCTATTGGATTCGCTCACCTCCATGTTAACCTATGGAGAAAATGTATCTACTATTGACAGCTACATCAATGCCAATAATCCAATAAAAATGGTATTTTGAGATACCCTGAATATTTCTGCACCTCGCAACACATTTCATTTTATAAATTGCGCCCACCAAAGGAATATAGGAGCGTTTTTAACACACTATACCAATATTTTTACCCTAATAATCTATATATATAAAACAGTTCCGTAACTGACTCACTGACTGACTAACATACAACGGACAGACCAAATCGCTGGACCTAAAGGGCTGAAATTTTGCATGGCGATTCTTCTTATAGTGAAGGGGTGCACTAAGAAAGATTTTTCAAAAATTCTTCTTAGATTTTTTAAATTAAATTTTTAAGCTGTTTTTCTAACTTATTTAAGTTTGCATTTAAAATAATAATTTGAAGTTTATAAAATTTATATCACGAGAAAGATCCTAAAAATTCCTTTAAAATGAAATCTTTTTCGAAGCTTTACCTTCATTTCCTGATTTTTGGTGATTTTTTAAAGATTCAATTTTAGAATTCAATTTATTAAATGCCGATCACGTGATTTCTTTTTCTCGTACTTTAAATAAATTTGTCGTCACGTGCATAAAAACTAAATTAAAAAAAAATATTTTTTTTTCTTGATAATGTGGCAGAAGATTGGACATTAACCAAAAATATTAAAATACAGTAAAAGAAATGTTCTACAAACTGTACTACATTAACTGTACTATATTCTTTAGTATTCTTTATATGAGATTTAATTTGAATATTTTCTTCTACATTATTTTGTCTATAAAAATATCCCTTACGATTTATATATATATATATATATATATATATATTATTTATTTATTTATTTATTTTTTGGCATTAATTCCATACATTTACCGTTGTATTTACTTTGAATGTAGTCCGTGGCAAAGTGCGGGTTTTCAGCTAGTTTAAATTATAAAATAGCATTTGCATTTAAAAAAATGAAAAATGTCCTAAGCTGTTAAATTTCTTTCTCTATTACGGAGAACAATTTTTGAAGAAAAAAAATCTTTAAATTTAAGTCGGCAATCCTTGGACACCCTAAGCACAAATAAGTAATTACTTTCTCAGACATTGCTAAAATTTCTGTTCTCATCGTCGACTTATCGTTTTTCATCGGCTTTAGATCCCATATAATGCGTGCATTTATTACAATAACTAGCCGGGCTTCGCCTAGCTACGCTCAAGCCATCCGTGTAACATATTTATGTACTTCGGGCCCCACAAAAGAAAAAAAAGCCTACAAATGTATTAAATTCAAGTGAATTAATTCCTTTCAATTTTCATTCCCGTCGCTGCCGACAGATGGCAGCACCACTGCTTCAGATGATTTGGTTTCTCAGCAGTGAGTGATTTTAGAATGAAAATATCTCTAAAACTATTGAATTAACAAAATAAGTGTACGTAGAAAAAATTATCAGTTTTTGAAGCTCTTTCCAAATATGTAACATTTATGTACTTTCATGAGAAAAAAATACACCGATTTTCCTATATATTTGTCGGCCATTTTTTTTCGAGGAGTGGCCCGCCCGGATGAGTTACGGTCACGTGATCTCTCGACATCCACTTGTCCCTTTATTAGTATAGATTACTAAACTCTGAGACAAGACCGCTGACGTCTTTCACGGCGGTCTTTTGCGTGTAAGACGGATATAGACGGATAATCATCGCACGTGTCCCGTCCACCTGTTTGTTACCGCCTGTTTTACCAGCCTGTTAGTTGTCACATTTACACTGTAGCAAAAAGTGTACACGAAATTTTTTTTTACTAAAAATTCAAAGTGAGTTAATAGTTCGTTTCATATAAAGTATATTTCTTTTCAATTGCTTTAATTGTCGTGGTCCGGTCAAAATGTCCTGCCGGGCCGGATGCGGGCCCGCGGGGCACAAGTTGGCCATCCCTGCTCTAGATGAGTGATTTTCAGATTTGAGAACCTGAGTGATCTGGCTTCCGTACCTTGTGTTGGAATACGCATGTTTCGACGGTTTATCTAGCGGAAGATTTCATAACAGTTAACCCTTTCCATCTCGCTCCCGTCAAAATTAAGGGGGTGCGGTTTCTATTTCTCGTGCCCAGATAGTTCCGGGCTGAGTGTTTAAAAAGTAACACACCAAAAAGATTAAAACAATTAACTTCATTTACCCTGAAAAAATTTATTTCTTATTTTACTACCAAATGGCAGCACCAGACTATTTATAATGTAATTGGGGATGGTATTTTTATAAAACTAGATGTGGCAGATCAAGAAATAAATGGAATCCTCCGGATGAAAATAGGCCTCTTTTATTACCGTTTCTTAACATTATGCAATCGTTAAGGGGTTATTCACGTACGTTTTTTAAAACAATAAATTAGACTATTCTATGAACTTTATTTTTCCAAAATTAGACAAAATATTGTGCTACAGAAGAAAAAGATATTTTAAAAAATTATAAATTGCCGTAGTTCAATTTATTTACCCTGATATGGTGGGATTTGAATGTTTGCCGTTTACCCTCAAATAGTATAAATTTTAAATTAGTCTGTATCACTACATATTCCTTTCAATATATATTGTTTTTGCGAATATATTCATTTGCCATGTTTCGATATATTTTTCTGAATGACTGTAATGTGAAAGACATCAAAAAGAGAGAAAACGGTACATGTTTTTAATTGATTCCTCTAAAAAGCATGAAAATGCGAAATATATGATACCCCCTATGTATTAAGGTTTCTATATTGGATATGCATCGAACTGCGAAGATAAAAAAAAAGGGGGAACTTTTTTTCCTAAAATCATGGAAGTGATGGGAAAAATTTAGAGTTTTATTCTATTGTCAAGGAAAAATAAATATCGGCTCCATTAATATGATCTCCATTGATATTCATAGTTAAAATTTCAATCGGTTTTAGCTATTCATTTAAAACAAAAGGGAAAACAAGCAACTTATCGGCAACATTTGATTTTTATTTATTCAGTATCTTTATTAGCAATGAACATACCTTTTGTAATACTTTCAAATGTAAGACAAAATTATATTCAAAATTAAAAACATTTTCAATACAAAATGACTTTTATTTAAAAATTTACTTTGTTTAGATATTTAGTTATAAATTTGTGTCTCTATCTATAGGATGGGATATATTTCATTTCAGTTGCGCTTATTCATCATAATCATCTTAACGAATTATTAGTCCATGTAGCATTCTCTTTCCTTAGTTCACATCAGAAAAGGAGGACCTTAAACATACATTAAGTGGTTTCTGTGTTTTCCCCATCCTAACAGTTCAGAACAACGTCTCTGAGTCTGTATGATGTGATACGTTACGGGGCAGTTCCTCTGAACTTTCCATACCTTCTTTTGTGTCGGATGAGAATGCTGTGATTTGTGGAAAGACCTCGTTTCAATGAATAGGATTACCACTCTTGGGAAAAAGGTTCTTGATTTCTGAAGTGGTTGCGTTCTCGCCTAATATCCTTAGATGATTCCAAATTTTATTCTTCTATATGTCAATCAAAACCTCAGTTTAAAAAATCATTAAATACATAAAGCTAAGAAATATTTCCCTAATTTAAATAACTAAAGGTTCAAAATCGCGAAAAATTATTTTAAAATGCATACGAAATGTTCGAAGCGAACTGTAATTTAATTTATTGTAATACAAACATATCGATAGATTACAAAGAATGAATTTACCAGTACATTCTTTAAGGTACATTCGTCAGTCAGTGAATGATGATGAATGATGGAACCTCAATGATGGACACTCATCATCAGTGAATTCTGGCATAAGAGAGATAATAGAATTACCTTAAAACTCTTGCCTGGATGCAGCGGCCACCCGGCGTGGCATAGATTGATAAAGTTCCCGTTGGTGCCCGTGGGTTTCTTTCCAAAATAGGTCTGCCAAATTCGGGATAAATCGGCCACATTCCGGGATAGTTACAATCAACTTCCCATCACGTCCCGAATGGCTCTGTGGGATGAGGTCAAGCGAGCCTACGTGGCCAAGGAAGCGTTCGGCAGAGCCTGAAGACCAATCGCAGAAACACGTGTCTAATGCAACCGGGCATTATCTTGTTGAAAACTAAGTCTGGGGTGGCGGAAGAGGAACGGCAATAAAACGGTCTCAGATGTCCATCTACGTACTGCTGTGCTGCAACTAGGTCCCTAATGACGACCAAAGGGTCCGGCTATCAAGGAAATGGCTGCCCCAGACCATAACGACCTGTTTTTGGACCTGTGTGGCGTGCGACAGCAGGGCAGGATCCCAACGCTGCCCTGGGCGTCTCCAGACCGTCTTCGGGGACATCAGGACGCAGTTCCGCTCTCTCAGTCGTCTGTTAATGGTCATGTTGGGCACATCTGTGAGGGGTTACACGTCCCTATGCATGAAAACGACGAATTCACTGTTGTGACAGTTGATCTGACAATCACTCTGTCTTCCCGTTATACTAAATATCAAACCATTTATTCGATTGTTTTAAAAAACACTTCCCTTAAATATTTTACAACACTGAAGTTTTATGCTCAAACGTGATAGTACTTTCCTTTAGACCACGTCGTTGTAGAAAAAGTTATATCTGATGTTTTCCACATTCTTACGTATTTAGATACACTCGCATTTTCCCGTACAAGATTAAATTAATTTGATTAGACAAAAATTTATCGCATATGTTAGCTTTCCATCAAATTTGCTAAACAAATTCAGAAAACTTGATTCAAATACCAATCAGACGTCGTCTTATAATGTGACACGTTACTTCCAAAAGGTTTCCTCTCCGATTACCGGTGCCACTCTTAGAGTGAAAGCAGATGATCACATGTCCTGTCTAATATGAGGGGTCAGTTCAGAAGTAATGCCACTAAATTAGATTTTTTATATCTATTTAATTTATTGACCATTTCTCTCGACAGTTCTATATAGTATAAGGTCCCCCTGCTTCTCAACAGTCCATCATCTAGGAAGATGATTTATTCCTTGCAGCATGCTCTTTCGTTGAATCCACTAATGACTCGGGTAACGGCTCAAGTAAGCTCTTCTAAGGTGGAAAAACCGTTGACTGGTGCAAAGGTTCAACAACAGTGCAATGACCAGAGGCTGTTATTTTATTCAGATGCCAAGCAGTGAGGAACCCACCGAGCACAAACTTTCAAGCTTTTATGTGATCTTTGACCTTCTAACTCACATTACCCGAGACATCTGTAGTCTCTATTTCAAAATTTGTCACATGAAAACAAATCACGGTAAAAAACTTTCAAATACATGAATATTCGCTAGAGTACTCAACTGCAAAGGGCGAATTTTTAAATCTTAATGTTTGCCCGTTTACCGTCAAACAGTAAAAATATTAAACTATACTGTATCAACTATTATTTCTTTTAATATACATTATTTGCGAATCTATTCATTTGCAAAGAGTCCAATATTCAATAGACGAGACTTGGGTGCAATTTATACACAATCGAAATTTAGTCTGTTTCGATATAGAGGCCATAAAATATTTATTTTCCTATCATTATACATATTATTTCCCATTTACAGAACACAGCAGAGTGTAGAAAAGCAGTTAAATCTTAAAAACTATTTCATAACATGCAAAAACAAAAACCCAAGTATTTCATAAGTGACGTTACATGACACCCTTTCCAGCAGAGTAAGATGTATGACAAGTTTTTTTACTCCAATCAGTTGGGTGGATGAAGTTTCCTATCAAGGATCATGAGTCATGACCGATAGCGCATTGATGTATTTCAAAAAAAATTTCAAAAGGAATTAGTTTCATAAACACCAAATTCCAAAATATTATTATGTGCGATATCACATTTAAACATCGTAAAACCTGAGTTTGAATTCGATATTCAAGAAATTTTCCCAACGGTGAGATAAATATTCCGTTTCATACGATAGTAGAAAGTGGGTTAATCACTGAAAGTGTAGGGAGATGCGTTTTAAAGTACACTGGAAAGAAATCTTTTCTCACACACAGTGAGCACGAAAGATTCATCTTCTGTGTGAGTACGAACAATTTTTTTACATGTTGCGAGTTCATAAAACTTTTTTCACATTTAGTGCAGACCAAAAGTCTTTCCTCCATGGATAAGAAGATGTCTTTCAAAATTTCCCTTGAAAGAAAAATCTTTTCTTACATACAGTGGCAGTGCGAAAGGTTCTTCTCTCCTGTGTGGGTGTGGAGATGTGTTTCTAATTACCTTGTCAGAAAATTTGTTTCTCACGATACAGTGCGGGAAAAAGGTGTCTCCTCCTGTGTGGGTGCGGAGATGTAAGTTTAAAAGTACCCTGTCGAGAAAATCTTTTCTTCATACAGTGCAGGGCGTAAGGTTTCTCTGCCAGTGTGGGTGCGGAGATGCCTTTTAAATCAATCTCCACAGAAAAACATTTCCCACATACTGTGCAGCCGAAAGGGTTTCTCTTCTGTGTGGATGTCGGAGATGTGTTTCTAAACTATTTTGATGAGAAAATTTCTCGCACATACAGGTGCAGGCGTAAGGTTTCATCTTCCTGTGGGGTGCGAGATGTTATTTTAAAGTATTCTGGTCGAAAAAAACTTTTCTGACATACAGAGCAGGAGTACGGTTTCTCTTCTGTGTGGTGTGGAGATGTGTTCTAAACTATTTGATGAGAAAATTCTTCTCACATACAGTGCAGAGGCGTAAGGTTCTCTCCTGTGTGGGTGCGGAGATGTATTTTAAAGTATCCTGTCGAAAAAAAAACTTTTCTGACATACAGAGCATGAGTAATGTTTGCTCTCCTGTGTGGGTACGGAGATGTACTTTAATTATTCTGTTTAGAATACCTTTTCTCACATACCGAGCATGCGAAAGGTTTCTCTCCTGGTGGGGTGCGGAGATGTGTTTCTAAACTACTTTGATGAGAAAAATTTCTGCTCACATACAGTGCAGGCGTAGGGTTTCTCTCCTGTGTGGGTCCGGAGATGTATTTTAGAAGTACCCCTGTCGAAAAAAACTTTCTGACATACAGAGCAGGAGTAAGGTTTCTCTCCTGTGTGGGTGCGGAGATGTACATTTAAATTACCCACTTTCAGAAAACCTTTTCTCACATACCGACAGGCGAAAGGTTTCTCTACTGTGTGGGTGTGCAGATGTGATTTTTAAAGTACCCTGTTGGAAAAATCTTTTCTCACATACAGTGCAGGCGTAAGGGTTCTCTCCTGTGTGGGTGCGGAGATGTATTTTTAAAGTATCCTGTCGAAAAAACCTTTGGCTGACATACAGAGCAGGCGAACGGTTTCTCTCTTGTGTGGGTGCGGAGATGACTTTTTAAATTACCCTGTACAGCAAATCTTTTCTCACATACGGTGCATGTGAAATAATTTTCTCCTGTGTGGGGTACAGAGAGTATTATCACAATGGGGTACGAATGATACGTATTTAAGGAGCGGCCACTGTGAAAATCTTCCGTCACATAAATTACATTCGAAAATTCCTTCGGGTGAGAGGGGGATCTGTGAACCGGAACTTTTATATTTAGGCCAAAGCTACATGTGTCACATTGATGGATTTATCTTCGGCTTTAGTAGCGTTCTGTTCGCAGAATGGCTTTCTTTGGATGGTACTTTTAACACTGTATCACACATTTTCCTCTGCTGGCATGCCGACGTTCTGTACACGATCAAAAACTAACTGCCAGCAATAGTGTACTTTCTGAATTTGTGGACACCACATTCTTGTACTGCAACTTACATCGTACGAGCACCTGTAAAGACAGGAGAAAGAAATTGAATGAGATATATTAACTGTACCAGCATGCTCTTTCGTGTTTTTTACGTGATACCAATAGCAATATATAAAGGTTTGCGCTAAGAAATGATATATCTATAACTAAGTTCTGGATTACTTAAAATACTCAGCATTTTAAATTCATTGCAATTAGGGTATCAGGTTCCTTAGCCATCGTTATTCGTTTGTCCTCGTAGAAACAATGACGTGATTTGATATGTTTCGGTTTGTAGGAATCTCCACAAAACTACCGCTATCGCCTGATCAATAATGGATAAGCAATATTGATATTTCCCCCCTTTATATTCTTTTAGTTGTCCGTAAGTCATAATAATTTCATCGCTAATGATTAAATGTTAATGCTCCGAGAATTCCCAGAGATTAACACCTACTGAAAAAGCTTAGTTACCAACATATTAAAAGGTTTGTAAATCTAATAAAAATATGCAAATTATTACTAGAAATAAAGAGAGAACGTGGCTTATGGATTTGTCTAGGCATATTTGTTTTGAATGTTGTTTGGTGGCTGCAGATGTTTTACCACACTGTCTCCACATTTAATCTGTATGATTTGTATATTATACGTAGTAGGCTGCAAAGTAATGCACACATGCTTGTAGAGCGCGAACGAAATGACCGTCAAAACAGCGCCAAGTAGCATTTGGAAGTTCCATCCCTCCTCATACGCATGCGCAAGTTTGAAATCGTTGTATTCATCCTGTGTATTTTTGAAAAGCGGTAGTATGGAGACGGGTTCTAGTGCTATGTCACGGCGAGTTATACAGCGCGCTGTTATCGAATTTTTAACAGCTGAAAAAGTGAGTCCTACTGAGATTCATCGTCGTTTAAAAGGCTGTTTAAAAGCCTGACGATGCTGTTGATAGGGGTAGTGTAAAGATCAATGGGTAATAAAATTTCGTGGTTTCGAGCCTGGAAAAAGCCTAAGTGTTGATGAAACACAACGGACGTCCGATCACTGCACAGACGATGAACATCGCAAACTCGTCGACGATTTGATTCAAAAATGACCGCGAATCACTCAAAAAGCGTATCGCAACCATAATGGAGTATCCAGGAATGTGCCTGCTTCATTATAGAACGATGGATACCGTAAATCTGTGCTCGATGGGTACCACGCCGTCTCACAGGCGAGACAGCGCGTCGGACTGGAGAAGTTTCAACCGATTCCACACTCTCCTTATTCCCCCGATCTTGCGCCTTGCAATTTAAATTTTTTTTCCTCTACTCAAGAGAGACCTAAAGGGTAATCATTACACCTCGACGATGTGGTGAAGGCAGCTGTCCAAGTCGTGGATTCGAGAAAAGTCGGAAGGATTTTTCAGTGACGGAATGAGAAAACTTGTTACACGTAGGAGAAATGTGTTACCCTTAACGGTGACTATGTTGAAAAATAAATATATGATTTGAAGCTTAAGAATTGTACTTAATGTTCTTTTTGCCCGATCTCGCTATTTCTTTTGGTCCCGCTCTACAAGAATGTGTGCATTACTTTTCAGCCTACCCTCGTACAATGAAGAGCCAAAAGATTCTGGTACTCCTACCCACTATCGTGTAGATCCCCCCACGAGCCCGAAGTGCCCAGAAAACGACGTTGGCATGGACTCGATTAATGTCTGAAGATATCCTGGAGGGCAATGCACACCATGAATCCTGCAGGGGCAGTCTATAAATCCACAGGAGTGCGAGGGGGGTAGAGACCTATTCTGAACAGCACAATTGCTTTTGGTAATGAAAGAATTGTGGATAGAATTTTGAAAAAGTGTGAATTATTTAACAGATTTTGTCAATTAAAGAATATGATTTTATGTTTGACCAGGCATGAGCCTTTGTTCCACGTCTCCCAATTCATATATGGTCAAGAGCTTATGTAATGGTCCTGAATAGTTGTGAAAAGCATTTGAAAATGAAAACGAAGTGTTTTGAATTTTATAATACAAAGTTGAAAGTTGATTTCATACCTCTAAGATCTAATTTACTTATATTTTGATAATTATTGTGTATTTTTAGTTTATTTATTTAGTATATTTATTTTTGTGCATCTTAAACTTTTGAGTTGGATCCTAATAATATTTTGTTGATGAGGCTGGAGGCGAACTTAAAGTTTTGAATAAAGCATGAGTGTGTGTAACATGCTTTCTCAGGTTATAGAGCTCCACATTGATTAAAATACCGTCACAATGAAATGAAGAAGTGTATGATTGTGTTCAGAGTAAAATTAATAAGATAGTGGGTTTTTGAAGAGATGTGTGTATTAATACTAATATTGGTAAAAATTATTGAAGTTTGAAAAACTGAAATTATTAAGATTTGCGCCTAACGCGCTTGACTTTACATTTTTGTGATAAAAAAAACTATCTTGCTTAAACTTTCTATTAGAACTATTATGGCGGCTCCACATTACCGAGCTAGGTGAGGCGAGCGCTCATCAATTACGTTCCCAACTGACAGTTGTTTACGACTTAATAGAGCTCGCCTCGGCGACTCGCGCGAAGCTCGAATGAGCGGTTTTTTCTAGCGAACTTCAAAGAAAAATGGTTACCACAAAGGAATATGTGACACGAAGACAGTCAGTGATCATTATCGCGGTTTTTGGGGCAAAATAAAACTTCGTTAATGGCTACTTTTCGCAGTACACTTTACCTTTGTGAATGCCTGAAATGTTTTATTAAAAAAATTTCAAGATAAAAATATAATATATATATATATATATGTGTGTGTGGGTGTGTGTGTGTGTATGTATGTATAAATATATATATATATATATATGATATATAATATATCAGTATATATATATAGATATATATATATATCCCTAGTATATACAGTGGCTCCCAAAAGTGTTCGTACACTTACGAATTTCATGAAATAGGGGTCTATCCATTATTAAAATGAATATTTCAGAATGGTATTTAATAATAGATCTATAGCTATTCTTAACAAAACTACATGAAATATTTTGAAACATAGTAAAAACTTTATTTTTAAGAAACCAGTAATCAAAAGTAACAGAAAACTTTATCTCACAAAAAGAGTCATCGTACACTGAAATATTTTCGGATAAATGCATAATTAAAAATTATCTTCTGGAGCTTTATTTTAATTTTGAATTGTGGGGCATTTAGAATAGCGTTTGGCTTTAATTTTGCTTGCCTACTCCGTAATATTCTATTTATTATTTAAAAAATGACTACAGTCGTAAGAAACAACAAACAGCAATTCGAAATTGATTATTTTTCATCATAGTAGTGGTAAATCATTTCGGCATATTGCGAAATTACTTAATTTATATCCCATTCTACTGTGCAGTATGTGGAAAAACGCTTTTAAAGAAGAAAATTGGATCGAAAACAAGGTTAAGAAAAGGCCGTCCGCAGAGTTAACAAAACGCGATCAGAGATTTATAATTAGAAAATTTGTGAACAAATTCACGGTTTGAGTGCTGTAAAAGTTCTGGCAGAATTCAATGAACATTTCTACTTCAATTTCACCTGAAATTTTTTGACGAGTTCTCAGAACAGCTGGATTACATGGACGTTCTGCCCATAGAAAAATTTTTGTGAGTGAGAAAAACAGAAAGTTTAGGCCTCCTTCGCACTATCATGATAAACAAGCCCCAAACCTATGGAATAATTGTCTTATTTGCCGATGAATATTTTTGGTGCTGATGGCGTATATTGTATGGAGAAGAAAAAAATGAGGAACCTAATCCCAAGAACTTAGTAGGAACACTTAAGCATGCCGGTAAAGGCATGCTTAACTGTATATACATATATGTGTGTGTGTTGTGTGTGTATGTATATGTCATATATGTCCTATATAGATATATATATATATATATTATATATAGTATATATATATATATATATATATATATATATATATTAATCCGCTCGCCTCCTGATACCAAGAACAAAAATAACGCCAAATTTCCAGCCAAATGTGTTCCCCAACTCAGTTGGGGCCGGGGGGGGGGTTAAGCGAGGGGAGCTCTAGTTCACCTCCGCTCCGAGCGAAGCGAATTCAGGGGCGGGAAGCTCCGGTTCGAACTCGGGTTTGTGTGAACGAGGTATTAGTGTAAATTTTTGGATCTTCTGAGTAAGACAATCGGAAATATATATATATATATATATATATATATATCACATCAATTATTTAGAATTATCAATTTAAAAAAATTCCTATTCTGAATGCAAAGAAATTTTCTTAAAATATGAAAAAGAATTCATTTTAAATCACGGAGGCCTTTATCGGGGGGGGGGGGGGGGGGGGGGGGTCATCAATCTCTTCAGTAATTCTTTCAAAGGGTGCAATTACTTCTTCCACGTCTGACTCAGAACATTTGATTCCACGCCTGAAGGCAACACTTCGAATAATTTTAATGCGTCCTCACTGTCAGTATTTTCTTGACATGCTGTCAAAACGACACGTGACACAAACAAAAGGAATAAAATCAATACACAGATGAATAGTAGTAACATTCTAGTCAACTCGCTGCAATTCTTTCTGCTCTGAGATGTTCACAGAAAACGTTGCAAGGTATCGCATCTAAACTCACTGAGCGTACAACCTCCGGCTTTCCCAGATCTCAATTGTCAATATATTGTCTCACTTTTAGCAACCGTCGAGGTTTGCACCAGTTTCGCTGGAATTTCTCAGCTAGACCACCCAAACTGTCGTGCAATCGCGTTTCAAGAAAGCAATTTCTCTGAGGCACTTTCTAGCAAATCCTTTAACCTGTGAGGACAAAAGGCTCCTGGATGGCCTCTGTTGTTCATCAAGTGTTCTATATTTTAGGTATCAGTTACAGCTCTAACTAAAAGCGCCTGGTACTAAAATGGCTGAAAACTAGCCAAATTAACGGGGGGGAATATAATTAAGTGAAAACAACGGTAAACTGCAGTCCTGTCATCTATCGGTGAAAATCTCAAGTGTGTGGTGGGACACTTTTTGAATCACGTAATTCAAGTGAAAAATAAACGTTAAAAAATTATTATAAAATGATAAATTTAGTTTAGAAAATAAGTTTAAACAATGAAAAATAAAATTAATAACATTTTACGTATATAAATATTTCAAAATCCTTAAACGATGAGCAGTTATAAAGACACTTTTTATTGTTACTTTAGCCAATTTTCATGCAAAAATGAAGAACCCTATTATGTTCTGCCGTTTACAAATCTAAGATTATAACTAAAAACGAATTGTATTCTATATTTAAAATACAGCTCAAGTTAATAGAATTTAAGGAAAAGATTTTTAATTAGAAGGGGCACTTTTTAACCCACCATTGTCGGAAAGGGTTAAGGATTCTCGCCAGTCGTTGACGGACCAGTTCTTTCAAGGTCTTTTTCGGGCTGCATCGCTGTCGGAGATTTGATGTTTTAACCGGATACCTGATATTCACGGTACACTCGTGAAATGGTCGTGTGCGAAAACCCAATTGCAATCGCTACCCCGTCGGAGATGCTATGGTCCCATCTCTTGTGAGCCGACTATAAACCCCCGTTGAAAGCCACATAAATCGTGATAACCTGCCATTGTACAACAGGAACCGATCTAACAGCTTCGCTAGACACCTGTTGCCTTATATAAGCTCTGTCGACTGCATCGCGGTATGCTTATTGGTTGCATATCTCCGTTATTTGCATACGAACGCCTGCACTAGTTGTTTTGGCTCTTCAGTGTACATTAGAGGTTGACAATAGTATAAATTCTTTAAATTTCGTTCCGTTCATTTATTGTACAATAGTGCTTTTATGCGCTTCTTCACGTATGGATCAAACATTTCAAAACAGATATCTGTGGAACCCTTGTAGCCTATGAGATATACGTCATGAATACACGGCTGATAAGGTCTTTTCCAGACTACACCTTTTAATATTGTATTACGAGATAATAAACACGTATGAAAATTTTATACAAAATGATTCCACACAGTTACGATGCGATGCTCCTTAAAAATTACTGGTGATAACAATTTTAAATTTTCACAGAAAAATTAATTCAGAATTGTTTAAAGAAGTTTTAACCCCTGTTAGTTCTCACGCAATTTATTTGTTGTAATCATTTTGTAGACAATCAGGTTTGTAAGTAAAATATGCCGAATGAATGTGGGGAGTGACTTGAAATCTCAACCAGTCACATACTGATTTGAAAACACTCGGTATTACAGTAAAGAAACAATTTCACAAACGTAACAGGAAAAAAAAATACATATATACAGTATAGACTTCAGTAGAAAAAAAATTACATTACATATCTTTCTAATTAAAATTTTGCCTGAAGTACGATAGTCGTACCGATTCCTGAAATGTGGCGAGTAAAAATTTCATCGCGGTAACCTCAGACTTTAAGGTAACCGTACGCGCTCGTTTCAAGACGTGTATGAGGCTGTTTGTTTATGAACGTATTTTCCTCGCACTGAAATGTCGTCTTTACCGCTTCGTAATAAATGATTAATGAATTGATAATTGTTTTAACCGCTGTATTTGTACATTCAAAGATACTTTCACATTGTAATTTTTTTTCAGAATAAAAAAAGTTTTTCCAGTGGGAGTGCTGGGTGATTTCTGCTAATTTAAAGTGCAATATGATCAAAGAAATTTTTGAAAAGTAATTGGTATATTTTTCCTTTTATATTACCAATTTTTTAAATTTATTATTTTGGAGTGGGTGGGTGGGGGTGGGGTGTTTAAATTTATATAAGGTTTTTAACTCAAGTTCAATTTTTCTAAAAAAATATGATTTGAATTTTGCATTTTTACAAAACTTTGCAAACAATTTTATATATTCTGATTACGGCACGTCTTTCTCGTTTGTCATTAATTTTTACCATGTTTTTATTAACTCGCTTTCTTGTTTGTTTGATTGTGTGTTTGTCCAGTACAAATCTTGTAATCGATTTTTAACTAACTTCCCGACTAGCTAGACATTTGAAACTTTTAGAATAGCTCAGAACACGATGGCAATACATTCTTTTAATACTTTAAGCCATCTTTAAGCAGATTTGAATTCATTTTCAGTTAATTTTGTTTTGTAGAATGGTGCAGTCAGCTATCGGCCGAGACGGGAACGAAAAGTTAAAATCAAGTTAAGATTGATTACGCATTTGATACCTCTTTATTATGCATTTGATCATTTTCTTTCAAGGTGATGGGATAATTCATGAATAAAATTTAAAAAGTATTAATACATAGAATTGTCAAGTTTATATGATTTAACAGAAAATTTAAAAACGTGGTATATAAAAAGTTCTTTTCATCTTGTAATTATTAAAACTTTCTCTATTTTGGAATGGATATTCAATGGTTACGCATGCTTCTAAATTAAAACTTATTCTTATTAATGCTCCTATATGCATTCGGTGGATAAAATGTCTTTATTTTGTATTGTAGTCACAGTGGATGTTGGGCCAAAGAGCCCTTAACAAACAAAGTCTATGACTAGAGAATAATGCTAGCGATTTATGACATTCTTTAAGATTGTGTGATTACAGCTTGCAATCATTTTTCCAATTCTGATTTGTATACATCCACTAAGCGAGCTATGTAAGCACAAAGGGGGACTATACATAATAAATGTACTAGAAATAAATGATCTATTTCTATAAAAGGTGCAATATAAAAATGATCTATTCCTATAAAAATGTACACTGGCACCGAAAATGTGAATTGACTTATATTGTCTTTTAAATACTCATCAAACTTGTTGTTGATAATAATAAAATAGTTTTGCTATAAATCTAAAAAAAGCTAAGAATTAAAATTAAAATTTAAGAATAATTCGAATTACAATTATTATCTTGAATTATATTTACAATGGATAATAAAATAAATAAAACGATTGTGTGATTCAGAGATTATTGGAAAACCATTTTGTTCTTACAGGATAGGGTAATTTCATAACATTTTTCATTTTGTGTATCAAATCAAATGATTTTAAGACATCCTCATACTCTGGAAATATTAGGTCAGAACTCTACAATACAGTTCAGTGCTACAAGAAATCAGATGAAGATTAAGCTAACCTATTATACACTTCTTAGTTAGAGAAAATTAGACCATTCTCCTCATATACAGTGAGATAAAAAAAAAAAGCAATTGTCAATTTAAATCATTTTTCATGATAGAGTATGGAATATTTTATTCTTCAGTCAAAAATGTAGGTACTGAGAGAATCTGCAAAAGTTTAATACCATATTTAACAAAACAGTGATTAATGAAACATATATGCATAGTATACAAAATAGTGATACTCATACAAATTAAATTTTTCTATGGATAGGTAAATTAAAAACCATATTCTACAATCATATAAAATTCCCTATATGATGAAATTTAAACTGTTTAGGTCATATACAAACATGTTTATGGGTTTTTTTATAAATCACTTATCACAAACTATTTTTCCTGTCCTGGGATAAGAAAAAATAATTTTTCTTTATTTTGTACACTTAAGTTCAGGTGAGGATACTGGAAAAACATTTATTATCTTTATTATGAGGAAATGTGACAAAATGATAAAGATATTGCCTAACAAATAAGTTATTGTTACTTTCAATTTAAATTGTATGGCAAAATTCTTTTATAAAAATTCTCCCTGGAGTATAAAATATTTACAGACTGATACAGGGTAGTTAACAATAATAGATTGCTGAGCTTCTATTATTGTTAACTACCCTGCAACATTCCAGAATGCAAAAAAATCCTAAAAACATCTGAGGCATAGGGTTTGCATTAAGAGCATTTGAAACTTTTAGAAAATAACTAGACATTCCTTGAGGTAGAGAGTTACAATCAATAACATTTGTGATTGAATTAGAGACTACAAAAGGCTGATTATTATCTGCCTCACTGGAAGAAAAATTATGAGAAGTTCTGGAGAAGCCGACTTTAATAACAGGTGCCAAAAGAGGAGGTGGTTCTTTGACATCTATAGCTATGTCGGCACATACATCAATATACTCGTTCAAACATTTTATAAAATATTTTAAAGCAATTTTATTCAAATTTCATTAACTTTATTTTTAAACTTCATGTTTTCTATAAAATATTTTGATAAAATTCAAAGCCATTTTCAGGTTTTACAACAAAATAATCACTTAAAATTAGATCAGGAGATATAAAAGGGGTAAAATGAGGTGCAAGAAAATGCCACATGACACCACAAATATTTCACCATAAATTTGCATTAAGTTGTGAACACAACTGCATATATACGTATGAATATAATAATAGAATCAAAATATAAGATTACCACCCCCCCAAAAAAAATCCAATTATATCAAGTTAATTGACCGGTCTCTTCAAAAAGAGGACTAACGAAGGTGGTTACCTCAAGGGGAAACTTTCTGAATAGGATATAAGTCTAGCTAAAAAACATCCCAAGGCCCCGAGGTTCCCACATGGAAAACAGAAAGTCAAAAGTATTAGAAATCACACCAGACCAGTACACAAAAGAACAGAATAGAACGAGCTAATGCACCCTCCCCAATAATTTGAGAAGTGACGGTTGAAGGGAAGAACCAGATATTTGTCCTTAAAAATTGCAGCACTGAAGTAGAACTACAGTGCCACATACCTAATTGATATGCAAAAAAAAATTGGGGAAAAAAATTTTAAAAAATAAGGGAAATAACCCGACTTTTAACAGACCTTAAAGTATACCTGAGTCTAAATACCAATTTTTTAATAATTTTAGATTACCAAACATTTTAGAGAAATTATTCTTATTGGCAGCCTTTTAACCAACTGTTATTATTAACTCAGTTTTTAGCTCTTTAATTTTAGTATGTAGACCATTGTTTAGAAAATAGCCTTGCATGCTTTAATATTATGCTCTTGGTAATCCTTTTTAATTTCTTGTATAATATTAACCTTCCATATCTGGAAACCTTCATTAGGCCAATTGCATTTTTTGGCTAACTTTACAATGCAATAATCTAAATCTTTATTAATGGAACTTATATTTTGCTTTAAGTCAACTTTATTTTTTACCCTAAATTTTGAGCCCTTTCTTAGATCTTTTAATCTAAGAGATCCTTACCAATATTTAGATCCCCAGTTACAATATATCCCAAAGCCAGATCGACAAATTCACTATACTCCTCAAGTTGACAAATGCAATAAGTATTAAAAATATTACCCAGTTACGACTGTAAAAATTGTAGTTACAAATTAGATTCTTTAACATTTTTTGATACATAAAAGCAACAACAATCCCCCACAATCTTTAATACAGTTGGCTCTCTGTTTAACGACGATCTCTATTTAAAGACGATATTTCACAGTCCTGGCCCCTCCGACGTTATGGGAAATGTTATTTTTTCACAAATTTTGTTTACGGACGATCTCTACTTAAGGATGATTCTTCACGGTCCCTTGAAAATTGTTAAACAGAGGGCCAACTGTAGATAGAAATTTTAAATTATTGGGTTTACTATTTTCCATTGCAATTTAAACTATAAAATTTAAAAATAAAAGTCAGGTTTTTCCCTTTTTTCTTTCAACACCTATTTCTTTGGATATCAATTAGGAAAGTAGCACTGTAGTTCTGCTGTGGCACTGTAATTTTTAAGGATAAATAGCTGGTTCTTCCCTTCAACCATCACTTCTCAAATTATCAAAGTACAGTGAGTTTGGTCGTTCTGTTCTGTTCTTTTGTGTACTGCTGTGGTGTAATTTCTAATATTTTTGATTTTCTGTTTTCAATGTGGGGATCTTGGAGCCTTTGGATGTACTTGGCTAGACCTATAGCTTATTCATAAAGTTCCTCCTTGAGGTAACCAACACGGTTAGCCCTCCAAATGTAGAGAACAGTTGATTACCTTGGTTTAATTGGATTTTTTTGGTCTTTGTGTGTTATATTTTGATTTTATTACTGCTACAGAATCTTGTATTTATGCTGCATGGAATACTAATTGCAAATTTCTGTTGACTTTTTGACTGTCAGTACCTTCTTTCTGCAATTTAATCTTTTACCCTTTCTTTAAATTTTTTTACAACAATGCTCAGGACATGTTACATTTCCAAGGAGGAACTAGACATTATTCGGAATTATCTAATTTCCCAAGATATGATCAATGCCCTTTTTTTTTTTTCCCTCGGTTTTTAACATCTTGGAAGCCTCCTGTCAGTGGCAACTCTACATAGAGGTGAAATACGCAGCACCTACGGCCTTGCGTGGGTGAAATGAAGGAAAGTACATATTTACATGCATATTTTTGTTATAAGTTTAAATAACATCTGAGAGAGAAAAATAAAGCTTTTAAACGTTAATGGATTAAATTTTATTATACAAATTCATCGTTTTAGTAGTTACATGGTATGATATATTGGTAAAAATTAACTTTATAAGTAAGGTATGGGAAGGAGAAGACATGGAGCTGCTCCCAGCTATAAAACAAGTTGAACAGTTTATCACTTGGATAGCAGAGGACAGAAATTCTGGAATGGTGCCAGATATCATCACAGCAAATGAAATTGCTGAAGAACTTTATGTTATAAAAGAATTTAAGGAAATTCAGAGGATGAAGAAATAAAAAAAATAAAAATTCTGTATGAAATACCAGATGACAGGAGAGAAAATCCAGAAGACATATATGTCACTCTGTTTTGAATATATTTAAAACAGAGTATTTTTAGATGATTATTCACATAATTTCTCAGGTCTGTACTTCCAAGATTTTCAGGGGCGAAGAAATATGAACAAAATTTTGAGTTTATTCATGAACGATAATAATCAATTAAAGGAAAAACCTGATGAAGAAATTCTCCATAGTTGCCAGCAACTTCAGGAAGGTCTCATTGAGAACAGTATTGACCATGTTTATCCAAACATCTATGTCGTTATGAAAATTATTTTGACTATTCCAGTATCTGCAGCTAGTGCTGAATAATCGTTCTGAAATTTGAAGTTAATTAAGACCAATCTCAGATCCACCATGTATCAAGAAAGGTTATCTTCACTTGCAATATTGCCAATTGAATGATACATTGCTTCAAAATTGGACTTTTCGCAATTATTGATGATTATAGGGATGCTAAAAGAAGAAAAGTTTTTTTGTAAATTCCAGGCAAATTCCTTAGTTTTCTATACTGTTAAGATATAAATGTATTGTATATTTTATTTGATAAAAATAAATTTATACTAGAATAATTATTGTATAATCATTATCTATTGTATGTATTATTCCAGAATATATTTCTCTTAGTCACTGGTTTATTTTTTTTAGTGTCCTATATTATCAATGACATTGCCCAAAATTAAAGACCACTGATCTATCATGTTCACTTTTAATTGCAGTAGACACATTTTAAGATTTCAGTTCAGTAAAAACATTTTAAGATTCAGTCAAAAGTTTTCTTTCTTTATGAGAAGTAAATTCCTGATTGGGTTCCATTAAACAATATAGAATTTTTATGTTCCAAATATTATAATTATAATTACTGTACAAACCTAGACAGGCTAGAGAAGTTTATTCCACAATATTCCACAGAACAAACATTGAAAATATGCATTGGTTCTAGAAACTGCTTTGACAGATGTAGAGATGATTCAGAATAATGACCAAATGATGTCTCTAAAAGATGTAGACATAGATAGCTATACGCTGGTCGAAGAAATGGAAGTATTAAAACCTATTGTTTCGGGAACCCCATAAAAATTCTTCAAATAACAGCCACTGGCTTTTCAAATACATGTATATATCCTTTAGGATATTTTGAACCATTCATATAACTATAGAATTGCGGGAAAAAAAGCTTTTCTAGATAAAAATCAATTAAAACATACCTGAGGTCAACAATATGGAAGGAGAGACTCAACAGCTTTGTAATACTCTCTATAGAACATGTAGAAACTAGGAAATAAAAATTACGTCAATTTATAAATGATCTTGCTAATAAGAAATCTAGCAAAATTTGATTGTAAATAACTTTGATCTGTGAATAAAATATATGTAGTCTAGCTACTTCATAGTTTTCTTTTCTTATAAATGCACATAAAAAAGGAAATATTACTACCTTCCTATTTTTGCGTTTCATACTTCAAATGAAATATTTATCCTTTATCGTACATTAGAATTTTGGAGTTCCCACACCAAAATTTCTGCAATTGGGCCCCGCAATGACTATGGTTGGCCCTGATCAAAAGCATGAAAAGAACTCAAACGTTGAATCTTCCTGTGCAAAATAATTTACTGTTATACTCTGTTATTAAGTTAATGTAGACATTTCCAAAGTTTTAAATATTAAAATGTAGAAGTCACATTAAATCTTCAAAAAAAAATTTTTTAAACAGATTCCTATAAATGTTTCAAACAAAGTTATATGTAACTAACTGTCAAGAAAACAGATAGTTAGTAAGAATCTTCAACATCAAATGCAAAGCTATCAAAATGACTGCAAAGGAAAGAAAAATCTTGTGGTAAATAATCGACTTCTATTCAGAGTTTTTTCAAACAGTTTTATAAAAGAACTTATACAGAATGTTTATGTAAATTTCTCTCATGCGAAATGAAAACTTACTAGCCTATATTTTCATCTTAGAGGCAAAGTTATCTTTTAAATAAATGGTTCAATATAATCCTCTAATGCCTTTTTGGAATTTTTTCCATCTAGAAACATAATTAATTTCATGCATATGTCATCACAGCATAGTTATAAAACATTTCTGGAGCAGTGAGAAAAGTAAAGAGCACCAGAATTTTTAAAACTATATATGACACTTTTAGTACAGTTACTTTCTATTAATGAAATATTATTTATCCATAGGAGGGGATAGGATACATAAATCCTAATATAAGAAACATCAATTTGGCTAACACTGATCTTAAGAACTGAAACTATGTTGTGAAAGTTTCAGTAAGGTACTGCTACTGTGCTTAAATGATTGAAGACAATGTTTGGTGGTTCTGCTTGACTGAAATCATCTCGTACCCTCTCTACCTTAAATATATTAGGATTAGATTATGATTCAAACTAGATAGAATAAGATTTTCATATGGGACAATAGGTACTATTTCAAATGAGCTTGATGCTTGTATCCTTGATTGGGTTTTTAACCCTTATGTTCACCATTTATTTTATGTGTTATTAAAATTGTTTGTGATGTTTAGCTGTGCATTTTATTAATTGATTATTCTTTGAATTTACCACTGAACCACTTTCAATTTTGTCACATATATATTAAAAAATTATCCTAGACATAAACTGAAAGAACACAGTCATAAATTTTGGCAGTACAACATATTCTATTGAGTATAAAGAATATGCACGCAAGAGAGCACACAATTAAAATTTAACTCAATTGACCCAAGTAAAATTTTTACAATAAAAATTTTTGAAAAACCATATCAAGTCTGTCATAAATATCAGTTTAAACAAATTTTGTAAATCTTGAAATGTTTCTTATAAAGAAATCTTTAGAATGCATGATGCAGAGAAAAAACATTTTTATATAAAATATATCAATAATTGCATACAGTTTTAAAGAGTTAAATAATATATTTCTGCTTTAATAAGAACTTGAATTTTAAATATCAAGTATTACTTTTAAATCATCCTCTTTGAAATACATTCATTTAAAACTTTAAACAAGAATATTATAATGAATGATGTACGAAAATTTATGAATATTTAGGACTATTACATTTCATGATGATGTTGTTATCTTCGTTACAATGAAAGATGAGCATGAATGTTATTAACTCTTGTCATCAAAAATATTAACACTGAATGAATACAGGAACAAATAACATAACGTAAAAATTGTTTTCGAATGCCATCATAAATAAAAAAATTTCTGATAGAGGAATAATACAAGAAAGCAATGCCTTAACTGAAGATTACTGCACATGGTGCCAAGCTGTAAAAACTCACCAAATTTAATACCAATTCATAATTAATATGGAAAAATTAATTATTAAATAGTCCTATCTTTTAAGTTTCCCATGAAATTAACCGTGCATATCAATTTCATTATACATTTTTAAAATATCAAGCACATAAATGATGGTTTGTTATCCTCGATATGATTGGATGTTTTAACAATATTAATATTTTTAAATATGAAATTAAATTTTAAAAAACACAAAACACATGAATGTTGGGGAAAATACTGAATTTTTTATAGCCTCGAATTCGGCAATTATATAAGTGGTTCCTTTATATATGTTCTGCTACAATTGAGATGTAATCTATATAAGAAATGTTTTTATTATTCAGTTTAATGGCTAAATACTCTGCAATCCTGATCCAGCTAAGCTTCACGATTACACCAACAAATGTCAGTGATAATATCTCAGAAATGTCACTTGGTTTTTTTTTCACTTTTAACAATTCTAATCTGAATGTTGTTCATTTAGATATTTTTAGCCAATGACATTAGAAATTACCTTCAGATAACAAATTAAAAGTTCAGTGAATGAAAAATCTTTTTAATTCTTTTCATAACAATTTTATTTTCTTTCCTTTCAAGGAATACAATCAGGAAGATTACCCCTGTTATTCATATCTCGGTTATTACTTTTATAAATTGATTTTTTACTTTGAAAATATTTTTAATTTTAATTTCTGTTTTGAAAATTCACCTGTAAATACTATTGTCATAATTCCTTTTTTCATTCTTCTATATGAGCTGAAATTATCTTGCTACAAACTTTTAAATTTTATATACTTTGTTTATTTTTTTACAATGTTGGTATTTTTATGTGTCTATCAAGAATTTACATGTTTATTTTATAGCTTTTAAGATTTTTTATGAAAATAAAATTGTTATATTTTGAATACATTGTTTCTACACTATCCTATGACAAATTTAAAAAAAAAAAATTTGATCTACTTTTAGAAACCGATTGATACATTTTGGACACTTTGGAAATATTTAGGCTGTTTTTATTATTTAATCCAAACAAATGCTGTATTCAATATTTTTTCATCCAAATAATCTTATGTTGTTTATTTGCTACTAATTGTTGAGTTTTCATACAAAATGTCGATTGTCAGGCTAAAAGTTTTAAAACAGTAGGAAATAGTATTTTCCTGAGTGAGAACTACACTTGGAGGAATGTGACAACTTCTCGCTGAAGAATACGGGATATGGATCTGTTTCTCGTATATTTTATCTTTCACCGCAATTATTAACAGTTTAAAAACATTTGTATAACTCATATTCAGGAAAATTGCTTAACACGTTACGTCTGACTTGAATGATGATATACCTACTGTCCGACCACAGTACGAAGAACCACGGTTGGCATAGTGCCAGACGATTCTATTCACTCTGTAGGTAAGGCTGCTGAGGAAAGAGGGGGAAAAGTCTCGTATTCTCTCGACATTCTTTAGAATCGGTTACTAACTGCGCTTGCTTGCTTTTTCCTCGTCTGTTATTTTGATTATTATATTAAAATTAATGGATCCTTTACCCGACACGACTGCTCGGAATAAGCCGTTCCGTAGTGATTGTAATACACAATGTAATTAAATTGTGTGATAAAGAAGCACTAGAAGGAAATGTTATTGTTCCACTTTCGCAATCCCTAAAGAGAGCTAGTGAAATGACCGGGATATCGATGTCCAGTGTAAAAAGAATACGCAGAGAAGCAAAGGGTGAAGAAACTCCAAAATTTGAATCTCCGAGGAAACGTCAGAAAAAAAGAACCACCGAAAACGTAGCTTTAGATAATTTTGATTGTGATGTAATCCGAAAATATCCACTCCTATAAAACTCCTGTTTTTTAAATAGATTTGCTTCTTTCTTTTTATTATTTTGAAATTATTATTCACATATTCAAACAAAAATAAAGTTTTAAAAAATAACTTTAAAATTGCGGACAAAAAGCAGTCTGAAATACATTCCGTATTTCATAAACAAACACATCCGAAAATATGACGTTTTCCCCTATTTTCTAAGTAGACTAGCTTTTCTCGCGCATGCGTAACAGCTTCCAGGGACCTAGCTTCCGTGGTCGGACTGTATACAGCTAGACTGTATAAGACGATCAGATAGATTTTTCGCCAATTTAGCAAAATTTTTTGGTTGCCAAGCAGAGGTGATTATGGTGCCAATGTTGTTTCTCTGTAAATTTATGATGTATTTATCATGTGATTATTTCATGATGGATGTATCACGTGATTTTGACAGGTGATTTATTTTGACCAATTAGAAGATTCTTCTTATGTTGAACAATTTTGAATGCAGTGTGTGAGGTCAAATGGTGGATTATAAAGGAAAGTTTAAATTTTGTGCATTATTTGATGTTATTGGTGTGTGTTTTTGTGCTATGTTCATTTATTGAGTGCAAGGGCTTCTAATAATATTAAATTTAAGTTCTTGGTTGATCTTGAATGATATGGGGAGATGAAGGTGGTTCATAGAGTGGTGTCGCGATGTAGGCTTAATGGTTTCTTATTGTATTTGTTGTTAGATTTCATAACATGTTTGTTGTGTTTATGCGTTTTAGTTTTTGATAACTGGGCAGTTGCCGCTAAATGAGCTGCTTGAAGTTAAATGATGTTTTGTGTATTTTACAGTGTAGTTTGTGGCAAAATGAGTAACATGATTGAATTGAGGTTGTTGTTTAAGCTGGATTTTATTGAAAACAGGAGTGTAATAGGTTTTGTATGGAGAATTGCCGTTTATGCCTACGAATTCGCACAGCCAGCGCAAGCTTTGTTTTACTGACCGCTACAGCCAGCGGAAGCTTTGTGGTACTGTACTACAGCCAGCGGCTTTTCTGTGATGTTTTTGGACGGATGCGTAACAGGCGTAGCGAAGTGGAGCAAGGTTATCAGAGCGAAGCGAAGATCATGTGTGCGCTTAGAAGTTTCGTAAAACCAGCGGGAAGTTTGTTTTCCAACTTATTTGTTCTTTCTTGGTCACCATTGATGTTTTTGTTTACATTTCGCAGTTGGGCACAACTGTTCCTAGGTATGTTAACATATTTGTTTTTGATATGCAACAAACCTTAAAACGCTCCACGCCGTTGGCGAGTTTTTCTTTACAGCAAGTACTAAAACGCGCCAAGCAGTAGGTGAAAAAGTAATCGCGCCAAATTTTGCCAAATCTGACCGTCTTATCCAGTTTTACCAATTATACATTCTGGATAAAAATTGTAAATAAAATTATCAGAGAAATCTGAGTGGCAACTTTTAGGAATCTTTTGAAATCGCTGAGTGTGTATATTTTAATAACACACCAACATCGACCAAAAGGTAATAATCTACAAAATAGCTGAAAATAACATACCATAGCTGAATGAAGTATTAACGATCCAAAAGGTATACGTATTGTATTAACATTTAGCTTCACTCACAAAGAAATAGCGTAAAATGTAGAAATCATATATATAATTTTCAACTTCGTAACAAAACAGTTCTGTCATACATTACAGAATAAACAACCTGTAAATTAAACTTACTTGAATGCTGTTTTTGTTTTTTTAGCCTCTAGATTAATGTTATTTCAGTACATGATCTATTCTAAAACCTGCAAAATTTTGTCGCTAACGGTTTTTCTCTTTTAATTATTTTGATTACAGATAATTGAAAGCTACAGATCCCATGAAGCTACAGATCTATATCTTCATGGAAAGCACACAGCAACATAAACAACAAGCGTAAGCAATACCGTTGCCACTAATGAGTATAAATATACTACTGTAGAAGCGATTACTTATAAGGCGAAAATTTCCAACGTCACTGGCTACGTCGGTTTTCGTCTGCTATAGATCATGTGATTATCGAGGGGCAGAAAACGGAAGCCGTTCGTATGCGTTTTCATGTTTTTTTTTGATGATACCTTCATTTTGAGTTAAATAATTAAAGTTTATTTATAAGATTTCTCATATCAGTTGTATGTAACAGGCATTTTAACACTTTTCTTCAATATTTCGCAAGGTTTAAGAGAATATAAGGTAAACACACCAGTAATGGGCCGGTTAAGAGAAAAATTGAAGTAAATCTGAATTTTCACAGCTATAGATAAAGCAAACTGGTCCAAATTTTAACTTGCCATTTTAATAACTGTCTTACATCTGTAGTAGCAATTGGAGCGCACTGGCTGCATTCATAAAAAAATATATATACATAAATAATAACCAACCTGATGCACCTATAATAGGCCATTATTTTATCCGATGCACCCTTAATGGGCCACCCAATAATGGGCCATTAATATCGCCCATCACAACATTAATGGGCCATCTATTTAATCTGTTATGGAACACAATTCAATTCTACAATATCATAAAATTGGAAAGAAAAGGAACTAAAAACATGATGTATATTTTTAAACCGGTTTATTCATTTTACAACTACAGTACAACTACACTAAATACACTGCTGGCCACCCAAATTGCAACATCAAGAAAGACAAGAGATATCACAACAAAATTTATTTTGTAGATAACATGTTGACCAAGTATCAAATGATTAAATTTATAGACTTCTGTGAAGTGTGGTTCCTTCCAAAATCAGTAGCCAGAGTAGCCGCCATTGTTGGAGATCACCGCTGCCACACGCCTCGGCATTGATTCAAAGAGACTTTGGATGAGTTCTTGGGGTACAGCAGACCAAGCAGCTTCCACACGTTGCCAAAGTTGATCTGCTGTGGCAGCTGGGGATGGAATCTGGGTCAATCGTAGAGCAACCATGGACCACATGTTTTCTATCGGTGAAAGATCTGGAGAGCGAGGCGGCCAGGGAAGCAATTCAATCTGGCGATTGACGAAGAACCGTTAGACAATGCGTGCCACGTGTGGTCGCGCATTATCCTGTTGAAATATGGCTGTGGGCAAGCCCTGGAGGTAAGGAAGGACAACTGGCGCCAACACCTCGGAGATGTAGCGCTGGCTGTTTAAAGTACCGGCAATGCGTACTAGAGGTGTGCGAGAGTGATATCCAATACCGCCCCATACCATAATACACGGTGCAGGACCAGTGTGGCGGTGCATAACGCAGCTGTTCAGCATCCTCTCTTCACGGTGTCTCCAGACTCGAATGCGACCATCGTGGTGTTGCGGACAGAAGCGTGACTCGTCAGTGAAGACAATTTCATTCCATTCTGCCGTCCACATCCTTCTGTCATCGCACCATTGGCGGCGGAGACGTCTGTGGTTCTGCGTCAAGGGTAGACAAAGCAATGGACGTCTTGCGGACAGACCACTCTGCTGTAAACGGCGTCGAATGGTACGCGCAGACACTGGATGATGCGTTACAGACTGCATGTGCTGTGCTATGATTCGTGATGTGACTGAGCGATCCGTCACTGCCATGCGCACAATTTGCCTGTCATCACGTGAAGTGCTGCGCTGAGGTGGATGCGATAGAACACGCCGGTCCGTCGTACCCTCCTGCATCCAACGATCACATATCCGCATTACAGTTGTTTGGTTTCGTCCAACACGACTACCGATTTCCCTGAAAGATAATCCACAATCTCGGTAGGCCACTATCCTTCCTCTGTCGAACTCGGATACTTGATCAAAAGATGATCGCTGTTTTCGACGAGGCATAATTGATCGTTTTTTTGAAAAAACCACAAGAAAAACACAATTGCCGAACTTGAAATCGTCGAAATCTCCAAGCCTTAAATAGCGCTTTGAAGTGGCGCCACAGGCGCGCGTGATGTGCGTCTGCGCTGAAATTCTAATCATTTGCATATCTCACCTCCGCTAATGCATGTTGTAAATTTCATGTTATTTGCATGTTTCCTTCAGGGTGTTGCATTTACAGTGGCCAGCAGTGTATATAAAAACTGAAATATAACTGAAATATAAATTTATTAACTTAAACATCTAAAATTAAATTTACTTAAAAATTGTGGTTATTGTTGCCGGTGATGTACCGCTTTACTTGTCACAGCTGGTATGTTGCTGCAAATATTGACATTTCCGAAAAAATAATTTGTACAAGTACACGGGCTGGCCCAATACAGGGACAGTGTTACAATTCGTTATCCCATGATGGGCCACGCTATTTTGACAGCGGAATCTAAGTTTTTTTGTCAGTGAATCACTGTTCAATTTGAATTATACATACTATCGTAATGAATAATAGTTTTAGTCAATAAACAGGCATTATAGTACTTAAATAAAAAATTTTGAAAAATTCTCTTACCTTAACAGATTTCTTAAGCAGACGGTAAAACAAGCACAAATTTCCTTCTCTCTAGCAGAATACACCTTACAGTTCGCACAAAGTAAAGGAATGAATTAAATTCCAATGCTAAGGGATCCTCGCAGGTAGTAGCCGATGACCCTCACCCCTTCCACTGTCTAAGGTAACAATAGACCCTTAATTTCTCGACATTTCTAAAGGGCGGCCCATTATAGGTGCATTTACCTTAATCATTCTTTCGTTGAGAATTTTATCATTCGAAGTTAGTACATCTTTTTTTGACAGAGCGTGTATTTCCGCATGAATTTTGGAGTTTTATAAACGATGATTAAGGTTCATTTCTTAGGCTACTTCTGTTCATGAATATTGCACAGTTATTGTTCTTATTTTACGTTTAGTTTTACGTTTGTTTATTCTTGTTTTACGTTTTTGTAATAATTATTTTAGGTATTTTGGACAGTAGTATTGTTTACTAAAATGTAAAATCTTTAACTTCTTGTGACATATGTATTCAATAATTTTGAACTTCTTATATACTGTAATAAATGTTTTGTAGTTCACTCACTGTTTTTCAAGCTTGATTCATTCTTAGCTACTTCAGCACTGAAACCTAACTAATTTGCAATATTAATTTTGTACCACTTTGTGTATTCTTAAAATAATTTCACGCTTTAAATTATTTCTTAAACTCTATAAAATACCGTTAAAAAGTACACTCTTTAAAAATTAAAATAAGTTTGACACAGTAAAAAAGATAAAATAATTTCATAATATTAACTTGAAAATTTGGATTGTATTTAGTATTAAAGTAAAGTAATTTTGCTCACTTGATAAAGATTATACACAAAATTTTTCTGAATCATTTTGTTGAAATGCAATCTTACTGTAAACATCAATAAGATATTTTCATGTACTACATTATTAAGATATGTTTAAATTATTAACCATCTAAAAATACTTAATTTAAATCATCATAAAAACTAATGGAAAATTATATTAAACAGTTATTTCAAAGAACTCTGAGGGAAAATGAAGTCTAGATTTTACTGAAAATTCTTGTTATATTAACACAGCCGAATATAATGTTGATATATTAAGCTGCATAAATGCCCTTAATTGAAAAACAGTACATACATTAAATAACTACCCTTACTCATTTCGCCTGTCGTACAATAGATTTGACATTAAAAGTATATTTTGTCACACTCTTTAAATTACTAGTAAAAGTATATACTTTATTGAATAATATAAGTTTGTTGTACAAAAAAAAAAACCCATTATATTTGTATAGTATCAACTTTAAAATTTGGATTGCATTTAGTTGTAAAATGAAGTAATATAATTCACAGAACGAAGATTATATGTATAAGTTTTTCTTAATCGTTTTACTTAGATGTAATGTTTATGACACAACGATTATGAAAATACGTACATTTCAGATGAATGCTAAAGTTCTTTATCCATGAATAATACTTTGTTTAAACCTTTACTGAAAATTCACGTAGTTACTTTTGTTGATATATTAAGTTGTGTAAATGTATACAATTTTTTCTTTTCTGATTTTTAATATGTTGTAACATATTCCCGTGCTTGGTGTCAAAGCCGACACGCTATGTAACGACACACAGGTTATGTATATTGATCAAACAGCTCACTTATTACAACTTTGTTACACTTAATAACAATTTATTTGAAGTATTCTGGATTAAAATATTTCACGATTAGGTCATGTTCTGAACATCTATTATACACAAGTGATGTACATTGAAGTCTGTGAACGCAGGTTGAGGATAGTTCACTCTGCTGGCTGGATGCACTGTCGCTGCAGATCGTCGATCAGGCCCTCTGGGAATTAGGCTCTAATCGCAGAAGTATCACTGTTGTAGGAAACGGATTCCGCTCGTCGGAACCTGCTGTATTGAGGCAAACTCGAACTCCAAGCGTAATCGATCTATCTATTACAGAGTAGTGGACGGCTCGTCCCACACACTCTCACTAAAGAAGCTAGCTGCTTCGTAACTATATAAAGATCAAGCTTTGATCTTTAAACGACCCTTCTCAGCGAGAAAGAGGTCTTCACACTTCAGAGGTCTCAACCTCAGAAACAGAATCGGGATCTACCTAGGATCTGGATCAGATCCAACATCAAAATCAGTCTCTGACTCTCCGACTCCGTAAAAATCTCCTGCATAGGCTTTTAAAACCTTTTTCCCTGGCGGGATCTCTAACATCCCCGCTCCTTGAATCTGGGCTCTGATAGGCCCTTCCTTTTGGCCCGTGTGCAAAACGATACCTGTTTTCATATCGTAATCGCACAGGTGGATCATTACTGCTTCTCATCAAGAGACGGATCCATCTTTTGTGCCATAATGTCTAGCCGCTCAGACAGCGTGGCGACTTGCTATTGTAAGTCTCTCCTCACCTGCGAGTCGAACGGTTGAGTCTTTTGTACGCCACCCTTCGCTCGAGGGAAAATATTGCATCCTCGAAGTTCGCCGGTGGGCTTACTCTGTTTCAAGCCGCGGTTAATAAATTTTCTTGGTCTTAAGGAGGGAAAATGTCACAATGTTATACCTTTATCGTGTATTCCGCATCATTTACTTCACCTTTACAACTAAAATTTGCCATTGATTCAACTATCAAAACATTTCTTTATTTTCTAAATATTTGTTTTGTAGTTGATTTGTCATTTACTCAGATTATTTTGTTGTTTAAAGCTTTATATGAGATGAAATATGTGCTATTGATTTCGCAAATTGTTTCCAAAAGGGGAGTAATATAGGATTTCTTAAGTTTCCATTTAAAAATCTAAATGCTAAGGTGAGAATTATGAATTAATGCTATGAGAAGAGATAGTTGGAAGCCTTCAAAAACATCAGTCATTTGTAAACATCTTTTGTAAACAATTGTTACTCTTTTAAATAGTATTTTAATTATATATGGCACAAATCTACCACCAGAGTCATCATCGGTGTAAAAGAATAATCTCTGTGTCTATGTATTTCTTTCTGTATATTGTCTTCGCTCACTTTATATGTACTCTGGGATCATATACTTAAGTCCCAGGGACATAAAAAATAACACGTTTCTTTTCAGGTATCTAAGAAATTTTGGATATTATAAAGAAAAATCCAAAAATAAGTATGCTTTAATGAACAATTCCTTTTATTATATGCTTTTAATAACTACATAAGACACATTCTTATTGTCAACAGAATTAGTACATTAATCTAACATTTATAATTTATCCTTGTTTGTAATTCAGCTGTTTGATAAGTTGTCAAAGCATAGACAATACTTTTACCGATAAAGAATGTAATTAAATAAAATCAAAATTCAAATTCATATACCTTTGACCAAATCAGATAAATATAGAAAATTAATATTTCTTTAAACTGAAAAGTCAAATTCAGAGAAATGCACTAAATGCAAATCTCTGAAAGTTACCATTCAGTTGTAAATCATAAATCTTAAATCTAGATACAAATAATTGCAGTACATTTTTCAGTATTTAAATGCAACTAAATATCACACATCAATTCTGACTTATGATAGGAAGATGATCTTAGATATGCAGTGCTATGCTTTAAGAGAAATTATGAATAATTTAGTGATTATAATTTATTTTATATGATGAAAAATTTATAATAAAATCTGATTATACTTATATTCAGATTTTTTTTTTTATTTCTACACCATGTGAGGATTCCAGCACAAGACATGTTATCCCCTTTAATACATGTAGAGAAGGATATCCACTTTCAGCCTATTTTCCTCCGAAAAACTAAATGAAGGCTTACTAAGTAAGCACCATTTTTACAAAAATAAATGGCAATGAAATATTGAAACATAAATCAGATTTCCCAGTTTAAAACATTTTAACAATAAACAAGGTACCAATAATAATGTATACAAACAACTGCAATAAATTATACAGTATATAATAATTTAATGAACTGCATTAAATTTACAAATTACATCTCCTTCAGAACGATATGAATGTTTTTCCAAAACGTATAATCTTTTTGTACAAGCTTTGCTATAAAATCTTTTGTAATCAAAACAATTTGGTCACAGCACTGAACACATGTCATAGCGATTTGTCATTGAATCTAAAACATAATATCCTAATTATGTTTATAACCGTTTTAAAAAAAGAATGAAAGTTACCAAATTCATATTTTTTAATTATTAAAATTCAACAATAAATTTTAGATGTTAGCATCTTAACCTGTTAAACATTTAGAAGCATTTCATAGAACTACCTGATTAAAAAAATCACGTGATTTCTTAAATGAGCCAGTGGTATCCAGACAAAAACTTTACTGTTCAATTACTGCTGTTAACTTCAGTTAACTCTATGTATGGGCATTCTCCCTGTGGTTACCCTACAACACCGTTTCAACAGAAACTACAAGTGCATATGAACTCACAATAAATCCACTTTGATTGAAAAGAGCATCTTATTTGTTTATCAGAAAGGTACGACATTAAAAAAGCACTAGAATAGTGATAAAATTAAAAGGTGTTTAAAACTATACACATGATCCACGTGACAAATATCATCAACAAAACAGTGATTAGAGAAAAACGATGTACGATTTTATATTTTATAAAACACCAGAATACATACTGTCAGAATTTTAATCCTTCTAATTCAGCGGTTCTTAACCTATGGGTCGCGAAGCATATTTCTTGGGTTGCGCTGAGTCGAACCAAAAAAGTTAGTAATACACCAAATAATAAGTAATACCAACACCTCCTAGAAGAGTTATTCCCTAATACAATGTTTCGGTTTTACCGCTCTTCGCGAATGGCCTTCCGGAAGTGACGTCCAATTCCTGTCCTGAGGCTTTCTCTTCTAGGAGGTGTTGGTAATACGCACGCCATTGCTTTGCGTGCGCGCAGACTCATTAAGCTCTCTGTCAAAAACTCGTTTCTGCGTATTTTGTTGTGAATAACAGTGAAACGTGAAACGTGTAATAACAGTGAAACGTGAATACAAGCATTTTAGAAACAAATTTTGTCTTATTATTAATAGTGGAGTGATCAAGCTGCAGTGCGTATTGTAAAATTGTAATCACCCTAATAATGGCAAAACGTGAATACAAGGAAGCATTTTTAGAATTAGGTTTTACTTGCATTTATGATCGAGGAGTGAACAAGCCGCAATGCGTGTTGTGCAGTGAAATATTAAGTAATGAATCGATGAAACCGAACAAACTTAAAAGACATTTTGATGCAAAACATAAAAATTTTTCCTTTGAGGGAAAAGATCGTACTTTTTTCGAAAGAAAAGAAGCCCATTTAAAAAGACAGCGTTTGGATGCACCAAGTAGTAGTGGTTTTATAAATTCTGCCAAACAAGCTACACTTGCTTCTTTTCATGTGGCTTGGCATATTGCAAGACAAAAGAAACCCCATAATATTGCTCAAAAACTTATAAAACCTGCTGCCATTGACATGGCACGTATCATGTGCGGAGATGAAAGTTCAAAGAAATTACAAAAGATACCATTATCAAATGATACAATTCGTTTACGAATTAATGATATGTCATTTGATATTAAGAATCAACTTATTTCTGCTATAAAAATTGCTGGTTTATTTAGTATTCAACTGGATGAAACGACAGATGTAAGTAAAGATGCTCAACTCATGGTTTACGTGCGGTATCCAGGTTTAACCAGGGCCTTTTTATCGCATGGGCAAATCGGGACTTTGCCCAGGGCCCCCTGATGCTAGGGGGCCCCAAAACCCCCTTGGCGTATGCACCTAGTACTTCTAATAGTATGTATTTTTATAAATGTCCGTAAGGGGGGGCCCCAAATAGCATCTGCCCAGGGGCCCCCAGCGTTCATAATCGGGCCCTGGGTTTAACAGATATACAGGAGGACATTTTATTTTGCAAACCAATGTCAACAACAACTAGAGGTGAAGATATTTTTCTTATGGTCGATTCGTTTTTTAAAGAAGAAGGATTAAATTGGAATCAGTGTTTCAGTATTTGCACCGACGGTGCAGCTGCCATGACAGCATCTCAAAAGGGATTTTCGACAAGAGCAAAACAAATGAATCCACAAATTATATTGATTCATTGTTTGTTACATAGACAAAATCTTGCTTCAAAAAAATTATCACCCGAATTATGTATCGTTTTGGATGAAATTGTTGCGGTTGTCAATTTTATCAAATCAAGAGCTCTTAACTGTAGAATTTTCCGCGAACTGTGTTTCGAATTTGGTGCAGAATACAAACATTTATTATATTATTCTGAAGTTAGATGGCTGTCCCGGGGCAAAGTTGTTCAAAGAGTATTATCATTACGGACAGAAGTCGAATTATTTTTGAGAGAAAAGAAACACCCATTAGCATCTAAATTCTCCGAGTTGAAGTGGATTACTCAAGTTGCTTATTTGTCAGATATTTTATTTGAAATAAACAATCTAAATACGTCTATGCAAGGACGTAATCATACTATTATTGAATTAACTGAAAAAATTGCATGTTTTAAAAATAAACTCAAATTATGGAGAAATAAGGTTGAAGTAAAGAAACTTGCTTCATTCCCGACTCTTAATTTACTTGTTGAAGACAATAATATTGATATCACAGATTTTGAAATACAGAAAATTATTATTAATCATTTAGAAAAACTAATAGCAGACTTTGATCGATATTTCCCTGCAGACGATGTTTTCAAATATAATTGGGTTCGAATGCCATTTAATTTTGATGTAAGTGATTTGCATGAGGAATTTGTTAATATTAATCAATTTCAAGAACAATTAATAGAAATACAAAGTGACCAAGCACTTCGATACAATTTCTACAAAAGCACTGAATCTTTATGTGCTTTCTGGTTAAAATTAAAAACCGAAAAGCCAATAATTGTTAAAGAAGCCCTAAAAGTATTATTGCCCTTTTCAACAACATATACAGTGGCTCCCAAAAGTGTTCGTACACTTACGAATTTCAATGAAATAGGGGTCTATCCATTAATTAAAATGAATATTTCAGAATGGGTATTTAATAATAAGATCTATAATCTATTCTTAACAAAACTACATGAAATATTTTGAAAACATAGTAAAACTTTATTTTTAAGAAACCAGTAATCAAAAAGTAACAAAAACTTTATCTCACAAAAGTCATCGTACACTGAAATATTTTCGGATAAATTCATAATTAAAACTATCGTCTGGCACTTTATTTTTATTTTTGAATTGTGGTGGCATTTAAAATATCGTTTGGCCTTAATTTTTTCTTGCCTACTCCGTAATATTCTATTTATTATTTAAAAATGGCTCGTAGTCGTAAAGAAACAACAAACAGCATTCGAAAATTGATTATTTTTCATCATAGTAGTGGTAAATCAGTTCGGAATATTGCTAAATTACTTAATTTATCCCATTCTACTGTGCAGTATGTGAAAAAACGCTTTTAAGAAGAAAATTGGATCGAAAGCAAGGTAAGAAAAGGCCGTCCGGCAAAGTTAACAAAACGCGATCAGAGATTTATAATTAGAAAATTTGTGAAAAATTCACGTTTGAGTGCTGTAAAAGTTTCTGCAGAATTCAATGAAACATTTTCTACTTCAATTTCACCTGAAATTTTTTGACGAGTTCTCAGAACAGCTGGATTACATGGGCGTTCTGCCCATAGAAAATTTTTTGTGAGTGAGAAAAACAGAAAGTTTAGGCTTCCCTTCGCACTATCAATGATAAATAAGCCCCAAACCTATTGGAATAATGTCTTATTTGCCGATGAACATTTTTGGTGCTGATGGGCGTATAATTGTATGGAGAAGAAAAAAATGAGGAACTTAATCCCAAGAACTTAGTAGGAACAGTTAAGCATGCCGATGGAGGTATTCTTGTGTGGGGGTGCATGTCAGCATCAGGACTAGGAAATTTGGAATTTATTGATGGCATAATGAATCATGCTGCTTTTATAAATATTTTAAGAGACAATTTAAAATTATCAGCTCAAAATTTGGGTATTGGAAACAATTTATTTTTTATCAAGATAACGATCCTAAACACACGGCTCTCAACGTTCGCATCTGGTGTCTCTATAATTGTCCACAAGTTTTGAAAACACCACTTCAACCGTCAGATTTAAACCCAATAGAACATATTTGGAGAGAACTGGAGGTTCGAGTATGAAAACACGACCTTCACACGTTCTAAAAAAAAAAAAGTAAAGCGAACAAAAAACAATTATGATGGAAGAATGGATGAACATTGATGCAAAAATTACAAAAGAACTAAAGCAATCTATTCCCAGACGTTTAAAAGCTGTTGTGGATGCTAAAGAATATCCTACTAAATATTAATTTAACGAAAAATTAGAATATTTACTAATATGTAGAGATTTTTTACAAGTGTACGATGACTTTTGTGAGATAAAGTTTTTGTTACTTTTGGATTATTGGTTTCTTAAAAATACAGTTTTACTATGTTTTCAAAATATTTCATGTAGTTTTGTTAAAAATAGATTATAGATCTTATTATTAAATACCCATTCTGAAATATTCATTTTAATCAATATATAGACCCCTATTTCATTGAAAATCGTAAGTGTACGAACACTTTTGGGAGCCACTGTATGTGTGAGGCTGGTTTTTCGGCTCTGTGTGTAATCAAAAACAATTACCGGAACAAGTTAAATCCTGAAATAGATATAAGGTGCTCCTTGACAAGCATTTAACCGAGGTTTGAAGATCTTTCAAAATGTATTCAAGCACAAGGTTCTCATTAAAACTGTATGACTTGCATTTAAAATTTAAAAGACTTAACATATGTATTGATATTTCTTTTTTTTTTTTTAGGAATAAGTTAAAATGTCAATTATTTTCAAAAAGTTATAAATATATTTTAATTTGGTCAATAAAAATTATTAAAAACACTTGATTATTAATTAAATTTTCCTTGGATAGAAAAGTACTTTTGTTTATCTTTATTATTAAAAAAATAAATAAAAAAATTGTAAGTTTAAAAAAATCATCATCGTAGGATTGAAGATTTTTTAAAAATATGATCTAAAATAAAGCAATGAAAAAATTTTGACTTTTTTTTGGGTCGCGACATGAACATATTTCTCAAATTTGGGTCGCGGCTTAAAAAGGTTAAGAACCACTGTTCTAATTCAGTAAAAGTTTTAGGGAAAAATCAATCACCAGACTCAGCATAATCATATGCTGACAAAGATTGTTATTTCTTCAGATTTTCATTGCTGAACTGATGATTTATTTGAAATTTTAAGACAGTTATAGATGTCAGGATACGTGATATGAGGCAAATGTCTTGTAGCATAATTCAAGACTTCTTTTGTGAATAAATATGGGTCACTCAATCAATAAACATTTCTAGACTTTACCTGAATGTTCAATTTATTTATGTATATATGTTTAGATATTATATATAAAGATTTTGTGTAATCAGAGAGCATTTTATTAGACAAGCTGTAAGAATGCTCATTGAACGCCATGTTAAGTTAGGCAATGTTTTGCCCCTCGGCGCCATACAAGAAGTGAACTCTGCAAGAGTGAAGATGTGACATGCTGCGAAACACTGCCCTATAGGAGACGAGGATTTCAGATTACTTGACTGCGCATACTTGTCATCTTAACACAAGATCACAAGAGTGGGTTTACTGCGTAGTGGGTCTGGACCGAGTCTTCTAACGCAGGTTCGCATAAAGTAATCAAACTGGTGAACTTTAGACAGAACTTAGAGAGGGGATAAATTAAAAAACAACGAAACGAGAAAAAGTGGGGGAAGAAAATGCAAGACAGTAAAATTAATAAATTTAAATGTTAAGTACAGAAGAAAGAATTGCATTTTAGCTTTGAAAAATTATGACTGGATTGTCGCTGGGATGTGTGTCAACTTAGCCTTTCTCGCGTTCAGTTTGGTTATGGATAAGGTTTGCAATAGCTGGTAACTTATCGTTACTTTTGGTTCCATCAATAATTTTTTCTTAGAACCAAAGGAAAGCTATATATGGCGACTCATTTCCTTTCCTGTAGAAATTTTACTGATTTTTTTTTTAAGTGTTGCGAGATTCATTCATCATTTCACATGCATAAAATGGTTTATGATATACTTCGAAGGTTAAAATGATATTTTAAAGTTAAATAAACAATTTTAGTTGTTCTAAAAAATAATTTTTTATAGTTTTTAATTTGACTTTCAGTTCTAATAATTGAAATACTTGATCATAAATAATCAAAATATGACCCTAAACATTTAATTACAAGGAGAAAATAACCAGATAGGTGTTATTTATGTTTTATATGAGCTATACATCTCTTTTTTCATATTTTTTACATATCACAGGTAACACAAAACCGTTGGTAAGTCGTTGGACAACAATTTTCGGCCATACTTCGCCAACGGTGGGATTTGGCCACTGGTATTCAGTTGGCGTTCAGTTGGCCCAACGGGTGGCATTCAGTTGGCCAAAACGCTGGATTTGCAGGTCTGCCAGCAGTAAGCTTTCAGTTGTCCCAACAGTAATCCTTGCAGTTAAGCCAACATTAAATTTAGTTGACTTTACGTGCGCCAGCTGCCTTTAGTGTACACTAGAGATGGGTAAATCAGCTCAGAGCCGTTCTCTCTGAACGGCTCTTTGAGATGAACGACTGATCGGATCTCAGTATCTCGGATCTGACGGCTCCCACATTGTTCACCGGAACCGAAAGACCGATGTAGATCTTCAGATTCGAATCTTTTTGAAGATACAGGTCTTTCAAAAAGAGCCATCTCTTTTTGAACTCATGAAAGTGTCGTTTACACCTTGTGGTAACATTTTTTTACGTTTTCTTTTTGTATTATACCAGCAAAGTGTACTGTATTTTTTTTGTCTGAACCAAAGTCTATGCTCAGAGTAGTTGCCTGTGTTAGGTAGTGTAGTAGAAAGGCGACTAGGCACAGAGGTTGCCGTGTTCAGAGAAGCTAGGGCGTAAGCGAGTTTTTTTTTTTTTTTTTTTTTTGCCAGTTGAGGCCATCTTGTTTGTTTGAGAAAATTTTCGTGCACCTACGGTTATATAGTGTAATTTTTTAGCTAATATTGGTGTGTATCTTCTGTTCCTATTGAAATTGTTTTACTGATCGTGAGAGAGAAGGTGCATGTGTACCCAGTGTAATTTTTTTGTTAAGTTTTTTTAAATCTACTAAAGTGCTAGTTATTCATGTTGCAAATCTATTGGTAAAATGTTTTTTTTTGTTGTTTCAATTAGCATAACACTTTCTCTTATGGTAGTTTTGGTTTTGCTTTGTAAATTAAAGTTGGTGTTTTTTTTTACTATCTCGCGCATTTTTTGCCCCCTGAGAGGCAGACGGTCGTGGTCGCATGGTGTCCGGTAGAGTAGTCACACTCCCGAGCGGGGGCAGAAGTTTTGTCAACGCTCGGAGTGGAAGTCCTTGGAGGCTATTCGCTCTTAGTTCTTTTCCTTTTTGTAAGTGGTAGGGGTTGAAAAAAATGTCCCTGTGCTCAATTTTTTTTCGCACTAGGGGGATATTGTTATGCTAATTGAGGGCCCGTAACGTGTTCAAGTGATGTTTATTTTTAAGTTTAAAAATCTGTATCTACTGAGGAAGATGTATGTGTTATATATAATCGCACTTCAGTAAAAATATGTAAGGTGGTGGCTTAGGTTCAGTGTTTGGTGAGCTGGTGAAAGATTTAAATTTTAAAATATTAAAATAGAAATGTAAATATCCTTTTTTTTTTCTTAGTCCCGTAAAATCCTACATTTCTCTAACTTCTGTCTTGCTGTTGCTATGCAGTAATCCGATACGTCTTGTTTTGCTATTTCGGTTCGGGCGTGCGTTGCTTGATCCCCACGTGAGGGGGAAGGCAATAATATCGTAACCAGCCCAAAGGAATGTTGATGATTCCCACAGAAGCGCAGGCTCCCGGCACCCCTTTTCTGGAGCACCGGCCCTGCACGCGGATGGATACAGCGATAGGTGCAGGCAACGTTCGCAGCGAAAAGTATTTAAACGAAAAAAGCCAAGTTTTGTGCAGAAGAAAAATAATAATATAACTGTCAACAACAAGTTGGGCAAACAATGCTCCCACTTTCAACGTGTGTCGTAACCTGGGGCTTCGGCCCGCACTGGATCTCTTTTTCGTCGCCCGGCTACGGCAGCGGAGGTTTCTTGGAGAAAAAAAAGAGTTTTGCGTGGGAGTTGACTCTTCTAAAAAAAACACCCTCCCTGCTGTCTGCTATGCTTGACTGTTGTTTCTCTTGGTCTCCGCCGTGACTGATGATGCCCGCCGAGTTCAGCGCCAATTTTTGAGATGGACCGTCCGCCAACTGCATTGGAAGGCATGCCTCTGTCTATTCCTGTCTATATTCCCTTTCTTTCCCTTTTCAACTTCTCTCTTTTTTTTTAGTTAAAATACAGCCGGCTGAGGTAATATTCATTTTTATTATAAATATTTTTTTTGAGCTCATTTAAGTTAATAAGGAGTAATAATGCGTCACCAGCCACCTCTAGTGTAAAATGTATGATGTAATATTTCAATTGTAAAAAAATGTAAATTAATGAGGCATTGTTAATAATTGTGATTGATATTTTAATATGTATTTAAATTTAATAAATTGTTGCCTCTAACCTTGAATTCTGTCGTTTTGAGTTGGTTTTCTTGTCATATCACCATATCAACATTTTAGCCTGTCTATTTTTTTAAGTAAGGAATGCTATACGATCGCTCTCCTTTACACTATGTGTAGAGTGGTTAACCTTAATAGAAAATTAAAATATAACAATGGTAACTAACCCAAATAAGAACTATAACACAGTTATTATACAAAATATCAATATTTTAAGAATTTATCTCAAAACACAACTCCAGATAAGTATAAGAAAAGGTAACTTTACTCTAACAGAGATCGCTTCATTTTGGAAATTCATTTGCAGAGCTTTAATTTTAATTAAAAAATATACTTTGTTTTAAAAGTCCTTAAAATGTGATTAAAAAAAATTTATATATATAAAACTTTTTTAATGAAAACTAGTGATTTTTTAAACACATATATCACCCTAGGTTTTGGGAGGTAAACTTGCTCCGGAACGCTATGTTTTTGTTTTAAATATTTGAGTTTAGACGAAGGTAGCCCTGGATTTTCTTCCACATTATTTCAAAGCTTAAATTTTTCCATTTAAAAACGCAATCAGAAAATTCTAGATTAAACATAGAATATTAGATAGGCCTCGCTAGATAATTATATAAATATGCACACTATTCAAGTATGTGCGAGTAAAAAATATATATATGTTGTAATACACATATTGTGCATTTCTCAAATATGGAATATATATATATATATATATATATATATATATATATATATATATATATATATATATATAGAGAGAGAGAGAGAGAGAGAGAGAGAGAGAGAGAGAGAGCAATTGTACGAGTTAGTGTGTTAGAGAAGTCGAAAAAGACGCAAAACTTACAAGTTGAATAAAATATCTCATTTTCTTGAAGCTGTAGCTCGCTTGTTATTGGGTTTAGAAAAAAGATGTAAATATAAGATTTGTTCAAAATTTTATCCTCTTTAAGATTATGACTGCAATCTAAGCTCTAGAACCAACCATTGCCGAGATATTTGAAAAAAAACCAAAAAAGTTTTAAAAAATTCGTTGTTTTCGGGCTACAGAAAATTCCGCCGAAGTCTTTCGAATTGGAAAACTCGGTTTTTTTACTACTGGACTAAACATATACAAGTAGGGAAAAAAATCTAATACCCGATCTTTTGCGCAGTAAGATGTATATAGCTACTGGGCTATAAGCTCAAAACAATTTATGTTTTGTATACTGCAAAAGGTTGAAAAAACACTCAGCCAAAATGAGCTTGCAGATCACACTCTAACGGAAAAACAAGTCTCTTTTCGTATCAAAACCAAACACGGGCCCTGCTCTTTAACCCCTTGAGGCTCCATCCTTCCTCTCCTTCCTTTTTATTCCCTCTCAACCGGGATTGGTACGCGATCCTCTTACATGTTCACTTTTGGGAACCTGATTTGCCCAACTTATGGCTCCTCCCAAGGAAAAATTTAGAAGAAAAGAACCGACAAATATTTCGGTTCCCTTTGACAAAATTAACTGTCTCTTTTCTAAGACGACCCATTCAGGTTGCAGACACTGGCGGTTTCCATATAATAGTCCATATTACTTGAAAGAAACACTTTGCACAGAAAGCCACCCTAGTCCAGTGTTCACACAATGATTCTTTCACCTTGAAACAGTTTCTAAACCTGGAGGGTGCCATCGTTCCTTTGACAACGGGACAGCAATTACTGGACAGATGACGATGGGTTATGAGTTTAAAAACCATTAGTCTTCCTATCGGACTGCCCCCGGTCTGAAATCTGTTTTTGGAGGAAAAAGCGAGAGCTGTTTGCTGTTTGTCAAATGTATGGAAAGATACAGCGGAAGTTGCCTTTTGTAAGATTCAAGTCCGACTGCTTTCTGCAATCATTATCCCTTCAAATTGCAAGAATTCTTAAGCTGCTTCTCGTTAACTCATAATGGATGTTTAGGAAAAGAATGAAAGAAAAAGGAAAAAATTAGTCAGTTGACGAAAAAGTTATTTCAAAATGCGTATATTGCAAATAACATTTTTAGCGATACTAAGAATATATAAATATAAATGAAAAAGAAAAATAAATTGAACTTTCTCGTTTTATATCGATAAGTTTTATAATTTGGTTGTTACTTCCTCTAAATTTACGCCCTCTTAACGGCTGCGCCCTAGGCCTAGGTTGGCCTTATGGGAAATCCGTCCCTGAATCTGCGGGTAACACTGTTGGGTAGGTGACAAGGATTTAGTTGAATAAGCAATAGGTCTACCTTCCTGTAATAGAACTGCCCCTATTGCATGCGAACTGGCATCAACCGAAACTACTACTGGTTTGTTGACATCATAGTAAGCTAATTTAGGAGCATTTTGTAGTGCTTCTTTAAGTTTAGAAAAAGAATTTTCTTGATCTCTAGACCATTCAAATAACACATCTTTTTTAAGGAGCTTACGTAATGGCTCTGATATCTTAGAGTAGTTTGGAATGAATTTAGAAACGTAGGTCACCATACCCAAAAATCTTTGCAACTCGGCTAAACTAGTAGGAATTTTCAACTTTTCAATAGCTTTCACTTTTGAGGGATCAATTTCAATACCACTAGAAGTAAACACATGTCCCAAAAATTTAATTTTCGTTTTTCCAAATTCAGTTTTTTCTTTATTCAAACGTACACCATAATCTAAGAGTCTCTTAATAACTCTGTTAGTCAAATCAGACAAGTCTTCCTCAGTATTAGCCCATAACAATATATCATCCATTGAACATTTTACATTTTTAAAACCCTTCAATATATTTTGCAGCACTTGTTGAAATATTTCAGGGGCTGAGGCAAGCCCGAATGGAACTCTCAGAAAGGAAAAACGACCCCATGGGGTATTCATTGTTAAATAATCAGAAGTTCGCTTCGAAACTCTAAGTTGCCAAAAACCCTTCCTTGCATCCAGAAAAGTGAAAAATTTGGCTTTACCTATTCGTGCCGCAATATCTTCTACTCTCTTAAGCGGAAAATGCCTTCGCTTAATCACTTTGTTAATATCTGTAGGGTCTAAACATAAGCAAACACGATTCCCAGATTTAACAATTACTAATGGACTTACAGCAGGGGTAGGTTTCGTAACAGGTTTTAAAATGTTCATTTTAATCATCAATTCAATTTCTTTTTTAACAACATCACGTAAAGCATATGGTATTCTTCTGGGTGGATAAATAGAAAAGCGTGCATCATTTTCAAATTCAATATCATATTCAAAATCTTTAATACATCCAATCCCTTCAAATATTTTGCTTGGAATTTTCTCAAAAACTGTATTTAATTTCATAACATCAACATTTCTTTTTACTAACCCCAAATTGTCACATGTTTTACACCCTAGTGTGCAGTTATAATTGCCATCAACCACTAATAATTTTAGGTTTGTTGGCTTATTTTCAATAGTACACTTTGCAATTACCTCACCTTGCACCGGAGTGTATTCATTATTAAATGACTTTAATCTTTGTACCAAAGATTTAAATAGTGGTAATGATAACTTTTTAAAAGCCTCTTTTGTAATTACATTTCCTTCTGCACCTGTATTAAGTTTGAATTTAACCTTAACCCCATTATCAAAAATTACTGAAGTAAACCAAGCATTTTTTTTAGATTGGTCTGCCAATTCACTAACATTTAAGGTTTCAAAATTTAAATCTTCATCAGAACATCCTTTAACCTCTTGCATTTTTCTACTATTAGAATAATTACTTAATTTCCCTTGTTTCCATTTTGCTTTACATAATGCCCTTTTTTAAAACAACTTTTGCAGATAACGTTAAAAGCAGGACAATTTTTAAATTCATGCGCTAAACCACAACGCCAACATAATTTATGGCACTTCTTATAATCAATTTTTGATTTAGAATAATAGTTCTGCTGTTTTGATTTTGAGTTAACTACAGCAAGAATTTCCTTCTCATTCTTAACCGTTACATTATTCATTTCTTTTAATTGCGTAGTGGCTTGTTCACTAGCTCTGCAAATATCAATAGTTTTTTTAAGGGAAATTCTCTTTCTACCAATAATAATTCACGGACTTTATCAGAATTAATTCCTCTAACAATCTGATTCCGTAGCAAGCTATCTTGTAAAGTTCCAAAACAATCAACAATTTTAGTTTTCAACTTTGTGAAATATGAGTCAAAAGTTTCTTGCTTACCTTGCATTAAGTTGAAGAATAAGTAGCGAGTGTACGTTTCATTAGGTTTAGGTGAGAAAAAATTATCAAACCTTTCCTTTATTTTCACCAAGTCATTTCTGCCAACGTCACTCAGATCAAATGTATTATAGATAACTGTTGCTTCCGGTACTATGGCAGACGTAAATGTAGCAGCTTGCACCTCTGGCAATTTGGTTGATAGCTGTGTAGCTGTGGCATAAAATCCAAATGTCTGTTTCCATAGCTTCCATTTAATAGCCATTTCATCCTCCGTCACTTGTAATTCGCGGGGAAGGCGAGTATTCACAGCATCTGAATCAACCGGCATTTTCTTCGTTCCAAAGAAATTTTATGAATAGATATCAACTATGTTATCAAATATATCTTCTGACACCATGTAACATTCCTAGCACATAATGGAAGTTACTGGTAAGCAAGCTCAAAGAAAACAGGGCACGATTGCAATAGAACACAAACTTTAATGGCCGCCATTATATACTCAACTACGATCTGGATCCAGGTGTTGCCACTTACATAAATGTACTACTCGATGATGACATGACACTATCAACTGTATTTTAATGCTTTTGTCTCAGTTATCATTAGTGAGTCAAATGAATTTGTACATATATGTTTCTTATGTGTGATTGAAATATACTGTAGTTTCAGTATTTTGGAAAGGCCAAATGCGTGTTCTATGAAATATTATATATATATATATATATATATATATATATATATATATATATATATATATATATATATATATATATATATATATATATATATATATATATGTATATGTATATATATGTGATAATAATCACATTTGGGAAATTTAGATGCAGTCGGGCACGAGGAGTGAATCATCTAGTAAATCGCTGCGCACAAATTGGAGAGATGCAGTCGGGCGTAGTGTTGATTCAGGAAAACACTGATGATATCTAGGAGATTAACACGCAGGGATCCAAAGAAGGGAACACAGATTTTAGTCGATATTCAGGAAATCATCTTTATTCAATCAGTAGGCATTACGAAGGCTGCAGCGGCCACATGATTTGTCCGGCGTCTATGACAGGACGGGACGTAAAAACATACAGGAGCGGACAGCATGTCCGATAGCGACAAGAGTTAGAATCGAAGAGAGAGCGGACAGCATGTCCGATAGCGACAAGAGTTAGCAACGAAGAGAGGGAAAAGTCTTGCGTTCATGCAATATTAAATGGGTGTTTTTCGATATTTTCGCCAGAGGCCTAAACTACTAGATTTTTAACTGGGCGATTTTACATTCGTGGAGTTCAAGTGTCCACTTAAGCTTCCCGGGGACTGATAAATTCCGCGCTTGCTAGAGCTGAGACCTATGGCCTGTGCATAGGATAAGTGGCCCATAAAGTTCTTGTAAAGTGGGTTTTTGACGTTAAAAAGACATAATTTCAGAGTGTTTCGAGGGCTCTTCAAGAATTTTGACACTATACGGACATTCGGAATCTCATAAACTTTCGAACACTCATATCTGGGGATGTTATTGAGTTCCGACTTCACATGCCTACTTAATGATCTGCAGGGCTGCGATAAATTATACTTACTTTACTTTTAGGTCGCAAATTTTGGAAAAGGGGTCGTGCTTTATTAAAAAGAGAATTTAGAATATGTTTTAAAGTAAAGTAATTTAGGACGTCGAGTTTTCTTGTTACATTTCCCCCCCATCGAAATAAGAAAAGTTCTTGCTGAAAGAAAGACTTTTCCGTTGACATAAAATTTTACAAAATTTTAAGTACACTGTATGCATCAAAGGTAAACACACATTATATCATTTACAGAATAAGAATCTCCATGTTCGAATTCAATTTCAATATTTCATACTAATTGCAATAATTTAATTTCAATATTCAATATTCACTATCCAAAACAATATTATATCCACAAAAATAATAACCTCTAAAATAATAAGTCAAATAAATGTACTAAATCCTTTCTCAATATTTATCATATTTAATTTCTTATATAAACACTTTAACTTTCATAAATAACACGATATTTTTATTTAATCTTACTACTAGCATTTTGGTATGAATCCTCCTGTTATATAACCTCTTACGTCTTAAACATACCTCTCTTTTTATCATATATGAAGCATTACTTTTCTATTTATTTCTCTTTTATCATTTTGAGAATTTTCTGGAATGGGCACTTCCTCTATAGCAGACGGATGTTAGTATTCAACCGTGGCATAGGGACGCTTAATAGATTAGAAAGAGCTCCGTTGATATACTGTTGTAGCTAACTGCTCTTTGAAATTTCTACTGTACCAGAAAATCTCCTGAAAAACATATTACTCTCCTACCTTTATTTAACCTTCGACGACATAATATACTCACGAGGATTCAAAACCATATACCTTTAATTTACCATGTAAAAAAGTACAATGTTTAGGTAACTTGTGAAGAATACTAAGTTAGCAATGTTTGTACTTTAATACTTCAGTAACATAAAACAATTTTTTATACTCTTACAATTTCTTAAAATAGATTACAAAACGTTTACATAAGTTGATAAATATTTTTGTGGATAAATTTAAACTTTAACTATTCATTATTTTAATTAATTTTTATTCATCTCTATCGGCATCCATATCTTACCCGAAATTTAGAAACCGAAACCTATCTTTTTACATCATGGGAAAGGAGAGCGAAAAACAAAAAATCTAATGATCAAAACATCAAAATAAAAGCTTTAGCTTTTCCGCGTTAAGAGTACATCCAAACGATGAGGACTAAATTTATTGCTCTCCTTTCGGGGAGAATAGTTACCTTTGACCCCTCATATGTTGATAGCACAGCGCGGTACGGTAAATCTGAGAGGTGACCTACTTTTTCATTCCTCTCTTTCACATAGAGGGTTTTTAAGCTATACGCGAAGATACTTTTTACTGATTTGTAAAAAGATAAAACTGAATCAGAATTTATTAAGCAAAACATGATTAAATTAGATTAAAAATTTAT